>JABWTJ010000107.1:1048229-1648229 GCA_016801875.1 Solanum sitiens
GTTGGTTTTGTAACTCCATCAAAATTTTGAACCCCATGATTTTTTTTTCTTCCAATGTTAAATTCTTATTCTAAGATCACTTACAAGAGAGGGGACATATGGCCTAAACCTCTTCCCAAATAACACCAAAAAAGGGAATCTACTCAAAGAAAGTAAGACTAACATATGAGAGTTTCCTGAAGGGAAGGCATTTTCTATTCAACAAAATAGGATCATGCCTTCCCTTACTATCATTAAAGGTGGTTCATAATGCCACCCCGAATGTTTTTCTTTTTTGAACCTAAATGAAGCAAGATTGAGCCTGTCCATTCTCATTGGTCTTACGGTTGAATTGGGCATTTTTCTTCCTTTGAGAATATATAATCCATGTCCCTCGTAGTGGCATGTCTTGCAAGAGTGTCAGCTACACAATTTGCCTCCCTGAAGCAATAGATGATCTCACAATTGATATTCTGTATCTTTCTTTGGATTGCTCACTGTTTTCCTTAGAGTCCAACGAGCTGGAGTCAATCCCTTGATCATATTCACTGCTATTTGACTATCCATCTCCAAGATAATGTGAGAATTTGAGTTGTCACGGCACCATTCAATCCCATGTAAAGCTGCCTGCAATTCACAAGAGTTGTTAGTAGAAAATTGGGTAGATTTAGCGAAAGCCATGACCATCTTCCCATTTTTTTCTTAACGATTTCTCCTATTCCAGCCAATCTTTGTCCAGGTATGAAGCTACCATCTGTATTCAATTTCCATAAATTCCCTTGAGGTCTTGTCAATTTCCATATATTCCAGCCAATCGTTCCTTAGTTTTGAACTTATAAATGTTTGAACCCCGTGAATTCTTCATTGGTTTTGAATCTTATGAAGCTTTCCTTGGGTTCTACTTGTTAATCCTTCAAATTCTACTATCATTTGCTGGAGGTGTTCCATATTTTAGTTGGGGGTGTTTTGGTCCAAAACTTTTTCGGTTACAAGAGTGTGGCTAATTTTTGATAGCAGGTATCACAAGTGGCCATTTACCTATTTCGTTCTCTTCTGGTGAAAACCAGTTAACTATGAAAATAAAAGGATGAGGAAGATGCTGCCACTTTCCTTAGCAGGGCAAATTATCCTTGATCCTTATTTTCAGGTGGCTAAGGTAAAGGTATTTAGGTGACTGAACTAATCATCTATTACACACAGGGAATCTTATGTGTGCTCCAGAAATGTACGAAACAAACAAGTCTGAGAGGGAGTTCTCAGCTCTTGGCATTTCTTTGTAGAACAACTTCCTGAACTTTATAAAAACTTAACCTTTACTAGAAGAAAAATGTATATTATCTAAATTTTTGGGCTGTGTATTATTTTGTATATGCTAAATTCGTGTTCTTTAAATGTTAATTCACATTCCTTTACTTGATATTATGCATTTTCCTGAACCCGTGCCTTATCTTTTTTGATGTACAGATTCTTAGTGCATACGTGAAAAGCATGGAAGACCATGGTTATATAATTCATTTTGGGCTGCCTTCCTTCTCAGGATTTATGCCAAAAGAATCAGGTAGTCTTCACCTCCACTCAAGTACTCCCTTTTGATTCATTCTCAGTATTAGCTGCGCGAGAAGCTAGATATGTGAAATTTAGATATACATATCTGTATGCAGATCCCTGAACCTCCTTGCTTTATTAAATTTTATGAGGCTTTGAAGGGCCAAGAGTTCTATTTCCATGGCTCTTATGCTGTGTTCATTGGTGCTTGGATGTCATTTCTTGAAAGTGTATTCTTGATTAAGGTGCTTAAAGCTAAAGGATATGGATTTTTCTTTCATGCCTTTGATTGAAGGGAAAAAGAAATTGCTTGTAGGAAGAATCAAGCTTCCTTCTAATATCCTGCCAAAAGAACTTAATTTGGATGATTGATGTTGCAAACCTATAAATATGTAGAAATATCTCCTCTATAAGAGTTACTAGAGCAAACACAAGTCTTTATATGGACCTCATTGTCACTAATCAATAAAATACTGTCTCATGTAGTGGAGTGTGTTGTATACTTAAATAGATAAACAAATAAAAGTATCTCATCTCTAAGAGTGAAAAGCCAACTATTTGGCACTTTTTTGTCTTTTTGAATATAATTAAACTGTGATTTGATGTGTTTATATGTGGAGGATATCATATTTTGAATTTTAAAGTTACTTTTCCTAGTGGGATATGCTTGTTTCTTTTTTGCAACGCCAACTTTGATGGCCATAATAGTGTACTAAATTTTAACCTTTGAAGGGACACTTTGGAGTTAAAGAAATCATTGAAGTTTCTCAAGGAACATATAATTTTTTTGATTTGACCCAAATCATTCTTTCTTGTTGTCTTTATTGGAGCACACAAAAAATAATGCCTTGTAGAAATGGCAAGGTGAATTTGATGAAAGACATATTCGACAAAGAACTTGTTCTTTTGTGCGTATCTTTTATGTATATAGTTCTCTTGGAAATAAACTTGAAAAAATGAAGAAATTAGCTCATGAGTTAGAACCTTATAATTTCGTCATGTGATGATTTTGGTGGAATTTTTGTCTTTAAGAGTAGAAAGCATTTTTCTTGCATCTAGTTTGAATCGTATATAGTAAGATGGAGAAGATTGTATGAGGTCGTTTGGTTCACCCAGTGTTTTGGGAAGCGAGAAGCGGAAAAAAACGACGAGGGCTCGCTTCAAGAAGCGAAGTGCACTTTTTTTAAAAAAAGTAAAGCGATATTTAGTATAAAAATAAAAAATATTTAATAACTGAATAGAGGTAATATATTCTTAGATTAAAAGTAAATAGATAGTAAAAAAAACAGAGCCGCAAGCATACACACATCACTGATCAGTCGCAGTCTCGCAAAGAAGAATAGAACTTGCAGCAGTGGCAGCCTCGCAACAATAAAAATACAGAAAAAAACACAGTATCAACAAAAAAAAAAAAAAAAGAAGCCGCGGAGCAGTCGCAGAGAAGAAGAAAACTTACAGCAGCAGTCGCAGCTCGCAACCGTCCAAAAAAAATATTTGAAGTAGCGAATGAAGGTCTTGTGAACTCGCGGAAGACAATATCAGAAATTAAAAAAAAAACTTACAATTTTTTTAAAATTACCCTAATTAACGTTTTTTCAAATTAAGCGCACCTTTTCTCGCTTTTTTTTCTTGCGCTTCTCGCTTCAACGGTAGAAGCGAGCGCTTTTTGAATGTCGCCTGTCTACAGGAAAGAAAAGCGGGGGCTGCGCTTTTCCTCGCTTTGCGCTTTAAGCGCGCTTTTCCTCGCTTTTTATAACACTGGGTTCACCTACTTACTAGTTTTGCAGGAACACGATGCAGAGTGAATTAATTTTTTTTTCCAACTAAGGTTAGATAACCTTATGACTGATGTGACAAACACCTATATTCAAGTTACCAAAGAGTAGAACACCTACAATAACTATGATTTTCTATGAATTGTCACCCAAGCTTCTATACATATAGTAACCTCGTGGGTTCTCCATAAAGAAGTAAGGAATAAGAGATTATTCCTCAAATGTGCAATATCAATTTCTACTCCTTCACATGCTCTCCCATTACCCACACGGGGGAAGAACAAGGATGTTCCCGCTTGAGAAATAGCCTTAACATGCTGTAACCCTTTCCAAATAGTAGATAAGAAGTTGAGCTTTGATAAAGAACATCTAGAATCCTAAGCTTGAACCTTTGGGAAGGATTTCTTCGAAGATCCTATGATCGTAGAGAAGAATCGCGTTAGGTATCTGGGTGTAATCGTTAGAATACTTAGAGTAGACTAACCTTGGTGTAGGGAGGTATTGATAGGAGAGAATACTCGTGCTAGGATTTGAAAAATCAAAAAATGAGGTAAGAGTTCGGAAAAACTTGGACTAGGTTCTATTTATAGACTTGAGACCGAACTACTTTTGGGCATTAAGGGCTCCATTGTGCGCGATGGGTTTCGTGTTCTATACTTGGACAAAACTAATTTTCTCCCTTGCATATAGTCGTGGTGCGACCTCCAACGCGTCCAACTTGGGTGCGATGGACGTTGCGTCCTCCATCTTCATGACGAAGACTCAACATTTTCCCCCATTTCCCATCTAACCTTGGTCGTGACGCTACCTCCATTGTGATGGGCGTTGCTTTGCACCCTGTATCGTGGCTAATACTTTTTAGGCTAAAAGTCATGACTTTGGTAAATCGCACGTAGCAGCTTGTACCGAACTTGGATCTCTGGAGTGGTTTGATGCTTTGGAATCTAAACACGAGCACGATGTCGGGTATGACCACACATTCTTATTAAACACTACATAGACCTTCCAAATAAACTCTATATTGCCGAGCACAATCTTATCTTCTGGTTCGGATCACATTATTCATGTCCGATGGGTCAATCCTTTAGTACGGAAGTACGAGGCGTTACTGGAACCCTAGACCTGAAAAGAAGCAGAAGCGAGGTTGGTCTGATTGTGTAGCGTTTCTTTTCTTTTCCTTCTTTTAACAGTAGATTTTTTTTTAACTTTGGGGAAAAAGAAATTAGGTTAGAGTACCCTTATCCAGTGGCTAGACCTATTATATTCTTTGTTGGCCAGAGCGTGGCACAGAGGTCGGAGAAATTGATCAGAAATATTTGGTGGGAGGTAACAGAAAGTTCTGCCTAATTAAGCAGGAAACTATGCATCTCTTGTGAAGGTGGGGATATTGGGATCAAAGACTTGAAGGCGTTTACTAGAGCCCTTTATTAGGGAATTTCAGTTGTCAACCATATCCATAAGGTCTGTTAAGTCTTCAAAAGACGGAAACATTACACATGATACTAGTTTCTTCAATGTACTTCTGTTATCAATTGTAGGAAATCAGTATTGTATCACTAAGTTGTATTATGTCTTCAAAATCATGTAGTCCTGTTAGAATGGACTTCTGCAGAGTTTTCACTGGCTGGATTTTGAAGCAGTTTCATGATTTTGGCTGAAACTACTGAACCATTATCCGCAATAAAATTGCTGCATTTTCTTGATTTTTATTATCCTCTTTTTCCTATTTCTGCCAGTGCGAATTTCTCTCTTTCAGATACCAAGTTGGTAGGCATCAGTGTGAGAAATATTTCGTTGGCACTAGTTTCCTATAATATAAATTGCTGTCTAATTGTTGGTTAAACTTTATTTTGCATATTTCTTACCTTTCAACATCATTTGGTCATATTGGATACACAAAACAGAATATTCTCTGCATGATACAACAACATACCTTGTGTAATCCCACAAAGTGTGGTCTGGGGAGGGTAGAGTGTAGTGCGTACACAGACCCTACCCCTACCACAAAACAGAATATTATCTGCATGATACAACTAATTTATTCATTCTGCACATTAAAATATTCATTGATGCCGACTTGTTCTTGAGGCATTATTTTCAATTTTTCATGAAACTGTTATATTGTACCTAACTTCTTATTTACCTTTTGATATTGAACCTAATATCTTATCTGGTTATATCCTTTTTGCAGAAAATGTGGAAGTTAAGAATAGAAGTGGGCAGCTGGTACAAGGGGTTGTTAAAAGTATTGATAGAACACATAAAGTTGTTTATTTGAGTTCTGATCCTGATGTTGTCTCAAAATGTGTGGTATGTTTTTGGAGTTCATTCTGCAGTTTTGGTTCTTTACTTTTGCATATTGTTCCTTTTTGCCTGATGATGGGTTAATGTATAACATACAAAAAATTTACTTCTGTACAGACCAAGGATCTTAAGGGTATCTCAATTGATCTTCTCGTTCCAGGCATGATGGTTAATGCCAGTGTGCGTTCAACTCTTGAAAATGGAATTATGTTATCATTCCTCACATACTTTACCGGAACAGTAAGTTTGTGGTGTTTCAGTCCTGTCACCAGAGTTTAGCATTCTATATGATTCATTGTTTCCATCTACTTATTTTTACTCTCTGCTGCTACAGGCTGACATGATCAATTTGCAGCAAACTTTCCCCTCTTCGAATTGGAAAGTTGATTATCCACAAAATAAAAAGGTAATAACCCCTCACTTTTGTTTGAGAAGGTTAACTGGTATTATAAACAAGAGAAGTACACCAATAGTGTGCTCCTGAAGTAATTACATCAATAGTACAAAGGAACAGCCAAAAAAATCTATCACCTTTGTCCCTTGTAAACTATCTAAAAATAGGGTAATGTCCCCTGGATCCTTATGGATACACCAAAAGTAAACGTTGCTAAACAGTTCATTTTTAGAATTTGGGAGGGAATGCTCTTGTTCTCAAAAAAAGATTTCTCTCCCTCCAAATTGTTCACCAAATGCAGGCAGGGACAATTTTCCATCTTTCCTTGTCCTGACTGATTTCCATCTCTATTCCAACATGCTAGTACTTTTGCAGTATGCTTGGCATGGACTATCTAATACCCCTCAGGTCAATGAACCATTGCCATAATTTCTCAGTCACTTAACAATGCAAAAAAAGATGATTTATTGTCTCTGTCTCAGCTTCACAAAACCCCCTCACTTGTTTGGATAAAAAAGGCGAAGCTGAAAAGGACTTTGGAAGAATGCTTCGAATGAGTGGTCACATAAATTTGTGCAAGTTCGTATGATAAATCAATGTGCATTATGAATGAAAGACTTGTTAGACCAATATATTCCTTCTGCTTTTTATCAAGAATGAGCTTGTACTTTCCAAATACCTCTTCTGTTTAGAAGACAATGTGCCTTGAAAATCAAGGCATTTACTTTTTGCTTGGCACAGGAAGGTATTAACCTATGATTTTCAACTTGCTAATGGGAAGATGGCCTTACAAATTCATAAAGCTGTCATTGTTGCATAATGTGTAGGAAGAGCCATGAAAGTTACTCTCATGTTTGTTTGCATAGCAATGAAAATCAATGTATTTACTTGGTGCTTGAGAGGCTTAACACCAATGGGTTGCTACCACTAAGACGAACTTTTATCTATAAGTTATAATTGTAGCATAATGTGGTGAGAGAGCAGTGAAAGTCATTCTCATTTGCTTTGGATTGTGCTTTCGAATGTTCTTTGTTTTTTATTGTTTGTAAGAGCTTTTATTGCTCCATTATCAAACACCGAGATGTTTTTATAACAAGATTTTTATTGGTACACTATCGAGGACTGAACCTCAAAAAAAAAAAAGGGACAAATATGAGTTAAACAATTAGGGGTCCTTTGGTTGCTCTGGTTAGGAGTAGAATTATTCATGTATTAAAACCAACTTAACTAGTACCATGTTTGGTAGCATTTTAGTTGCTATGTATAGAATTCAGCACACCATGTACGGTGTTTGGTTACCAGTTTACAATTCCGCTAACTAGTACATGTATAGGTTATATGAAGGAATTTATGTATTATGTTACGCAAGGTAGAAGATGGAATAACTAATACATGTATAACTAAACGTCTAAACCATGCATAACTCTAACCAACAACCAAATGACCCCTTAATGTTCTAGAAGTTGAGTGGATCAAGTTGCCCAATTGAGTTGTTTTGTATACCAGTTAATTCGCCATTAACCATTGCTAGAGGGTAAGAAAATCACTATCCCAGACCAAATACTATGGTAGATATTTGTCTAGAAAGTCTTGACAGTTCTTCCAAGACAAATACACCACGAGGGCACAAAATTTAGGTTGGAAATGTTACTCCCGAATCCCATTGCATTTAACTTTCATAGAATAAACTAGCAAAACATGTCTACCCAAAATAATGAACATACATAGCGCCCAAGGGTATAAGTTCAAATCCCAGTAGAGGGCTAGAGGCAGTAAACACTTGGTGATTTCTTCCCATTTGTTCTAGCCTTTGTGGACAGAGCTACCTGGTACATATTGACGGTGGGAGGTGACATGCATGTATCTTGTGGAACTAGTCGAGATTCGCAAGCTGGCTAGACATGATGGTTATCAAAAAAATAAAATCATGAAAATGCATACAAAATTCTGTAAGAACGTTCATATCTTTAATTAGAGAAACATATGGATCAATAGCCTAAAATCATTAGTACAGCCCATTGCCTAAAAAATGGTGCAAAAATCATACATAAATGTAAAACAACGTAAGTGTTATGTACGTAACTAGACCTTCATAATGTATCACATAGCCTTTATGGATGGTACATAAGGAGTACGGCTTGCACCAGATATGCCCCGTCTATGCAAAAGAATATTAGACATGATAGCACCTACTGATAATAGTAGTGTGGCTCACCCAAATAAGTCGAAGAGGAAGCATTTGTTTAGGTCGTCTCACCAGTTTGTGTGCACATGTATCTGCATGGAAAACATAACCAAATGACTTCCAAATGCATCCCAATACAATCAATTGATATATATGTAATTTAATTTCCATCAATTCTACTCCAAACAATTTAAACATAACCAACTAGGGTTCATGCATTGGCTAAACCATATAAATTCAAACCCCTTTATCTATACCATTAAACATAACCATTATTTCATTAAATGGTAGTTCTCAAAATTATTGGATTCATTGGAGTAATTCACCAACTCATCCTCTATCTCCAATTTTACTATTTATCATCTTCTCAAGACCCAAATATTCTTAACAAACTTCTTTAGTCAAATGAAGTCCAAGTTGTGGGTTTACCTCTTTGAAGGAAAATCTTAACTTCTGGAGAATGTAGTGTTGATGATTCTTAGAATTTCAATTTTCAATCCATGAGAAAGTTAATGTATGTGTTAAATTGATGATTCTTAGAATTTCAATTTTCAATCCATGAGAAAGTTAATATGGGTTAAATTTTGGAAATCATCAAAACCATCATAAATTTCTTATCTTGAAGTGTATTTATGACTATGGCCTTGTCTCCCTCTCTCCTAATCTTTCAAGCTTCATAAATGAGGCTAACTTTCTACCTCGCCGACCTCATTTCTATTTATAGACCTATGTTCTGCGAGCTCTTTTCCTATCGCGCACCTCTTAGACTTGCCAGTTTTCCCACCATGAGGAACGGTTGGTTTGCCAGGTCCTTGATGCATTGGGCTTGCCGATCTCCAATTTTCTGTAACGAAGAGTGGTTCGCTAATATCTTTTCACCGTGCTCGCCTGTAGCTGTAGGTTACTGAACTTGCTAAGGCCATCAGTACACTGCCACTGCCTCATGCCTTGGCCATTTCCTTAGGTCCTACATCCTCTTTTGCGACACAGAAGGGCCTGGGAGTTCAGCTTAACTCCAACTTTGGTCTTCAACTTCTTTGGGTTACGTTACCACTTCAGACCACCTCAATTCTTGACCTACCTATCGGTGTTATCAAACGCACGCTCAAGCCCTGAAGCGAGGCTCAAAATGTGTTGAGCGTTTTGCCTTTCCCTCGCTTAATGTGCCTTCAATGAAGTCATCAAGGTTCTAAGGCATGCTTTCCCTTGCCAATTAGCCTCTTTGGAAGAGGAGACCCTAAACAATTGATAATTCGTTTTATCGTAAACTTTTTTCAATTTCTTTGTTCATATTTTCATCATTCATGCTTATAATTATTTGTCTTAGACTAAACATATATATATTTGCATTTTTTCCATCTCTTTGTGCCTTTTTTCATTAAAACCCTAACCGACCTTGGAGTTTTTTGCACTTTTTGTATTTGATAACACAGATACATATGTTATCATATTTCAATGACTTCACCACCTTTGTGAACCTCAGGCTACTTTAATCATGTCATTAGGGTTGTAATTAGCCAAAGTCAAAATTAAATTGTATGTGGCTTTACAAGCAAAGACTGTAAATTGATGCTGGAGCAAGAAAATGTCATAAATTATTCGGAAGCTTCTTCCACAAGTTGTAGGCAAATCTTCAGTGTAGGAAAAGATGATTATGCCTTTACACTAGGCAATATCAGGAGTGATTTATATCTCAGTCTGTGCACCTATAACAAGTTACCCGTGCCAGTCTATTTAGATCAAAAGGATCATGCTTATGCCTTTATTTTGGAGTATGAGATTTTCAGTTGAGAGTCGGAAGGAAAAGGAGAGTGAGTCTGGGATTGCACCAAGTAATGGTTTGCTAATTCTGTTTTGTCCACCTCCCACACTCTTGCTGATCAAGGGAAGGTTGAAATCAGTTTAGGGTTTATATTGAGTTTTCTTGCTATGCTTTACTTTTTTCCAATTAAATTGTCCTCTCTTTAATTTCAGTGAGCACTTTATTTTCTTGGTGCAGGTTAATGCTCGGATACTATTTATTGATCCCTCAACTAGAGCTGTTGGTTTGACATTGAATCCTCACCTGGTTCATAACAAGGCTCCTCCTGCAGTAAGTGCTTAAGATCCTAAGTATCCTACAATATCGACTCCAAAATATTGCAAGCTGCAGATTGGTTGTTTGCATATGGAGAATTATTTAATGAAGCTGTTTATTTAATTATACTTAGCTTGCACTTGTTTGATTCATAGAAGTGCCTTTACTTAGTTGAAACATGGAATGAGGGAAAATATTGAATTATAGGAGGACAAATCCCTAAAAGCTGATGTCGAGTAAAGATTGTTTTAGTCAATTTTAAGTTAGACACAGACGTCTGACCTTTTGCATTTCTCGGGATATGGTTGCAGGATAAATCATTGCTTATTCTATGTATGAATCTTGCTAAGGTGCTTGAGTGTCTATGGTGGATGTTATAGGTCCTGATTCAAGTGTAGTTGTAAGATCTTACGAGGTGCTTTTTGATGGGTAGAACATTGCAGTTGGCCTGTTCCAGGTCCTTTAGAGATGTCAGACTTGCCTATAATTCTTGGGCCCCATTTCTCTTTGTTTGCTTTTAGTGCATTTCGGTCTGATCCAGATCATACATATTGCATTTTTGGTCTGTGTGCTATAAAATGATTGTCGAGATGATGAGAAAGTGTTCATCCATCATAAGGGCATGCTACCTCTCAAACAAAGAGGAAGCGTATCTTCTTGTCTTATGTTGTTAGCACTGAGCTGTGACTTCTCAAGTTTCTTCTGAGATGTGCCAAGTACAATTTAACTTTTAGTGTTTAAGATGGAAGCTAAGAGGTTGCTACCAGCATTCAGTGAAAGTAAAGTTCAAAACCAGCAACTAGTATACTAATGTCCGCAAATTAGGGGAATTCACAACAAAGCAAGTTTTCTGTTTTTAAGTTATGAGCCTATCAATTACTTTCTTAAAAAAATAAGAAGTTATGAGCTATCATTTACTTTATCAAAAAAAGAAGTTATGAGCCTATGATATGCAAGTTGTATGGTAGTGTACTTTTATCTATTTAGTTAGTCCTATTGAAAAACTAAATTTCAGCTGCAGTGCTTCTATTGTATTGCGAAGTAAGCATGGTTGCGTGCAATGCTTTGTATCAACTCGATGTTTATATATTAATAATTTTGTATTATTAAATTAAACTGAGCTTTTCGGTTATACAGCTTATCAAGGTTGGAGATATTTTTGATCAATCAAAAGTGATCAGGATTGATAGGGGTTTGGGTCTTTTGCTGGAAATCCCCTCTTCTCCAGTTCCAACTCCAGCATATGTTAATGTAAGAATATTCCTGGATTCCGTAGTCTTTGGGCCTTATTATTTATGCCTTTGAACTCAACTTTATTAACTCAGCAAGTTTTGCAGGTATCTGATGTTGCTGATAAGGAAGTGAAAAAGCTGGAGAAAAGTTTCAAGGAAGGGAAACTTGTTCGTGTCAGGGTTCTTGGGTTTAGGCGTCTAGAAGGACTTGCTACTGGGGTTTTGAAGGTACACTTATTTATAGTTGGAAATTATTCTTTTGATTCAAGTGAACTTTAGATGTTGAACTTGTGTTTGTCAAGGGGCAAGATGTGACACACTCTAGTCCGATATACTTGTATGTGGATACCTTAGTTGACGAACTCTGTCAAGAAGTTACTATTTTGGTTCCTGTACTTGGAACTGGGGGCACTACGCAAATTGCAAACCGTCACCTTCCTTTTGATTTGTGTCTTTGCCTCTGTTTTCTGCTTGGTCTTGAGAAGCTTTATGCATTTCTGTGTTAAATCTGATTAAAAAACACCTTTTCTTTATTTACTTATTGATTTTTTGTAGAGCTGAAGAGCCCTGTGGCAAGATAAGATGTGTTCCTTGCTTTCCTTTTTCCTTTATTATAAAAGAGGGGAGCAGGGGAAAACACCTTTTCTTTATTTACTTATTGATTTTTTGTAGAGCTGAAGAGCCCTGTGGCAAGATAAGATGTGTTCCTTGCTTTCCTTTTTCCTTTATTATAAAAGAGGGGAGGTATGGGTAGGGTACTAACACTTTTCATATCTTTTCTTCAATTATGAACAGACCAGTGCATTTGAAGGGTCAGTATTCACTCATTCAGATGTCAAGCCTGGGATGGTTGTAAAAGCTAAAGTCATTGCAGTAGACAGCTTCGGTGCCATAGTACAATTTTCTAGTGGTGTGAAAGCGCTTTGTCCTCTTCGTCATATGTCTGAATTTGAAATTGTAAAACCCAGGAAAAAATTCCAGGTATTCTAGAATAATATAGCAGCAGGTGTTTTCTTCATCTCTTTGGTTTGAACTGTAGAGAGGTAATGATATCTTTTGCAGGTTGGAGCAGAATTCGTCTTTCGTGTTCTTGGTTGCAAGTCAAAGAGAATCACTATTACACACAAGAAGACACTAGTATGACTCTTTTAATTGACTTGATTTGTAGAGTACTTGAACATATTTTTCTCCTGTTTAGCTGTTTTTTTTCTTCCTTGTTTAATCTATTGATGAGTTTCTTAGCTCAAGCCTCTCTTATGTATATTGCGTCATTTTTCTGTTTTTTTTTTATTTTTTTTTATTTTGATATTTTAATGAGCTTGAGCCTCTTATTAACATTGTGTTAGTATTGCGCTATCACTGATATAGAGGGAAAAATGTTTACTTAGTTATCCTAAATGGAAGCAAAGTTTTGGCATAACCACTTTCAGTTCTTTTCCTAATTGTGGTTTATCCTATCCTATCCTCTCTAACCTGGTATCTTAAAAAAGATCGTCTGCAAGAGAATAAAATTTCAAGAAATTTTATATATTTATAACAATCAAATTAAAAAAAAATGTCTAGAAGCAAGGAGGCCGGAATCCTACAAGAAGGCCCTTGAGTTCCCAGCCTTAGAGCATGGGGGAAAATGCTTGAAGAGGGAGATGGGCAGTGAACCAAGGTTCTCAGTTTTAGAGGAACATACACAGGTGAGGAATTTGAGATCATGCTTGATTGGATCTTTTTCTAAGTGGGTGGGTTCACCTAAAGCTGTTGAAATTGGGTTGTGGAGGTAGAGGATGGAGAAGATGGTTTGGAAATTTCTCAGCTGGGTGATACTCGTTTCTTGTTTCAGTTTGCGAATGAGAAGGCAACCTAAGTTCTCTAAAGAGAAAAAAGATGGTTGGGTGGAAATTATCTGAGATTAGAAATCTGGGATGAAAAGGTGGGCTGTGGTTCTTCGACCTCTTCAAGAAGATTGGGGAATGATGTTGGGGATTTTATTGATGCAGTAAGTAGCTTGCACAACCTAGCGAGTGCTACACTTAGTGAAGAGGGTGGGTGGGTAAGCTTCTAATCTCTTAGGTGGTTGAAGATGGCGAAAAAGACTTCAATTTGGGTCTACCCGGAGTTCAAGCCAGAGCTATTTGCTGTGCATAAAAGGGATGGGGATGGGGTGGGGAGTTTAAAGGGGAATAGAAGGTAGGCAAAAGGGGAAGGATGTTGCAAGAGAGAAGTGGGTGTGGTTACAGCTTGTTGAGATCTATGGGGGAACTACCGGTAACGGCTAACACAAAAAGATTCGATGACAATTTTGAATAGGAAGGAGGGAATAAGGCTAGTAGAGGGAAGAAGGAAAGAAATGCCCATGAGATAGACAACCAGGCCGAAGGAGAAATCATAGCCGGTTCACTAATTATTATGGGACAGATCGCGAGTTTGTAGAAAGCACAAATCACAACTTCTTGAATCAACTAGTTCGAACCGACATGGCTGGGTCTTAGAAAACAAATGTCATTTACTCCATGGATGGAAAGAATAATGCTCTTCACAAACTGAAAAACATTTAATTGATTGTTAATGGAAGAATTGAAGGTCAAGAGACTGGATGTCACGATTTATCATGGAGAAGGATTAGGGTTTGGTAAAAAATAGTGGGGATGGTGGAATGGAGAAAGTCAGGATATGGTCCAAATTCAGGGAAGTCTGATAACCTAGACATTGTTCTGGCGAGGTTTCATATGTAATTACACTGACAATAGGGATATACTAGAAGAAGGCGTTGCTGCCAACAAAGTTGTCGGGTGACACAAATATGAGTGTATCAAAGGATGAGGTTGATCTGGTTTGTGTCTTGCCTGTGCTGGAAAAGAACATTGTTATTGTTGGAAAATTGCAACTGGTGCATTTTGCTCAAGATTTGTGCAAGAATGGAATGGTAAGATCCAAGGTAACTTCTAACAATCCCAAACATACCTTTTTTTAAAAAAACTGGCAACTGTAGTTCAAATGTTCATGGAGCTGATGTGGTGCCGCTAGCTAGCCTTGAAGCTGATGTAATTTTGCCGAGATGGGTGGGAGAAAAACCAATATTTTTAAGAAATAAAATATGTGTGCTCATGTTGGTTCTAATATCTATAATAGGATAAGACAAGAAATTAGATTGGGGAAAACATCACATAAACTAGAAGAAAGTCCAACAATTAAACGAACATTTAATTATTAGAATTAATTCAAGGGAGAAGGAATTGAACTCATACATGGAATCCATTTTAGGATGAACATAGGAGTAGTACAATTATGGTGACACAAGTGAATACCGTGACACTTTCACAGGGAGTACAATCCTTCATTCATCCATAATCTTCCTTTAAAATGAACACCTAATGAACGATTTATACGCTAGGTCATTTAGGTAATATGACTAAATGAAATAACCCTAGGCCCTAAAATTAGTTTAATTGCCTTGAGCCTTGTTTTATTTTGATGAAAACGAAACCTGCAGCCGCTACTCTTTGGGTACGCACAGGGTAAAACCCCTCGCTCCTATGCAATAGCTCGCTAACCATACTGGAGAGGTAACCCGCACTAGGCAAGGCCGGTGCGACGAGCTCGACCTAGAAGGCAAGCCCTTGCTTTTTCTGGCAAGGGATTTCGAACTTGAGACGCCAACATGGAAGTCCCAAGCCCAAACCACCGGGCCTTGAACCTCCTTGTTGTCTTCTTTGTAAATAGCTATTTTAGCACTTCTGAATTTTATAGTCTTTTTCCATGCACCTCCATGATACTTTTAAGTTCTTGATGGATGAAAAGCTGGTTCTAAATCCATCATTGCCACTTTGGGTATTGTCATATACATAACAGTTTCACAGTACATGGAAATGAAAAAACTAGTTCATTTATAGTGCATATAACAAAGAATAGTGGGCTTAGCAAAAGATAAGTGAGTCCCATCTTTTTCTTGGATAAGGTAAAGGTTGAAGTTAGTCCTATACTCCTATTTCAATTTTTCATTGCCTCATGAGTGCACTAAGACCCACTTCATTGTTTCTTATACCAAGAAACTAACAAGTAATGCCACGGTACATTAGCATTCTTATTCTAACGTCACTTTGACAACTGTTGTATTTTACAATCTCATTGTACAATAGGAATTTTATATGATTTTAGCTTTTTGAAAGACGATGTTATTTAATATTTGTATTGGGTGTATTGGTGTAAGATATGTTGAAGTGGGTTAGTGTTACATCCCATCCCATTTTTAGGCTTAACTTATTGTTGGCTTGTAAATTTTTCATCAGTTAGACAAAAAATTGCATTAGGCTGTGTTGGAACTTCTGTGAAAGCCCGTTTTGAGTCTGCACTTATCCTGTGTAAACCCATCCATTTATCTCCTGTATGCAAAATTCAATTAACTATGTATCCATTCTATCACTTGCTACTTATCCATTCTATTGTTGCAGCCTCATAACGAATTGGCATTTAAGAAAATTACTTGTAATTATTTGTCATTCTCTCGTACCTTCTCAGAAAATTATTTGTTGTCATTCTCTCATCATTTGGATGTCTCCAACAAATTCTTCTTGGGGTCGTTTGTAGGTTAAATCAAAACTTCAAATTCTTGGTTCTTATGCTGATGCTACTGAAGGACTAACAACACATGGATGGATAACAAAGATTGAAAACCACGGTTGCTTTGTCCGGTTTTACAATGGAGTACAAGGGTTTGCCCCTAGGTAGTCCCTTGCAATTCACCCTTCAAAATATATGCCAATACCTACCAGTGTATCTATATTTGGTTATTGTATAATGTGTGGTAACACAATGCTTTTAGGCTTTTCTTTTTGCTTTTAATCTGATTATGTTTATATAATTGATAGTACTTCAACTCTGTTCTATATCCGTTAATCATGATTTACCTCTCTGAGATGCTTAAGTTTGTATTACCTATATGTTCCAAACAACTTTGTTCTCTTCTGAGTTATGAGTTTGTTTTACCAAATCTGTTGGTGTGGACCAATATAATGGCAATTGAATAAATTGGTGTAGGTTAGCTATGAGGATTTTCTCCAGAATTGGAATCTGTTATTATCTGTATGAGATTACATAATTTCTTTTATAAGGGGATATTGAATATATTGGTGTAGACGATAATATATTCCAGATTCGAACTCTGTTATTATCTGTATGAGATTACAGTTATCCCGAGAAAACAGTCATGTAATCAGGACGAGTGTGCAATAGAAGTTCTCCATAAATGTTGGAAATTGCCTTTGTGTCAGCGTTGCTTGCATATTGATAAGTTCTTCAAATATTGGCCCTTAGTATATCTTATTGCAGATGTTAACTTTCTAATTTAAAGGAAACTTTGATTAATTCTTCTTCTTTGCGTTCTGACAAAGTGAAGTAAGACTAGATATAAATAAAATGAATCGGATGATCAGTTTTTTTTTTATGATCAGGGTAAAGGCTACATGTGATTTGAGATTTGTCAGTATATTTCACTCTATGTATTATATAAATACAAAAATATCATGGTTATGGTATTTCTCTACCCTACTTATATGTCTATTGATATCTGTGATGTCTTATTGGCACTGACGCATCCATTTGTGTATCCAGATCTGAACTTGGACTAGATCCGGGGTGTGAAATAAGTTCCATGTATCACGTTGAACAAGTAGTGAAATGTAGAGTTACCAGTTCTAATCCGACTTCACGCCGTATTAACCTCAGTTTCACAACAACATCCTCAAGGTTTGTTTCTTTTTGGTCTTGGATGCTAGAGCAGTTGTTTTAACAGTGATGTTCCTATTGTTATTGGTACCATATGTAAATTTTGTGGATCATGAATAGATAGATATCTTGAAATTATTATATTTGGCAGCTCTTTTGCTTTCTTTATGGTAGTTCGGTAGAGTTGGTGTCTGTTGAATCATTCTTTAGACTGGAATGTTTACTGCAAACTTTCAAGCTTTTCTTCAAGAAGAGCCGCTTTATTGCCATGTTGATCTGTAATATGTTCCCTTGCCCTTCACCCCTGTGGCTTGTTTATGAGATTGCGTTTCTGGATTGCAGTTTTTCATTAAATAATGATTCCTTCATTTATTTGAATGTTAATGCCAGAGTATTCAGCAACGAACTCGTTAAACCAGGAAATGTTGTTTCTGGAGTAGTTGAACGAGTGACTCCGGATGCAATCGTCCTAGATGTTACTGCTGAGGGTCATTTTATGGGCACAATCTCACCTCAACATTTGGCTGATCACAGTGGTGAATATCATCCATTGAATCCTTTGTTTCTCTGCAATTGCTTTTACTGTTTTTTGATTTCCCTGCATATTTCCTTATGTACTTTCTGTATCAATTAGGTAGTTAATACTGTTGTTTTTACCGCTCGCAGGCCATGCTGAGTTGATGAAGTCCGCCTTGAGGCCTGGTTATGAGTTTGATCAGCTTTTGGTTCTTGGTACTTTCTCATTCCTACATCCAGCTGTATTCAGTGATATCTTTATTTAATATCTGCTCATTTCCAACCATAATTTTCCATAGCTCGCTTTTCAGTTGTCCTGGTATTTTGGAGTATTTTATTTGTTGGATGGACATAACTAATAGTTTTACTGGGAAGAGGCCAAAGTGGTAGTATGCCAATACAATAATACCAAAAAGATGGTGTCGTTAATCTAGATAAGGTGTGTCATTGAGAGCAGAACTTATCATTGGTCCAGTATGAAAACTGAAAGGTAGAAGAGGGGTACAGAATTCTAGGTTTTCTTGTTGCATTCTGCAAAGTCAAGTTCCGAATACTGATTTAATCATTATTGCTGTAGATGTTGGAGTTGGAGATGCCCATTATAATACGTTATATTAATGCTGCAGTCAACTTTATATCCTCTTGTTATTTATTCTTGTTATTATGCGATTCTTCTGTGATTTGACAGACTACTGTTGATAGTCTAACCTGTGGTATTTCTATGTTGTTCTAATTTTTGGGGCTGCATTAGACACGTGTGTGTTTAAACACGGTACTTTGCACTGACTAGATATTTGTTTGGATCTTTGATGTTTGTAGACGTTGAGGGAAGCAATTTAATACTCTCTGCAAAACATTCTCTTGTGACCTCAGCTCAGCAACTTCCGCTGGATGTCAATCAAGTCCATCTTAACTCTGTGCTGCATGTAAGAACATACTTATTAGTTTTTGAGTTTCTTTGATCCCTCCTTTCTAGATAAGTTAGGCAACTGTATATAATCCAATGGCAAGGAACTGAGGCATAAGTTGTCTTTGTTTTTCTCCTTTTCTTGTGGGTGGTTATGGTTCTTACAAAACTATGATTGTTCATGACCATAGAGATCACAACAAATAAAGCTTTTCTTTTGAAGTGCTAAAGAATTAGTAGTTGACATTGGTTTATTGACCATGATATTACTTTCTGGTGATTCCACTTCTCTGCTAACTACAGCATAAATTTTTTTCATCCAGGGGTATATTTGTAATATAATTGAAAGTGGTATCTTCATTCGCTACCTTGGGCGCTTGACTGGGTTTTCTCCAAGAAACAGGGTATATACTTCTTGCAGTAAATTTGTTACCTTCACGATTGTCTCTTTTATTTGGACACTCTGCACAATATGATCAATAAAAACTGCTGAGTTATCACCATTTTGTTTTTCATGAAGGCTACTGATGACAGAAGATCCAGTTTGTCTGAAGTTTACCAGATTGGACAGTCTGTTCGCACTAACATTATTGATGTAGGCCAACAGTTTGGTAAAGTGAAGCTTTAGTATGTTATGCTTTTGGGATTCCCAGTGATATTTTGCTTCTTCCCTTCCCTCTCTTATCCAGGTCAGCAGTGAAACAAGTCGAATTACAGTTTCTTTGAAGCAGTCTATTTGCTGTTCAACAGATGCATCCTTTATTCAAGAGTACTTTCTTGTGGAGGAGAAGGTAATTACTGACCGTGAATCCTATGTTGCAGAACAGCTCTGCTGATCTTTTGACTGGCAATATTTTCCTGTTTGCTTGTCATACACAATACTTTTATTGTCTCGCATATTTTATATTAATTCATGGAATGTGCATCTGGAATTGGTTGAAAAAAATAACTATCAGAACATAGAATAAACATTTTGGAAATCTGTGAAAATTACTGTATGGGCTTTGTGTAGGCAGATTTTCTGCCGTTATTAAGGGAGGGACTTCCTATCTGATAGTGCATTTGAAACTTCCTAATTCGCTGTAATTCCTTTTATATTTGGTTAAATGAAATTCACTTCAAATCTTTTGCCCATCGGCTGAGTTATGTTATATATTATTCAACTTTGCCCTAAATTTAGTTCAGACTTTTTCCATTTGATTTATCTTCACCTACTTCTTGTTCTTGGTTGTGTTCAAAGTGAAATGTCATATGTTCTTATGAATTGCCTGTTTTGACAACAAACTTTTGGAAGTACCATAGATATCATATTGTAGCCATTGACTTGAATGATCAAAGACTGTTACGGTCTCTGCTCATCTGTTTTATCATTTAATTAACCTTTTCAACTTTCAACTGTGTGAATACCTGCCTTGGGTCCACAATAGGTGGGCTTGTATGTTCGTATTGTCTCCTTCTTACAGAGGAGAATGTGGGTAACCTAAAGCAAGATTCAAAATTATCCTGTGTGCGAAGGTCATGCATTGGAGTCTCTAGTGTCATCATTGTTCCATGTCAGTAGAAATGTTCTCTCATTACTAGAGTATCCCATAAACACATTTAAACTCATAATAATAAGTAATCAAAGCCCATTTGCAAGTTTCAAGCAATCAATGCTTAAAGAATCAGGTGATATTTTCTTTTGTTACTACAAATATGACATGTGTTTACAGGATCTCTGTCCGCAGATCTTGTTATATAAAAGGTGATGTAGGGAATACTCTTCTCTTAGAATCTAGATCAGTTTGAATGGATCTTTCTTCATCTTTCTATGCTATCAGATTGCCAAGCTGCAGTCGGTGGACTCTGGAAGTTCTGACTTAAGATGGGTGGAACAATTTAATGTTGGTAGCACTGTGAAGGGAAAAGTTCATGAAATAAAGGAATTTGGTGTTGTAGTAAGCTTTCAGAAATATGACGACGTTTTTGGTTTTATTTCCCACTATCAGTGTAAGTCCCTTTGAAACATTAAATAACCAGCTATTATTTGTTGCCTTGAGAACTAATATTTAAGTAAATGATATTCTTTTTAGTAAGTGGACTCTCTGTGGAGACTGGCTCAAGTATTCGCACAGCAGTACTTGATGTTTCCAGGATAGAACGCCTGGTGGATCTGTCTTTGAAGCCAGCTTTTGTGAATAAATCAAAGAAGGAGACCACTAATAGTCAAGCCCAAAAGGTTATTTTTGAATTTGCTATTTCATCGTTATGCTGTACCATTCATTCTCTTGGTTTATTCGCTTCATTAAAGAGCTTTTTTTGAAGAAAAAGTAATACCTTCTTGCTTTCATACTCTACTTATTTTATGACCGAGAGATTCCCAAGGGGCTACTGTGCACAGTTAGAAATTTGGTGGAAATGGCCTGTACCTCTATATACCAGGCTTTGGTTTGCGGCAGTGTTCCAGCCTGTGATGGGCGGCTAACCTACACATCACAAGCTGGGTTATTTTTGTACTAATTCTTCCGACGAAAACTATTAGTTTTTTCTATAAAATATTGTGTTTTATTTTCTTGTTTTATCTTGCATCTATATTGGTTGCACAATGCTACATTTTCTTTTTCATATATTTGATTCTTTTACCTTTTTAAACAGAAACGCAAAAGGGAAACACTAGGAGAATTGGAAGTAAATCAAACTGTAAATGCGGTTGTGGAGATTGTTAAAGAAAATTACTTGGCAAGTCTTTCGTTTTTTTTTTTTTGGCTGTATTCTGTCTAACGTTGATCCATATTGTTAGGTGTGCTTAACAATTTTACTTTACCAGGTTGTTTCACTGCCATCATACAATAACACTCTTGGATATGCATCAAGAGCTGATTACAATACTCAAAATCTCCCTCCCAAATCATTTACCAATGGAGAAAGGTAATAAGATCTGATAATTTCTGGGTTATTGAAAAAATAAAACCTGATAATTCCTATTCTATTTGTCTTTATTTCATTTACATTTTCCTTTTTGTTGTCTGGATTGAGAGGAAAATGATTGTCATTTCACTTATTGTGTTTCTTCACTATAAAATACTATTATTGAGACAAAGAATGCTGAATTTTTTTAACATATTTTGCCACTTTGTGATAAAATTTCTCGTGCACCTGTTGAAAGAAATAATGAGAAATTCTCTAATATTGAGGAATTGCGAAGGAGCAAAATGCCAAGAGAAAAAAATTTCTTATGAAAATATCTTTCTAACTTTTCTTGTCGACAATGAACTATTAAATCATTTTGAAGTTATATCTTCTCCTGATGCTAAATTTTGAAAAGGGGTAATAAAATTGAAATTGATTATATTATAAAAAATAAAACATGAATTTTAACTGACTTACCTCCTGGTGCAAAATATATTGATTGTAAATGGAAATTCAAAAAGAAACTTAACCCTTATGGATCTATAGTTAAATATAAAGTTTGGTTAGTAGCAAAAGGATTTTCTCAAAAATAAAATATTGATTATTTTGATATATTTGCACCAATGACCGGAATTTTCTCTATTCGAATTTTAATTGGCTTGGCATCAATTCACGAGATTTTTATTCATCAAATGGATGTAAAAACAGCTTTCTTAAATGGTGATTTAGAAGAAGTAATTTATATGGTTCAACCTGAAGGATGTATTATTCCTGGACAAAAAAATAAAGTTTGTAAGTTAATTAAATCACTTTATGGCCTAAAACAAGCTCCTAAACAGTGGCATGAAAAATTAGATCAAGTCTCATTGAAAGATAATTTGTCCTTTGTTGAAATGGATAAATGTGTTTATATCAAAATGGTAGACAATGAGTATGTGATAATATGCTTATATGTTTATGACATGCTTATATTTGGTACAAGTTTAAATATTGTGAATACTATCAAATTATTTTGTCTATTAAATATAATATGAAAGATTTGGGTGAAGTAAATATGATTTTGGGAGTTAAGGTAATAAGGAGTGAAGATGGTATATTGTTGTCATAAGAACATTATGTGGAAAGACTTGTTAAAAAGTTTGAATGTTTTGAGGTGACACCTGTAGCCACTCCTTATAATGCTAACTCTAAATTTATATTGATCCAATTGCTCAATCTAAATATGCCGAATTATTGAAAGTCTATTACATTTGATGAATTTTACTAGGCCTAATATTGCCTATGATGTTTGTAGATTGAGTAGATATACTCATAATTTCAATAATGAGCATTGGATTGCATTGAATAGACTGATAAAATATTTGAAAGGAACCATGAAATATGGTATCATGTATAGTGGACTTCCTTCTCCTTTAAAAGTGTATTGTGATGCAGCCTGGATCTCTAATTCAGATGAGACAAAATCCACTAGCGGATACGAGTTCACCTTAGGTGATGGTTCAATTTCCTAAAAATCAGCTAAACTGACGATCATTGCTAGATCGACTATGAAGTGAGAGCATATAGCTGTGGAGTTGGCTGGTTCTAAGGCTGAATGACTAAGAAATGTCTCAGCGAATATCCCCTTAATAAAGGATGAGTTTTCAGGTGATCCCTTCAATTAAGGATGAATTGTTAATCCCTTCGATGAAGAATGAATTATTAATCCCTTTTGTAAAGAATGAATTGTTAATCCTTTTGATGTGAAGGATTAATTGTTGATCCCTTCGATGAAGGATGAATTGTTGATCCCTTCAATGAAGGATGAATTATTGATCCCTTTGGTGAAGGATGAATTGTTAATCCCTTTGATGTGAAGGATAAATTGTTGATCCCTTCGATAAAGGATGAATTGTTGATTATTTTGATAAGGATGAATTGTCTCATGTGTTTATACACTGGAAATGTGAACCCGCAATCTATATTGCGAAGATTGAATATTACAATTGTAAGATCAGACAAATAAAATTGAGGCATGATGTCGTTAAGCAATTGCTGAAAAATTAAATAATTGCAATTTAATTTATTATGTGAAGTCAAAATTGAATTCGGCCGATTCACTGACGAAACCCGTGGGAAGAAAATTAATTCTTCAGACCTCAATAGAAAAGGGTTTAAGGCCAATTGTTAGCCAATAGAGATGGGAACCCAACCTATGTGATTGGAGATCCCATGAAGTAGATTCATATGAGTAATAACAAGTCGATATTGGCTCTGCGCACTAACTGGGAGTGTTTGAAACTGCTACTAAAAATGAGGGATGAGTTATTAACTCTTAATGAATTCAGTCTTTAATTAAGGATGATGTATTTAAAGCAGTGTACACTTGAGGAATTCACCTATATGAGAGTCGGAGTGTGACTGCTCCTATGAGACTTTGGCCTAGTCTCTAGAGCTCTCATGAATACTAGGCACGCACATGACCTATAAGCGCCAAATCGCGTTGAACAACAAAATTACTGTGATCAAAATTTGATTGATAAAGTCACTGATTTACAACTAGAAATATTTGGTTCTTAGAAAAATTATATTTCACCACTAATTCTGTAAATTGAATTTTATCGATCTAAGTTTGGTTCACAGTCCGAAAGACACCAAACCTATTGCATTTTGTCCTGAAAATCCAGCAAGTTATGTTTTTATAAAATCTTTTGAAATAAGTGAGGGATTGTAAGCAAAATGTTTTATTCCAAAAGATTATTTTATTAAATGTATTTACAAAGCCAAATAATTAAATTATTTTGAAGTTATTTTTAGAGAATTGACAAAATTGAAAGACAAGTGTCCTTACACTTGGCCTCTTGCATGGAAATCAATAGACAAGTGTCCAAGACACTTGTCAAGTGAATGAGTTTATTATTGGTCTATAAATAGGCAAAAACATTGTGAATTGATATGGAGCAATATACTCCCTCACATTCTGCTCCTCTTTCTCTCTTTATATTTTCTCCTTTAAAGTTAATTTTGTGGCTTTGGTATTTTAATCCCCCTAATAACTTGTTGATGATAATTAATTTGCTGATTCATGTTATCTCTTTTTAATGAGATAGGGAAGTGCTTGTTTAATTCTGGGAAAAAATTTTACACCGTTGAAATAGTTTCTTTGGACAGTGTCCAGAACCACTCAAGTATTTGTCTATTTTCTGCATTAATATTTATATATATTTTGTAGTGATATTAATTTTATTTTCAGGACCAATTTTTGATAAATAATAAAGTTATTTATTATTATTACTATTATTGTGAATTTTTTGAATATTTCCCCAACACTTCTCATCTACAATGTGACATTGATATGAAAGTTGCATGCATGCTAATGAATGTGGAAATCATTTGTCTTAACATTGAACTACTAGTTGAGATTTTCAAATTTTATGAATTATGTTCTGATTACTTTGTTGAATATAGTTATTTGTTTTTCCCGCTTGTTTAGTTTGACTCTGTATTACTGATGATATGATCTAGTCTGAGTATGTTGTGTGAAAAATATGTCTTTGTATTTTTTGCGTTGTCATTGTTGCTGATATCTTGACTGAAATTGATAAAATTGGGTGCAAATTTTACTGATTCTCTTTTTTTTCCTGTGAAATTGTGATTGTCGATAATTTTGTAACTTGGTAAAATTTGTGATTGATTTCCTTTATCTCAACTAAAGTGGGCAGATTTTGCTTTATTTGGTAAAATAATAAATTGATTAAAATAAGTTCGATTTTCTGTCTCACTCCTTAATAAGGAAAATATTTTAGGGGGCTTAATTCATTCTATCCTATTTAAATTTGATTTGTTAAGGTAAGAAAGTATTATTGATTTGGCCCTTTATTATTTAAGAAAAATTAATATTATTCTTCCTTATTCTATTCTTGTCCTTTTAGATTTCTTATTTGCGTATATTTGGTAAAAAAAAATTATTATTATTATTTTCTGATTTGGCTTTCTTAAAATAAAATAAAAAATATTAATTGTTCCCCCTACCATTAATATTTGGCTTGATTAATTCTTACTTGTTTATTTATGGCAACTTTAATTATTTCCTTGTCATATTTAGTTGCTCTTATATTTGGTAAAATAAATTAATAATTTGATTTGGTTCTTCATTATTTAAGGAAAATAATATTACTCTTCTGAATTTTATTCTTGCCCTATTAGATTTCTTATTTGTTTATGTGGTAAAAAAAAAATTAAAATAAATTTTATTTGGCTCTTCACTATTTAAGGAAAAAATAATATTACTTTTCCTAATTTTATTTCTTATTTGCTTAAATTTGGTAAAAAAAAATTATTTGTCTGATTTGGCTCTCCTCTAAAATAAGGGAAATGTTTTAAAAAGTATTTATTTCCCTTATGTGCCCCCCTCTTTACTATATAAATAGACCCTCTTCTCATTTTATCATTACTGATTCACTCACTTTTAACACAAGTTCTCTCATTACTAATTCACTCATTTTTCTTAACAAAAATTCTACATTACTCTCAACTCTCATCTCCTACCTTGCTCATACACTAAAATACTTTAGATATTGCTCTCTATTCTTGAAAAGAAATAAGAACTCTAGTGACGCTTTGGATCATTCTTTCTCTTTGTGTTACTGTCGTGGATTGAAAATCTTACTAAAATCCTTCATTGCTGACATATAACTTTGCATAACTGGTTAGTTCCTTCTATTAGTTTAATTTTTTCATTGTTAGTATTATATGTGTACCATATGATTAGTGTTATTCTTGCTATCATCTTTTATGTTTTATTAATTGCATATATTCTCATTTTACTTAGGATTTTAACTTAAAGGTTCAAGATGTTGAAGAATTGCTTAGAAGAGATTTCCGGAAAAGTTTATTATTGAAGTTTATGTTAACGTTGTATATATTATTATTATTTCTTAGACTTGTAATATTTTGTATTACACTAACTCTAAAGCACTCTCATATATCAAATAACTTGGGGATCGTCTAAGGGGATGGGGAATTATGTGTTAATCATGTCATTATTCGCGAACTTATTTGTGTTTGAAAGCACGCCTATGTGTATGTAATTTGTTAGTCCTTATTTGATAAAACAGCTTTAGATCTAACTATAGAAAAAAAATTAAAAATCATCAATCACTTGATTGATCTTGTCTAATTAATGTTTGAAACTAATTTTATTCTAATTTGCATATTAAATATTTGGTTATTACTATAGATCTCTTCTTAATTTGCTAGAATGTTAAATAAATAATTTTTATGCATTTTTTGTACAAAATTATTCAATTGAATAATTATTATGTCTATAGAATTTATATATTTAAATGTCATTTGGGTGTAGAAACCATGTCTATAGGTTGTAGATAATTGTTCTTTACTTAGAAATCATGTTCATAGGAGTTACTAAATAATTTTCAACATGTTTAAAATAAAAAACATAGACAAATTTGCTACTTGTTTTCTATCCATTTTTAAATAATTTCTGCAAACAAAGTAAAAAAATAATTTCAGCATGTTCACCTAGAATCTATGCCTATAGGCTCTTAACATTTTTCTGCATTAAAAGAATTAATTTGTCTTAATTACTCTATGACTTATTAGTAATAGGTAAAACTTAACAAATAATTTTAAACATTATTTAGCTTAAAGATTTGCAAATTAATGTCTTCTGCATCGGTTCAATCTGCTCAAAATGATTGTTTCTGCAATTAATAAATCTGTTGTTTTAAATAATACTTCTTACATTAATAATCAAATTTGCTACTGTTTTTAAATATATATATATATATATATATATATATATATGCATGTGGATCACTTTTATGCTATATTTCGAAATCAGATAAATAAAAATCTATAGTTAATTTTTGCCTCTCTTAAAATTAGTTAAGTTTAAATAAACTTCCTTAACAATTTTCTGTCAATTCTAAAAATTAATTAGATGACTATCTGCATGCCTTTAGGAATTCCGCCCTCTTAATTCTTTGTTGTCTTAATGTCATCGTTTGTATGCTCACACACTTAAGCATGAGAGCTTTCACAATTATGTGTGTTTGTTAGCATGTCAATAAAATGTAGAGGCGAATTTGAGGTTTTACGTGTCAAATGTTGTCCAATCTTTTTCTTTTGTTTGGTGTCTAGGAGGCCATATATTTTATTTTGTCTAAACCACCCTATTAAGTACAATGCCTCTTGGACATTAAGTTGGGACGATTAGGCACCTTTTAGATACGAAATGCATGCGGTGATGTGATAGATATAGTTGGACCTATGGAGATCATGAAATCGACTCAGGCTTGAAAAGACAAACCTTGGTATTGTCTGTCCCTATACGGAAACCTATCAGAAAAAAGAAAAAAAAGTCGAGTGTTGATCAAAAAAGTCTCTCTTAGAGTTTCTCTTCCCTTTTTATCCCTTTATTTGTTTGATATAATTATATTTATTTGGGGTAGCTTAAATAAAATAATAAAATTGTCTACTTATCTATTTGTCTATTTTCTGTCTCCTCGCTTATCTTTATTTTAGTTAATTAGTATTTGATGTGTTTATTATTTTTATTACATAGTTTTGCATGCTTAAATAATTAATTAAAATAATAAAGTTATTCTCAATTGTTTAATATTTGATATCATCTAGTCTCGCATGCTTAACAATTAACTAAAATAATAATATGAGTTAATTGCTTAGTATTGGGTAAATTCTTATCACCTAGTCTTCACATGTTTAATTATTTAAAATAGTCTCAATTGTGTAACATTAGTTATCACCTAGTAAGTATGGTTAATTAAATAAATAATAATGAAGTGACCTTATTTGCTACTTGTAACCCCACATAAATTGCAGGAGATAAGGCCGAAACCCACATTTGTGGACCTCAAGGGATGCCTAACATCTTTCCCTCGAGATAATTTTAACCTTTACCCTAATCTCTAGCTCGTTGACATTAGTTAGGTTAGATAGGTGCCCTAACGCTCCTTAATTGTTAGGTGGCGACTCTAAAAATCCAAATCCCAAAAGAATTGTTAGGTCGTGCATCAAAACCCGTTTTCGCGAAAAATGGGGCGCGATATTAATTTTGCTTTTTCGGCCCTTTCATCATGTCTTGAATGTTGTTGTGACTTCGTTGGTCCAGTTATCTTGTTTCAGCTAGTTATTGTAGCGGCCTTATCGAACCTCGTTTTATCATTTCCTTTATGTTTCGGTTGGTTCACCTGATCAAGTGAGGCACAGGGTGCATGTCGCGTCTCCCCTAGCTTGGGATGTGATAAAATACTCGGTTGATGATGAATATAGAGGTAGCTAGGCACCTTACCATCACGAGCCTTAGGGAACTTAGAATGAACTTGATTAGAGAACCTCTTCTTGAACATAGGCTTGTCTTGTATATCAAGTCTACCCTTTGAAGAACCACCATCAAAAGACCTTGCCCTTTGCGCATCTCTACTCTTTCTCTTGATCCTTGTCTCTTCTACTTGTTGAGCATGAACCATAAGGCGAGAAATGTTCATATTATCATGTAGCATATCCGAACGACATTCTTCCTTCAAGTCATCTGACACTCCCGTCACAAAGCGGCTCATTTCATCTCTAGGGTCGGAAACCAAAAAAGGAGCATACTTTGACAATTTAGTAAATTTCAAAGAATAGTTAAGTACACTCATACCTCCTTGATGAAGGTTGATGAATTCACCACTTTGGCTTCCCACTTATCTCTAGGAAAGAACCGATCAAGAAAAGCCTTCTTGAAGATCTCTCATATCACCGGTCCACCCCTTAAAGTCCTATTATCCCTCCATTGGACATACCAAGTTTGGGCCACATCTTTGAGTTGGTAAGTGGCTAACTCGACTTTCTCACTAGTAGTCAACCCCATAGCATACAGAATCTTGTAGACTTCATCAATGAACTCTTTGGAGTCTTGCTCAACTTTGGACCCATACTAAGTAGGAGGATTCATCCTAGTGAAATCTCTCAAACGGGAGGCCATGGTGCTAACTTGTTGGTTTCCTCGGGGTACCACCTTCCGATTAACTTGGGTCGTCATAGCGTGCGCTTGAGTAGTGATGGCTTGTGCTTGGGTCGTAATGGCTTGGGCCATTTGGATAAAAGCTGTCGTTATATCCCCATCCGTCATAGGAGGAGGAGCAACCAGAACTTGATCATCCATAGCAACTTCTTCAAGTGGAGGAACTTGGTTGTCTTATGCTCTCGCATTAGCGATGCCTTCGTCGGTCCTTCTTGCGGCTGCTCTTCGGGTATTCATACCTCTAACCACCATACAAGGTTTAGGTGAAAGCACATATAAATTAGACTCTAGAGGCACGACATAGAATTACAAGAATATGAGAGTTTCCTAAGCATCACATAGTTCCTCATTCATAAGTGTGGCGCGCTTCACAATTATGAATAAGAATCTACATAGACGTGGTTTAATAAGACATTGTTCCTAAAGATATTCAACCTCATGCTATGATACCAAGTTTGTCACATCCGGGGAGCACCCCCTAGACATAACTGGTGGCGGCGTCCACGAAGAGGACTAAGACTAGCCTCTTAGCTTACATCATTACATTCATAGGTTAAAAATGCGGATAATTTAAAACTTTTAGATTGCTTATACATTGAGGTTTACTTAGACCTCTTGCTTACACATAATATATATATAGCGAGTATACATAGACCATTCGTATAAGACGATTACATAGTCTTCTACTTTAATTTCACATACATAGTATAGGAACATAATATCACAAGAAGTGTATAATATGTCTCATATTAAACCATCTAGAATGAATTCCACAATTGGGCTTAACCCATACTTATTACAACAAAGAGCCTCATATAGGATATACAACAATCGTCTTGAAATGAAAAGGAAAGAACAAAGAGTCTTATACTAGAACAACATAATTCGCTTGATAATGGCATTGTCCTCGAAAAGTGAGGACCACCGAACTTTTGAGAAATATCCAAGTAGTCTTCAAAGGCCTTCTATAAGATCAACGGTCGGATCCTACATTTGTAGTAAACATAAAAGATGGGTTAGCACACACTTGTACTAAGTATGAGTATTAGCACATAAATCAAGTGAAATCATGCTAAAGAGGACATTTCATTAAAGCATGCTATTTTACATTTTTAAAGCCTTATGCACATTCAAGAAAACTCATATAAGTCATTAATACATATTCATAAAGTCAATACCATGTACTATACAAGACCAAACCACCTTAAGTCAAATCAAGTCACATGCATATCACATACTTGAACCCATAATCAAATACAACTCTATCATCAAGACATAACATCACAAGCATGAATAAGAGTTCATTACAACATAACCAAAGCAAGACCATTACTCATGACCCTCATTAAGTCCACTTGTGCAATAACTAAGCAAAGCCACATAACCTCTTAATCAAGTAAACCTAACTAGAACCATAACCAATGTCCAACTTCACATAACATATCGTTAAGAGTACATAATATCATACTTTAGCAATACAGACCAAATACATGTTCATAAGAGTAACAAATATCACTTAGTGTCATTTACATGAAATATCATCACATTATCATCATTTACATTCATAAGCATATACATACATAAGAACAACCTCCTAAGGCTTCCCTCAACGCACACTAGTGCAAGGCATAGGTAGAGTATCATACCCCTACCTAGGCTAAGTCAAACCTCTTAAGTCACCCTAGTTGGTTTGTACTTCATTACTTCATTTTAGTTAGGGAACACTTGCCTTAACCGACATAGACTACAAGAGCTAAGTGTGAAATCTGGTGTTGTAAAACCTTACACCGATAGAAGGTGGTCTATCAGTCAAAGTAGAACCAAATATAAATGTAGCTTTTTAGGTGGATCCACTAAATATAAACCTTACACCAAATACATGCCACTTGGCAATTAGAGCCTCATCTCATGAGAATCCATATGGTGAGTATCCCTCATAGGGGAGTCAACACCTCATGTGGAACTATAAGATGAATCTTCATCTATGGAAAGTCAACACCTCCCATTATCAAGTTCTCTCGGTGCTAAAATAACGTCCCTTTTTTAAATGTATTTAATGTCTTTGTTAATGATCATAGCTTAGTTTAGGTCATAGGGTCTATCCCTTATATAATCATCATCATCATATCTCAATAAGAATTGCATGAGTATTTTCCTTTTATTACAATTCATACATGTGAGGTTAGCACATTTACATAGTCATTCATGATAAGGCACATTGGTATGTCATCACCACATTCTTATAACATTTACATCTTAGCCAATACCTCACAAACCATAGTCAAGACATTTCAATTCAACATCATACCAACCCTATCAATCTTAATAAGGTATACTTCAATACATCATCATCACTTAATCACAAGTAACCATAATTGAAGTAAAGAGTTAGATCACAAGGCTTACCAAATCTCCTTCACAAGCCAGCATCCATGGTTTTACCATCAACCATTCAATTCAACCCAATAATGGGTATAACATCATCATACAATAATAATTAACACAATAGCAAGATCAATTGCATCATCACTATCCCAATTAACTTCAATTGATAACCTAGGGTTAGGGGAATATGGTTCTTCATGAATTCTTCAAGAAATAGATCCAATCCCAACAATACATTACCCTAGGCAGTCCATGAATAAATTAGAATAGATAAAACAAGTCTAATAACCAATACATTATTCAATACCCATCAATTCATAGGCAAGATCCAAGATTAGGGAAATTGGGGAAAAGGGAAATGATCTACTTGAAATTGCATCAATTAATCAACAATCGACACTTAATTAGTCATAGGCAATCACAATTTATCATCAATTTGAAGTTTAGAAGAAAACCCATTAGAATAGAAAAACCCTTGGAATTGGGTATTTTAGAAATCAACTTTGAGAGGACCTCTTGGAGATAGGAAAACCAAGAGTGAAAAACCCATACCTTAATGAAGATTAATCCACTAAATTCAAGTGAAATCCTAGAGAAATTGGTCTTCTTCTTCAAGCTTTTTTCTTTCTTCAATGGAGGATGAATAGAGAGAGAAACTAGAGAGAGGTGAGAGCTTTTGGATTTTGATTTGGGGATTTTATTTGAGTGAGTAAATGTGAGGGAGAACTGATTAGAAATCAATATATAGATCCCCCACCCCACCCCATGAAATACCCAAAAGACCCCTCACTTAAGTTGACCCTTTAATGAAGTCAAACTTCAAATCCAAATTTTAGATTTTCGTCGGGGAGCAAGTCCGCGACGTGGAATTGTTCCCGTATGAATTTCTACATTAATTTTCGAGACAGTAGAGTCCCCGACCTGCCCGCGACGCGAACTTGAGATTTGACCAAAAGCCACCCAAGTCCGCGACGCGGACTTGTTTAATCTATGTGTATTTTGGCTGTTGCTTTGGCAGCTTGTCAAGCCAAGTTTGGGGTCCTTTCATGGACCCCTAAGGCGACCCTTGGGTTGGGGGGTCGAACCTGGATGTTTTTACTCTATATACATGATTTTACCTATTTAAAGTCATTTTACAAGTTTTAGACCTCATACTCCACTCCTAAACCTTTCTGAAACCTAAGGACGTTTTACTAGTTCAATTAGACTAGCTTCCGAACGTCTTCGACGTTTCTCGTCGTTTTGATTCTTAAACGTCCTAAATGACTTATATACATTATATATGGTCTTAAAACAGTGTCCTCACCCTTATACACTCATGTTAGGCTCTAGATTAGGTCTTAGACTTTTGGAGTGTTACAACATAGAAATAAATTTAATATACATAAATTATGAATATATCAAAATTATTGTATCTTATTAAATATGTATCATATTTGTTGAATTCATATAAAAATGTATTTATTATACATAAAGAACAGCGTAAGTGTATGATTCATTGTAATTTTTTGTTGTTGAATGATTCATGGTAAAATAAACTCAATGATTCATCGTAAAAATAGATTAATTATATGTGTCCATTATTTCGTAATCATCAAATATTATTCATGGTATCTTTACTAAAAACATTTAATGTATTATGTTAAAAAGAATATACTATATAAGCAACATAGAAATATTGTTGAAACCATATTTAAAAATGTAGTGTATATTACAAAACTAAAACATTATATATTATTATACATGCGCTTTTGTTACTCAATAATAATTTTTAAGTTTAAAACTATTATATTTTTAAAATATCCGCGCGACGCGCGGGTACATATTCTAGTTATGTGAATACAAAAGAGATCATTCCACATGCACTCAAAAAGATTTGCAGTCGTGACAGCATCAAAACTTTTGAATGCAATAAAAAAAATTAGATGAGCTTCAACTCGATTCAAATTTTATCAAAAAATAGTAGAATCATATTTCACAAAGTTGTGTTAGATATATTTATACTTTTAAAGAATTATTAATTTATACGTAGTATTATTGAGATCAAATATTATATAGGGATATTTTGAAAAATATATAATCTTATCGAAATTGGTGATTTTTTACATTGATACAAGTGGCACAGAAGGAAAATATTATCTTGGAAAGATTATTAATTCACTTAGTATTAATTTAATGAGGCTTTACCTATTTTTTTTTTAAAATTAATTTTCTTTTTAGGTAAAACTTTAATTCTAACTTTCCATATGATATGTTTAAAAATATAGTTCACATGATATTTTGATACATTTAATATACCAAAAATTGATTTTCTTTTTTTGGTAAAACTTTAATTTCAGCTTTCCATATGATATATCTAAAGTCATAGATCACATGATATTTTGATACATTTATTGAAATTGGAGATTTTTACATAGACGCAAGTTGGACAGAAGGTAAATATTATCTTGGAAAGATTATTAATTCACCAAGTATTAATTTAATGAGACTTTACTATACTTTCTTTTTTAGTCTGTTTTAAAAAAAAGTATTGTTCTTTTTCTTATAAAACTTTAATTTCAACTTTCCATATAATATGTTTAGAAAGATTATTAATTCACTCAGTATTAATTTAATGACACTTTACTATACTTTCATTTTTACTTTCATTTTTAGTTTGTTTTTAAAAAAGAATCTTTTTTTAGAAAAACTTTAACTTCAATTTTTCGTATAATATGTTTAGAGTCATTGATCACATGATATTTTAATACATTTAATATAACTTTGACTAGGATCACATAATATTAAAATCATCTTTATATTTCGTATCTAGTCAAACTATTAACTTTTAGTACTTAATAGGAGTAGCAGTATCATTTTTTACTACAATGTATTTTCATTTGTTTTTTTTTTCTAAAGAAAGGCCATAAGAAGGCAGTTGAGACGGGAGAGCGAGTACTATAAATAGACTTGATCGGAAAATCCTTCTCTTATGTGTTTCTTCTTCTTCTTCTTCTTCTTCGTCGTCGTCGTCGTCGAGATGGTTAATGGAAATAAGAAAATCGCCGATACTGTTGCAACAGAGATGGGGGAAATGCGTACTCTAATGGAGAGGATGTTGGGAGAATTGATTGTCAGGCTGGAGAAATTTGATGAGAGGATGTTCGGAGAATTAAATGCCAGGCTGGATAATTTTGATGAACAAATTTTAGAGTTGAAAAAATGTATTGAATCTTCTAGGGATCAAGATAAATGCGAAAAAAAATGATCGAATCCGCCATGAATCCTTCCTTTAACGGCCATGAAAACTCATCAATGCATCAGGTACAATTGATTTTACTTTTCTAGAGTTGATTTCCCAAATTAAAATTGTTTAGATGATTTTGAATTTTGTTCAATTTTTGTTGATTTATTTAAGGAGGAGCAAACAAAACAGCACAGAGAACCCATAATCGGTACTTATAGCCGCAAATGCAATAAAAAAGAAAAATGTATGCTTGTGTTGATGCTCCGATTCTAGATCTTATTCCCATGGAGGAAGCAACGATAGGCGTGATTGAAGATAACAATGTTCACATTTCAATTGTAGATGTTGTTCCTACAGAGGAAGACATGATCGCAGAAGACAATAATAACGTTTCGATTGTAGATGTTGTTTCTATAGATGAAACTGCGATAGACAATGGAATTATCAGTGGATAGTAAATTTTGCGTGATTGGTTATCATGGGGAGGTACCCTTGGCTGTACTAATGGGGGAAGAAGAGACTACACACAATTTCATCAATGAATTCTTAGCTGATAAATTAGGTTGTGAGACAGTTCCAATCCAACCTCAAACTGCTCGCTCAGATTTGGGGGAAATGATGACCTCCAGAGTATGCAACAACTATTAATTGTCAATGGAAGGCATTGTGTTTAATTTGAAAGTGTATTTAGTTCCATTGTCGTCGAAACATGACATGATTTTAGGAGTTGAATGTCTAGGAGGCCTTGAGAAAGTTATAATTAATTCTGTTAGTATAGAGTTAGTTGTACTTACTGGAAGGAGAGAAGAAATTCATGCCTTTTAAAAGATCAGTTAGAGCCCGAAGACGCAAACGTTTCTAAATGAGTTGCTGATGATGATTCCTAAGGATGGTAAGCAACTAAACCAAAACTAAGACAATTAAGTTACGGAAGAAGTTAATTAACTAAGCAAATGTGGAATTTAAATAACTAGAATCTGAAAGTCAATGTACCAAAAAATCTAACAAGATCCATAAATCTAAACAATAAGGATACATCACCAAACTAAAGAACTAATAAACTATCTAGAACAAATGCCTAAGTACGGAAATAGTGGACATGGACGAAAGAGAACCGCATGACAGCCCGGAAGAATTGGCTCACCCTTGAATTCAAGCAACGATTACTGATCTTCTAAGCGAGGTCTGTCAATAGTCGCGTGAATATTCCCTTTACTCAACAAAAATAAGAGCAAGTGCAGTATCAGTATACAACCACAGTGTACTAGTAGGATCACGCGGATATTCCACTAGTGTAACATAAACAAGTCAAGCAACAATATAATCACATGCATATATATCAACATTTACAACATTATCAATATACAGAACCAACAACACATTTCATATTTATCATCACATCATTGGTCCTCTCACGGAACCCAAACCCAAACAGTTAGCTTGTCGGAACTTGGCAATCCGTTTCATATTTATGTCAGAACATGGCAACCGATCCCATAGTTGTGTCGGAACGTGGAAACCCGATCCTAGTTAGCTTGCCGGAATGTGGTAATCTGATCCCCATTCACACACCACAATCAAAATCACAAGTAGATCATCAAGATCATACTTTTATATCATGGTTTCATGTCCACATCATTTATCTATCTCATTTACAACAAGTCTGATCAATATTGCAACATTCATATATATAAAAGTATCACAACGAGGCAAGAACATGTATACATCACACAACCATAGAATCACAACCATCTCCTACCTCGAGACAAGCTTGAAACCCTAAGAAACTTGATTCTTCCCTTTTCGAATTTGTTTTGCTTGTTCTTGGTCTACAAACAATCACAATAATACGGGAATTAACAAAAAATCGCTACTCACCCGAAACTATAACAATTTTATGAACCCTAGACCAAACCCATGATCCCAACTAACAAATTTAGGGTTTTCTCCATCATAAAATCCATAACAAAACCCTTCCCCATCATTATTAACCCATTCTACTACGTTCTATGGATAGAAAAATGGATTCGGGGAGTGAAAAGCTTAACTTTAACCTCAAAAATGGTGAAAACGAGTAGAAATTGTCCGGGGGTCGTTCCTTAGCTCTAATGTTAAAAAGTACCAAATAAGATCATTTAGGGGTCTATTAATGATATTGTGTCACGTCTGGACCACCACAACGGCCCTCGACCCACTGCAGTGGCGGCTCCAGAGCGATATAAGTACCCGCCAAAGTGGAACCTGTGAACCAGTGAGCTCTCATATTTTATCCTCGATTTTAACCCCCGTGGCACCAGCCACAACGCCCCCTTTTCAATGTAGCGGCCCTGCTAGAGCGGCAAAACCTGGCGTCAAAGTGGGATTTCCGAACCAGTGAGAAAATTAAAGAATTTCTAATTCCCCATTCCACAACACACCTCTAACCCACAAGGTTCAGAAAATACCTCTTACGCTAAGCTCAATTTCGGGAGTTCTACTCACTCAAATTCAATTTCGTAAAGTCGTACGAATTCCTTAACGAGTAATATATCACATCAAGTAATCAAATTCATAATTCAGCTACCTAATTGTTACCAGATTTTCATACACCTTGGTGACTCCGATTTCCTCTATATCTAGACAGGGTTGGGAAAAATTGAAGTCCTACGAAAAATATTTCTAGCCTCAAATTTCCCTCCGTTGGAATTTCTATAATAACGGAACCCCATAATTGCACCAACTCAACTCAAGGAATTCATGGGTAACATATAGTAGTCCTATGATTAGAAATATAATCTCAAAAGGATTATGAACTATATACTCAAGATTTAGAACTTGAAGATACTACTCTTCTCAAATATACTCATGAACTTATGGAGTTCATGCAAAATTATGGACATGAACGACTCTACTCAAGGGTCTACATAACAATTTGGAACTTGTGTATACGAATTTTCTCATACTCATACTTACTTCCTCAAAACGTAGCCCAAATCAATAGTTGATCTCAAAGGATTCAAATTGAACTCAAAGACTTTTTTGATCTCTATTCTTAACTCTCTCTTGAATGTGAATTATGAATTCAAGAGTTATGGTTCATGATATGAAGAGTCTTGTGATGAAAAAGTAGACTCATGAATGCATTCTCCTCACTCTCATATTCAATTGCTCAAGTCTTGAAACAAGTTGTTAGAATTTGTAGAACACTCCTAAAAAAGACTCAAAGTGACTTTCTCAAAATGTTTGAAAGACCTCTCAAGACTTGACTCTCAATTCTAGCTTGAATTTGATTTATGAATTCAAGTATGTGATTGGTTATAGAAAAGTTCTTTTGATGTTTAGAAGTGCTTTTAGATAGTTAAACATGAGAAACGATCAAGAAATCACTATCTAAAATCAAGTCCGTGATGCAGAGATGCATTTTAATATTTAATCGTGAAATAAATTTTGAGGCAAAAGGGTTCGTCACCTCTCCGCGACTTGGAGAAAAAATTCCCAATCCTAAGGAACAGGTCCGCACCTGGTACCCTGATTTGCTCGACTTGTTCCTTCTTCATTTTTTTACCCCAATTGCCTAAATTCGATTCTTTTTCTCAACTTCTCCTTTAGATTCAGATGCCCAACATATCTACACTAGAATCTAACTTAAAACAACTCTATAAATCAACGCAATAATCTCAAGAACTCCTCAATCTCAGCCCAATTATAGAACGAAAGCAAATATCAAGAACACATATCGGGAGCACCAAACTTTCAACTTTCTAAAACGAATTTAACGTTGAAATTAATATGATTGGTGTGTGTATGAACAAACTCAACACTATGGAAGCTTATATACCACTTAGGGATTAAACCCATGGCGAAAAATTCGCTAGAAAACTCAAGAACTTCGACGAACGCCTTGATCCTTTCCTCTTTTCTCCTCTTTTCTCTTCTTGAACTCTCAACTAAAAGCGTAGACATATATTAGGATTATAAAAATGACCTAATCAGATTATACCCCTATAACCTTACTAAAAATGAATTAAATCTGATTTGGTAAGTAAAAGACCAAAATATCCCTCACTATTTTCGGGTAACTTTCCTTAACTAGACAACCTGACTTCAAAAGGGCATGTCTCATTCATTCGATATCAGAACTTAGAAAACTCGGTAGCGTTGGAAATATGATTCGAAGGCCTTTCATTAGCTATCTTGTAGACCGCCTAACTCATCATGTACTGAGAGTTATGATCGTTTGAAGTTGACCCAAAACTTAGAAGAGCTTAGGAATGACTTCAACGAAAATTTCTAGCTCTTTTTGGAACACAAGGTGCTACATCTAGTGATCTTAACACTTAGAAAAAATTAAATTACTTGGAAAAAACTTACTCACTACGGAGAATGGTTCGAGTCTTAGTTCAAAATTTTTTATGGGATGTTACATTGTATATCTAGCTTTGAAATCTATATAAATATATATTGATGCATAATTTAATAAGTTAATACGTTATAAGCACCACCAACATTCTATAATGAGTATAATGTAAAATATATATATGTATATATATATATGACAATTCATTTTAAATCAATTCAAATTCAAAATTTTGAAAACAATAATATCAATTATCATCGTAGATTAAAATACGTGTGAGAAGAATTTATAAATGAAAATTTAGAAATGATAAGAATAAAAATGATAAAAATAAGAAATAACTCAACTCTCCTCATTTTCATTCTCAAGTACTCAAGTTTTAAAAGTTTGTAAAAGACTTCTCAAAATAATTCAAACGATTCTCTCAAACTCGACTCTTAATATTTTCTTGAATCTAATTATGAATTCAAGAGTTACGATTCATGATATGAAGGATCTCGTGATGATTGAATATAGTTTAGATCACTAGGAATAAGAAAGGAATGAAAGCTCGACTTAAAGGATAAAGTACTGATTGAAGGATAAAAAGAAAAGTGGCCTGACGCTCAGCGCGTTCCTGGCGTGTCGCACCAGCCCTCCACTTACTGGGGCTAGTTTGTGGCGCAATGCCTCTGCCCTCTTGGTGCATATGGGGCGCGCCGCCCCAGCCCCTCCCTAGAACGTTCTGACGAATTTTTCTTCTCAATATCTGGCCCTAATTCGCCTAGAATCGAATGATTTATTCCAACCCCTCTTAGATTCGAATACCCAACATAAGTACACAAAAATATACTCAAAAAACCTTCAAACTCATAACATTTATCTTAAGAACTCATCAAACTCATCATAAACGATTAGAGAACGAAACTTTAAGAAAACTCATCAAGAACTCAAATCATTCAACCTCAAGAACAAAATTACGGATAAAATCACATGATTAACGTGTGGGTGAATGAACCCATCACTATGAGAACTTATATACCTCTTAGGGATAAAATTCTAAGGGAAATTCCTCGACAAATATCAAGAATCTTGACGAACGCCTTGAACCTCTCCTCTTGAACTCCTCTCAAAACTCTAAGCGTATTTTAGGATTATGAAAACTGACCCAAATCAATTTAGAACCCTAAAGTATTACAAAAAACTTTTAAAGCTAATGAGGTAAGGAAAAAACCAAAATACCCTCATCAATTCGGGTAAATTTCCTTAACAGGCATATCTCCCTCATCCGAACTTGAAATTTAGCAAACTCGGTGGATTTAGAAAGAGGATTCAAGGGCCTTTCATTTTATATCTTATGGTCCACCTAACTCATCATTTACTAAAGATATGATCATTTGAAGTTGACCCAAAACTCACTACTTAAGCTTAACTTGAACAAATCTCAAATTAGCTCTTTCCCAATTAGTTCTTTTTAAATTTAGCTCTTTCTAAGGCGGGATGTTACATTACATGGATCCTTACATCCCAATCTTGAACTCTCTTTATGATTTTTGTGAGGCAATGTAGACAATGCATGATTGTCGTGTGAGGGTCAGGTAGCTATAATGATTTAAAATGTGGCCGTTGATGTTGTTGGTCTGGAACGATGAGCATGTTATAATTTGACTTGGCCCATTTAGGCATGTACTATTTGTTCAAAACACTGATGGTCTAGATATATACAAGATGGACATGACATGTGCTGATCACGGACACAACATCATATATTTTTAATGGTGAATCTTTTTCATAGTCATTGAGTGATACATGGCAGGAGTAGAAATTAAAAGAACGAAAAATAACACATGAAACATATGAAGTTAATATGCACAAGTTTAGTGTAGGTAGATACAACACCATAACTAAGATAATTTGTAGATATACTAGATATAATATGCATGTGCTAAGCACGGTCCCGACAAATTAAAGCAACATTTATTCTATACTTGGAGAATATAAATGAAAACTAAAGTTCTCACCAAAAACCAAATACAATCACTGTTTCTAGGTGCCTAAACATCATATATGCACAAAAGAAAGACAAGTAGCATGACACCAATGATATTATATATGCTATTGGAGTTGATCGCAGACAAACTTTAAAAATAACCACTTATACTATTCGCAAGGATAAAAAAAAACATAATTCAATCGTAGACAAACTTTGAAAATAGCCACTTATACTATTCGCAAGGATAAAAAAACACAATTGATCGTAGACAAACTTTGACAATATAAGTTCGAAATTTGCTTTAAAATATATATAGCATATTACTCACAATTTTGTTGCAATTATTTGAATATATGTAAACAAACATCTTTTTACAATTCACACCTCCTAATAATTTCAAGTGGTTAGGTCACACTCTACTCGTATAACAAGTACTGATTAGGCAATCATATGAAATTCAAAATACCTTTTTATGCATAATTATTTAACATTAATTATGAGTCTCGAATATAAGGCACTACTAGCAAATTTAATTGACCATGTCATACTTCAAATCAATCTTCAATAATTCCAACAAATTACATAATTCATCTAAACGTAACTCGATCTGATTGATTCAGAAAAATACATGAATACAATGTATCATATACCTTTTGTATCATGAACGAAGAAACAATTGATTTTTTTTTATTACACTCTTCGATATCATGAAGCCAGAAAATAATTGTGTTATTGATATGGAGGAAGTCATATTTGGTATATAACACTAATACGATATCATTTCGTGATTTATGGGATTGTTTACCCCTTTTAATCGAAATTGGTACTCGTTTTAACAAAAAAAGTGGAACTTTCATGTATAACCACTCAAAAATAGCCTAATTACTCTCCACAACTATAGTTTGATAATTATAATTCGTAATTACAAGTCATAGGGAGGAGAGAGGCGAGCGAGATTAGAAGAGTGAGGAGAGAGGTGAGCGAGAAAGGGAAAAGAATGGGAGAGAGGTGAATTGTATATGTATAACAATTACATAATTGTATATTATACATATGTCTTTGTGTATATGGCAAGCGATTTTGGGAGAGGGAGGAGAGAGACGAGCGAGATAGGGAGAAAAAAGAGAGACGCGAGCGAGATTGTGAGAGTAATGAGAGAGGTGAGCAAGAGGGGACAGAGAGTGGGAGAGAGGTGAATTGTATATTTCTATCAGTTAGATAATTGTATATTATATATATGCATTTGTATATAAGGCAAGTGAGATTGGGAGAGGGAGGAGAGATGCGAGCGAGAGAGGGCAGAGAGTTGGAGAGAGGTGAATTGTATATGTATACTAGTTAGATAATTGTATATAATACAGATTTATTTGTATATTCTGGAAAATTATACATATAAAAAATGTGGCTAATTATACAAATTCGAAGTCAGCCCACGTAATTAATGTATAATGTTTGTCGGGAGTGGTAATTATAATAAACTATAGTTATGATGAGTAATTAAGTTGTATAAATTTGCTTAACCGCGTACATTTCTAAAAACAATTGATTCAAGAAGTGTATAAATTGATAAAAGCATGTGAAATGTACAAATCAGAATATCTAGGTCAACTAAAACTATAACTACAACGTGTAATTAGGCAAATTTGAGCTATATATCCATCAAAGTCACATCATATATACACGTACATGTATTTTTCTATTTCAAGATTTTTAGAATTTTTGGGAATGCAAATACTATTATTATTACTACTACACAAATGTTATATTGTTGTTGATACTAATGTTACCCGTTTGACTAGAATATTACATATACTATCAGAGGAACTTAGTTATTTGATAGTAATTAGCAGGGGTGAAGGTACCTTCATAGAAGGGGCGAAAAATTATATTATTTATATATGGTTAAAATAAGTTTATATGTATATATAGTAGATGTCGAACCCCCTTCGGCTATCTATTTCTACAGATTTTGAACCCTCTTATTGAAAATCCTGGTCCGCCTCTGGTAATTAGTACATTGTCCTCCTAATGTTGGTTTTAAACTAAACACGAATTGCTCTTCTACATGTAATTCTGGTAAAATTGGCACAACAAGAGAGATAAGAGATAAATATTGGGGGGGGAAAATACTGCATGAAGAACATATCAATAATCAAAATATCGACATAGGGGCAAATATATATATATATATATATATATATATATATATATATATATATATATACACACACACGCAAATTTTTTTTTCAAGTGAATAATCCATTTAATAAACTGTGTATTATATATCTTGTTGAAGTTTATTTTTTCCTAAAAAAAATACAAAACATTTCCATAAATGAATTTATTTTTCATGAAAAAAATATATTTTTCTTCCATATTTGGTTTATTCTTTCCTTAGAGGAAAAGTTAGGAGAGATAAAAATTGAAGACCCTTTTCTCATATCAAGAACACAATAGCATTCACAATGTAGTAATTTAGAGAAGTCTTGTTTATGGGGAGATTTTCTCCTAAACATATTTATGTATTTCAGTATTGGTTTTATAATATGTAGGTCGCTTGACCAAACTATAGTAATAATATGTTTTAGTATGCTTTTATTTGTCGGCTGATTTATTAACCATATGATTTACAAATTATAAGCTTCCGCATGACGTCATAATCACCCCTTCAGATCCAACACCAAAGAATTCTAGGTATTAGTAATACATATCATTTAACACTTGCATTAGATTAAATAATTACAAACTACACTTAAAGCCTTTTCATTTTCTTTGTTGTCATAAATTTTGATTTTGATTTTGATTTTCTTTATAGTATCTTTTAAGGGAAAACTACGTATATCCCACTACTTTACATCCCAATTACTAGTAATCCCATTAAATTTTCATATTACTTCCTATACCATTTTTTATTTCTAAGATACATGTGTAAGAATCCTTAAGATACGTGACTCTATTAAAATTTAAAAGAGGGATACATGTTTTAAATAATAGGATATACATTTTTTAATTATTTTAAATTAATCGATAATCCCTTTATTGAAGGAGTAAGTTATGGGAGATATAACAACCTTAACGTAATTCATGGCTCCATTTCTATCATAAACTATTTACATATCAAATTATTTTCTGAACTTCTACATCTTCTTCGTCAAATTAATACTCTTTTCAATCTTTAAATTTTTGAACTTTTTTTTTATTATGGCGAATATCACAATTTTATTGAGGCATTCTGGTTCATGGTATCTGAAATTGAATATGAAAACTACAAAATTGATGGGATACTTTTGAGAGATAATGCAAATTACAACGATCTAGTGGATGGTATTTCAGCACAATTAGAAATTGATTGTACTCGAAAAAAATGGAGATCAGATACACGATGGAAGGGAATCTAACTCCAATGGAAATTCAAAATGAGATGGGCATGAGATTTTTTATAAAACTGAAAAGGCGTCAAACAAATTGCGGGATGTATCCATTGTGCATAACTACAAAAGATCACAATTTTGGATGTGGCATTAATGGTGAAAATGTGTTTGAGCAAGATACATCAATGGTTCAAGTTGGAGATGACGACGTGATATATCTGCTGTAGTTCTTCCAGAGAATCGTAGTGCAGATGCATTATGTATTTTGGATATGAATTCAGATCATGTTATTGGTGACTGTAGTCATAAATTCGTTCAAGTCAAGCAGTTGTACAAGAACAAGAAGACTATTGTGGTTGTTATGCAAAAATATGCCATAGACAATCGATTCCAATACAAGGTTGTAAGATCCAACAAAAAGAGGTTAGTCATGTTTGTTGTTTTAGTGGTTGTATCGTTACTGCGTATCTATTATTATTTTTAAGAGTCATTATTTATATAGTGTATCTCGGACAAATAATATGTATCTCGGACAAAAAGAGGCTAGTCATGTTTATTGTAGTAGTGGGTGTTACGTTTCTGTGTATTTGATATTATGTTTAAAAGTCATAATTTATAATGTGTATCTCGGACAAATAGTATGTATCTCGAATAAAAAGAGGCATGTCATATTTGTTGTTTTAGTGTCTGTATAGTTTCTATGTATCTAGTATTATTTTTAATGAGTCATAATTTATACTGTGTATCTTAAACAAATAATATGTATCTCAAACAAATAATATGTATTCGGAAAAAAAAAGTTAGTCATGTTTGTTGTTTTAGTGGTTGTATCGTTACAGTGTATCTGGTATTATGTGTAAGAGTCATAACTTATCCTTTTTTGTTGTGAGTAACATTATAGTGAATTCAATAAAATGTTATGTTTCATTAGTTTGTATCTTATGGTAGCCCCAACTATTTTAAATGAGTGCCTTTATGTGCAGTTATTTTTTTAAATGTATGTCTGAGGAGTGCCAATGGGTATTCAAAGCATCATGTTTGAACAAGACAATTATTTTTTGAGTAAGGATAACGATCATACATGTCTGTTAAAGGACAAAGTGATGTCGCAGCGTCAAGCAACAGTTGATTTAATAGCTGGAATAGTTGCTCCAAAATATGAGAATCATAAAAGAAAGCATACTCCAAAGGACATTCAGGAAGATGTTAAACGTGACTTGGGAGTTGACATTAATTACATGAAGGTTTGGCGTGCGAAGGAGAGAGCTATTAAGATGTTAAGAGGAGGTCCAACTGAGGGTTACATTAAGATGACAAGCTACTTGTATATGTTGGATACCGTGTATCCAAACTCTTACATCCGAATGCATAAGTCAACAGATAATGAATTCATGTATCTATTTATAGCGTTGTATCCTCTGATAAAAGGTTTTGAGCACTGTAGACCAATTGTTGTTGTGGATGGAGCTCACCTAAAAGGAGCTTATAAGGGCACATTTATTTCTGCTAGCACTCTTGATGGAGCAGGTGTGTTAATTTTATTAAAAGAATGAATATCTTATATGTGTATCCGTTTTTTTATTGTATTTACTAATATTTAACAATAACTATAATGTCATGTATCTGTTCGTTTTACAGGTTGTATACTACCGCTTGCTTATGGTGTAATTGACTCTGAGAATGATAATTTTTGGACATGATTTTTTGAGCATTTCAGAGGCGCTTTTGGTGAACGTGTCAACATGTGTGTTGTGTCAGATCGTCATGAAAGCATTAATAAAGGCTGTGAGTAGAGTGTATCCTTCTGTGCCTCATTATGCTTGTGTTTGACATCTTTGGCAGAATGTATGTAAGCATTACAAGAAGATCAAAAATACACTAAGCGATGTATTTAATGCGATGAAAAAGGCATACAAACAAGAAAATTTTGATGAAATGATGAAGAAAGTAGAGGATATGGATCATAGAGTGAAGGATTATCTTATGTTGGCAGGATATGAGAAGTGGGCAAGAGTATATGCACCTGTAAATAGAGGTAGGATGATGACATCCAATATCGCAAAATGTATCAATTCGTGTTTAGTAGAGACACGAGAACCACCAATAATTGATTTTCTGGAGCAAGTTCGAATTTTATTTGGAGATTGAAATTGCAGAAATAGAGAAAAGGCAACATATACATTTACTATCCTTGAAAGAAGATTCCAAGAGATGTTAGTTGTAAATGAGGCAAAGTCATCACGTATGACGGTACGTATTATTTGTTATACTAATTATTTTTTTATATGATATTAGTGTGTGAGGTGTATGAATTAAAGAAACTTTAGATACATTACCTCAAGCGTATCTAGATACATGAAAGATGTATCTAAATGTTTTGCTTGTAATATTATGAAATTTATATATAATGGTAGAATTGCTATCTTTGCTACCTTTCAGGTGAGACTTTCTTCTGAATCATTGTACGGAGTTGATGATAACGAACGGCGATACATTGTTTGCTTGATTAGTAAGACATGTAGTTGTGGAAGGTTTCAATCAAATGAGATACTGGGTTCGCATGCAATTGCAGTTTTAAGGAAAAAAAAAATATAACTGAGTTTGAACCATACTGCTCAGACTACTACAAGTCATCAACACTAATAAGTACATATGAGATAACAATTGGTCCTCTGTTGGATAAAGAAGATTGGAATATACCTGATAGTGTGTTAAAGAAGTTGTTCTGCCACCTAAATACAAGCGACCACCAGGGAGGCCAAAAAAGGACAGACATAAGAACATGAGTGAAAAAATATCATCAAATACGAATTGTTGTGGACAGTGTGGTCAATAAGGTCACAATCGACGTACTTGTAGTTATTTTGCAATGAAGAGATGATTTTTCTTATTTCATATACATTTGGATGTTTTTTTAGTCTTTTTTAATATTTCTGGAATTTGGTATGACTTTCAATGGATTCTATGGCAAGTATGATAAAGTTTTGACATTTTATGTTTTTGTTTACAATAAGTTATTTATAGAAATGATACATTCGATTTCATCAATGATATTAATTAGGAAATTCTGTTGAATACGCGTATATAGAATCATAAGTAAAAAATATGACTCACATTGTGTAAAGAGATTGTGATATTGATAGATAACATGTGTTTCAGCTCCACTGCACTTAACAAACCCTCAATAGTAGGTGGAACTGAGTCACTTCTGTACAAATTCAGCATCTTTTCATGATCAACAAAATTTAACTATGTGTCATACTAAACAAGATAAGTAGCGTCACAAATTTAATAAGAGCTATTATAAATAGGAAATTAAACAAGATTACATGTATAATGTAAACAACCTTTTATATAAAGATAATCAAAATATAGGTTCATGACCTTACAAAAAGGACAAAATGGGAATGAGAAACGACTTAGATACGTTATAACCACGTATCTTAATGTATCTAAAAAAAATTAACCTTAACAAGTTCAATAAAGAGGAAATCTAAAAAAACGTCAAATGACTAATCTATATTGATCTTTTCAATGTCATCTGAATCAACAAACGTGTTCCTTGACTTAGGCGGGTCTTCGTTATCACTAACTGAATCAGACGAGGCTTTTTGATTTCTATAATTCCATAAAAGTGCACCGTATCTTGAACGGTGTAGATTGACATCAAAATTTTCTAATGATATCGATTGTCCATCACTCAAATACTCAGCATATGCAGCTGAATATAATCCACAGTCCCTGAAAAATCAACATCACATTAGTAATATGAACAATCATGACTAACCATAAGTAAATATATACATAAAGAGTGAAGAATGAACACATTAAACCACTGGACTGTTGAATAATATTATTTTGAAATATAATTTCAAAGGCATCTTAGACTGTTTTGCCATTGTACGCTTCAAGATTCAACCAATCAACACGCTCACATTTGTCAAAGAAGCCACTAAGAGTCAGATAAGAAGTCAAAAGAGATGCAATCTTAGCAATCTCTGCTTTATCGAAGAGTTGTGACCAACAGCCACACGCGAGTCGTAAACTCTGATGCACCTGTATTTGAGTTGTACAACTGCCAGCACCCAGTGAAAATCTTCCTTGCAATTAACAGGAATATACACCTCATCAACTTGATCACAAGGTATACCAGCAGGTGTCCCAAAACCTTTAATGTATGAACAAATAGAATTTCCTTGAGTGAAAGCATTCTGACCAGGAACTTGAGCTTTATATGTCTGATAAATCTCATCCACGAGGGACTTAAAATGACACATTGCAGTAGTGTATCTTGGATTGCCGTTTGATTGAAACTTTGACTTCTTCCTTAAATAGTACAAAATAACATTCATGTGCTATAAAAACAAAATTATTAATTGATGAAGATGGTCAGATACATATTACAAAATGAAATCTATTGTTGGTCTTAATATATAAATTTTTGTTCCAGATACATGAAACAAAAAGAGAATACTTATGTTTGATTATTGAGATACATATCATATTAGGATTATATTAATAGATACATCATGTATCTAAGTTGTATACACGACACAAACTAAAGAGCTCTATAATTTTAATTTTTAAAAATAATAACCTCATCATTCCAATAACTTCCAGCAATTGACATGGTGTAAAACCAATTTTTTTTCTTTGCAAATGCGACAACAAATTCGAGATGTTGATCGAGATCACAATCTTTCTTCCTATAATGCTCATCCTTTGTTTTCCAGAAATGTAAAAGAAATTGAAATTATACTTTTGTATATATAAATCAAACAATAAGCTACTTACGATATGTGATACTTAGACATAAATCACATATACTTACTTGTTGGCATCATTCTTAAGAAGCCCAACATGTAACCACACAGAATATTCTTGAAACAATTCAAGCGGATGGGGGCCAACGATGAAATATGATTGAAATGGATAAATTTGAGAAAAAGTATCTGGTACAACTGGTGCCTGATCCAGATCCAAATTCAATAACATATGGTGATTTGTTCGATCTTCCAGGTAGCTTATTCCTTTGAACTGGGGTCTCTGTAGTTAACACTGATAATGTACGTACAACAATTTTTGTTACCGGTATCTGAGATGGAAGGGCACTGTCACTAATTAAAAATTCAGTATTGGTGTTTGTATCTGAAGGTACTACACTCAATGGGAGTACACAGATTGGCTCGAACTGATCTTGCTCCTGTGAAGTTGATTTGCGAGCTTCTGAATTGCTTATAGGTATGTAATTTAATGCAACTGGCACGTCTTTATCAGATTCATGTATTTCCTTAAAATAAATATAAAATCAGTCAAATATACATCATATAGCTAGCGATCTGAATTACTGTTTTTCTTGTTAATTTGTTATACCTCATATTGACCTGCTTGACGTATCTTGTCTGTGAAAACCTTTTTGATTCGACTAGATACATTAGATTGAACCATATAATCCTGATGATCATTCTTTGGTATTCCAACTTAAAAACTTTTAATTTATTGACATTACGAGAAGTACTGTATCTATAATATATCATGCAAAATGGTGTATATGTGTACAATAGCTATGTATCTGATAACTAAATGAATAAAATGTACATACTAAAGAATTGAAAACTTGTGCAATGATATATAGTTATATGATATTAATGAATAGCTAATCATGAATACGTGAATTATTGTTGATACCTTTGATACGTGGACACTCTGAACTTCTTCTGTGGTAGCTTTCTTTATGTCACCGCTGCTATTACCCTCACCATGTGTATGGTGTGGAACTGCATTGTTGTGTGAATCATCACCATCATTATTTTGAATAGAATTTCCTGGACCCTAAAAAAATAGATGCATTAAAGTTCAAATGTATTATGTGTTATATATTTAGTATATTCTACAGAATACGGTTAGATAACCTTAGACTCCATATTTTCCTTTTCTTTAATAGCGTCAAATATGACTTTGAACATGTCCTGCATATACATACACAGATCAACAAATTGTTTTTCCACCTAACAAGAAAAAAATTAGTGCATTAGGTTACAAATTTTAAGAACGCACACACACACACACACACATATATATATATATATATGTATATATGTATATACATATATATATGTATATATATATATATATATATGAACACGTTTTACCATATCCTTTAAGTTGTTGATATCCTTTCGAAGTAAAGCAAACTCTTGACTGGAACTGTAACCCTTTTTTGTGCTTTTGGAATGTGGACTTTGAACTTGGGTGTTGTGAGTCTGCTCGTGATAAGAAGTAGTGAACTCCTTTACAGCGGACTTGTGAGGATTATCGAAAACTGAACTAATTAAGGGTTCTTTTTCCTTGTTGGCCACTGTTTCAGGTGTATGACTACATATATCATGATTGTCAAATTTAGCAGCATGTGATGTGTCATTCAATTTTTGTTTCTTATGCGGATGCGTTGATAAAGATTCAGACAAATTAGATATCATGTATACATATGGCGGAGGTGGAGTAGTAAAATCCTCAAATCCATCAGGAACAACAGAAGTGTCAACTCGATTTGGAGCAGTATCATATACACGAGTTAAGTCATAGTCTGCCAATTCACTTGGAGACGGAGAAATGTTACTAATGAGACCTGAAAATTTAAAATATACATTTCAGATACATATTAAAAGAATAAACGGAACCATAAAACAATAATAGCCACTATTTGTGAAAAATAACAGAGCAACATATGAAATTGATTAATACAAACGGATACATGTATTTGACATCATATTTAATAGACATTGCCAGATAAATATACTTACTTTGTTGCGTGTGTTGATAAATATGCTTTCTAGATGGTATTGAATTTGGGAGTTGGATCAAAAACACGCCAGTTCAGAATTCTGGGAATAATATTAGCATGACGAATAACTAATGTGAGGGGGGGGGGGGAGTTTCATACAACACTCGTAAATCCATACTTGTATAGCATACGACATTCCTACATAGCGATACAATTGCTTTGCATAATTTAATTTGTCCTATATGTTTCCATCAATTTATTGAATGATAGCTTCCCCCATGGAAACTGGTTGTATGTCCCATTATCAACAATCACAAAATCTCTTATAGGGATAGTATCATTCTGATTGGAGTAGATAAAATTGTATATGAAGTACAATATCGCAATCTTCACCGCATCTTCATTATTATTTCCCCACCTTTTATCATTGAAGCACTTATTAAGATGTTCCTTCTTTACAATTTCGGCACCATAAAAATAATCGTCTAACAGCCTACTGTTAGAATTAACATCAACCTGAAAATCATTTTCATTACCGGTGTACTTGAGTCCGGCAATCAGAGCAAACTCAACAATAGTGAAACGAAGGATAGACCCATTAGCACATATCTAAAATTCATTAGGATTATCTTGATCAACTTCAAGTGTCATCAAGCAACGGTGTAATTGTGCTTGAAGTGAGCATTCTGAAATATATAGATACATCCCAAAACATGTCTGCCTAAACATGCCAAGTTGTTCAACAGTAAGGATCTTCTTAAAGTCTTCAACAATGTCATACTTTGTAGAACTAACAATACGTAGAGGATGAACAGGGGGTGTTTTAAGAAACAACTCATACTCCTACAAAAACATAAAAAGTTGTATACTATGTGTTAGAATCCTTATGTATCTCGAGTTTGTATTTTTAAAAACATACAATATATTTACTCTATATTGTATAATTTTTTAGAAATTAGGAGATTATATAAGTGTATTAATCACTACATTAAGACACAACAGATAGTCGTATCAATACAAATTCCAAGTTCATATAAAAGATTCAAAATTACGATAGACACTATAACAGTTCTATTCGAAATTTCCCAAATCATAAAATGTTTAAAAATCACAACTTACACTGAGAAATAAAATATTTTGCATGTCATATCCATGAATCTTTGTGATAAAATAACAATATATTAAAAAAAAGAGACCCATACCTGTATCTGGTTAGCATCCATTGCGTACTCTTGTTGAACTAAAAAGTAATATCCTACAGACATTTATAAGAAATTTATTGTTTATTAACAATACCCATAACAATATTCATACTGCATTATGAGTCATCAAAATGGAACGAAGAAATAACAAAAGCTAATAATATAAAAACCCTATAATAAATCGACTAGCAAAAATGAAACAATAGGAAACACTAAAGAAAATCTTACTTTTCCACTTTAAAAAATGCTGAACTGATAGAGTTTGATATGAATTTAGCACATGCAAAAGTGAATAAAATGATTGAAGAAGAAGAAAAGGGGTAATGAGATACAAACCTTTTGGGGGATAGGGGAAGGAAAGGTTTAATGAAGAAGAAGAAAAAAGAGTAATGGTGGGATACTTTTGGGATTGGGGGAGGGAACGACTGAAAATAATGAAGAAGAAGAAAAGAGTAATGGTGGGATACATATCTGTTTTGGGATTGGGGGAGGGAACGGTTGAAAAAATTTAATTTAATTTTTACTGTCCTACTAATTGAGGAGATGTATTTTAAGATAATTATACATTATCATATTTAAAGGGATTGTGTATCAGATATATTTTAAAAATAAATATGATATTTTAAAAAAAATTGTATTCTATGTAATATCTTTAAAGTAGAGATAAAATATGTATATGTGGTACTTAAGTTTAGGTAGATAGGTAGTTTTTCCTAAAAAAAAAAGGGTGGTGTTATGGGCCAGTTCAAACATTTAGAAAAGCAAAAAAATTGTAAAGCCCAATAAGTCGAGGAAAGAAACCTAAGTTACAGCGTCTGTGTCGAAAATCTTTGTTAAACCCTTAAACCCTCCTGAGCCAGTTCTATTCATTCTTCTCCCAATTTGTAAACTTGTACTCTACCTCTGAAGAAGAAGAAGAAGAAGAAAGAAGAAGGAGAAACTACGTTTTGATGGCACCCAAATCCCAAAGCAAAAAAAATTCACAATCAAACGGTCCCATTCAGCTTGAAGATGAAGTTGCTGACTTCCCTAGAGGTACTCAAACACCATTCTTTTTTATTTATATCGTAACAATATTTCTTCTATTTCCAATCAAATCAAATGTTGTGTTTGTAGGTGGGGCATCTTCTTTGAGCAGGAAAGAGTTAGATGAAGTTCGAGCTGAGGTGGATGCAGAGTTTGAGGCTGAAGACAGATTATTGAAGAAGAGGAAAAAACAACACAAGCTCCAAAAGACTAATACAGAAGATGATTTAGGTTCCCTTTTTGGCGGTGGCATCAATGGAAAATTGCCAAGGTTCGCCAACAGGATCACTTTAAAGGTATACAGACTGCTTACTAACTTAACCAATTAGAGGATTCACATGCCTGATTTCTCTCTCTCTTTTATCCATTTCAACATCGCACATTTCAACTCCTCTTCATACTCTAAACCTATATATTTAGTTTTTCTTTTTTCTTCAGCCATTGACAATTCCTCACATGTCCGTGAAACTTTTTCTCTTTTTAAAATTGCATGTTTAGGCTGTTTACAAGTTCATTTTTTATTAACACATCTGTAACTTATTATTTTGTCTACTGCATTTTGAGTTCTATGCTCTGTGCTTATCCTAACAACTGCCAGCAATCATTTAACAACTTTACTTTCTTATGCATTCAGAATATATCTCCTGGAATGAAGCTCTGGGGAGTAGTTTCTGAAGTAAATGAGAAAGATATTGTTGTCAGTCTCCCAGGAGGCTTGCGGGGGTTAGTTCGAGCATCTGAAGCACTTCCTCCCTTTGTAGACGATGGAGCAAAACTGGTATTGAATCTTCTGACAACTTATTTTCTGATATAGGTTCTGTGAGTTATATTTTTAATGAATTCTTCAAGTCCTTTTATTTATGAAATTTCCAAAGAACACTTCCAGCTTTTTTTGTTCATAGCTTATTTTATGCCAAAGTTTTAATTGTTTGGCAAGCTGGAAGGAATTTGAATTATTATGTAGTGTATGATGTATCAATATCTTCAATTTATCTATTAAATATAAGGGAGGATAAAAGAAGGTGAGGTACGGAAACCAACCCAAAGTGATATTCCAGCACTAGTTCAAGCTTATTAACTAAAATGCTGTTGAAGTCAAAGGTTATTGAATTAGACCTTCTAACTAATGCTCTCTATGTTTACGTAAATCAGTGAATAATCTCTCTTTTATAAGCCCCATTTGAATAGTGTCTGAACTAAAAGTCCTGAACTTATGCGATAATTGTTCATGTGTATAACATTGAATTTCTGAACCCACACTAGAAATACTTCCCCCCCCTCTATAGATGCATTAGTCGATAGGTGTGAATCCATGGTGCAAGTTGTTAAATGGGGGAAGGGGTAGGCTAAAGTTACATTTACAGACTTTGTCTCAGAAAACTTACAACTTTTTGGAATTCATGCAGATTTGCAAAATACAGAATATCTAGAGAATGTCTAATGGTAGGGAATCTAAACTTCCAAACATTGAGTTAGTTCTGATCTAAATAACGCATTATGGTTAGTGATGATTCATTTTGTGGACTCCAACTTGCGTGGCATTGAGGCATAATTGTTTTTGTAGAAGAAATGCATTATAAGTTATACAACCATCAATTGGTTTAAGGTTTTACCCACCCCAGGGTTAGATTAAATGGAAAAGTTTTTGAGTCCATGTGTTTATTGTTTCTCAAGGCTTCTAAAAGATATGTCATTATTGCATCTCAAGAAGATTCTATTGTACCACACCCTTTTAGTTCTTTATGCCCTTGGTCAGTATTTCAATGGATTCATATGCTTTTAGTTCTTAGCCAATTTCTTGAGGATTACTATTTCACGAGAATCAACATCTAACCCACAACAAAGAGTTCCCAGATATTACTATTGCAAAACCTTCCCATAGAAAGGTACTTTATTTAGGCTGAGATATGGATAAACATTGAGCTATAGTTTGAAATATATTATAGCATGAGAGCTTTGTTCAGTTTTTAAGGGTTCATATTCTTTTAGTTCTTAGCCAATATCTTAAGAACCAACATGAGAGATGTGGAGTAGCTACGATCTATATGAAAACCAACTGGTCAAGGTTAAGACGATCTTTTCACTTGAACCTGAGTTCCTGCTATTACTGTGCACACCATTTTTAGAATGGAAAGGTCATCTTGTTTAAGGTTAGAAGTGGTTAAACAATGAGCTGTAGTATATTCAGAGTATGTTACACCCACAAGAGTAATTGTTTGGTACAAAAATTGATATTTTGTGGAGAGAAAGAGCTCAACTTTTTTTTAAAGAACTTTTCATGACCTGGAAAAAGTTACTAGAAAAATTGTAGAGGCTTATGCCACAAAACAAAAAATGAGGGGAGATCTCCATATGGAACCCCATTACTTGATACATATAATATTTACGTCTGAATTGGAAGCTTTTACAGATGTATACACATACTTGGATTTGTTAGGATTTCCTAAATTGCTGATTTACTGTTCTATGCTGGAGGAAAACATTGGTAGTCTTTTCTATTATGAGACGATGATTTATCATCCAGAGTATGACATCTCTTTAGCAGTGCATAAATTAAATCGAGTCTCTGTCTCTAGCCTTTATGACTTATTAAAGATATATAATCCTCCAAGTTTTCCTTTCACCATAGAGATCTTATCATTGACAAAATTTATCTATTTATTTGTTTAATTTTTGAGGTAATAAACTAATTAGACAAATGAATTATAGCTGAAATATCGCATGCAAACAGAGCGCTTGATTTTGTATACATCTTGTATGAGGAGTTTTCCCTTTCAGTTAATTATAACTATTACTCATCAAATATGTGGATAACACTTGAATCAAATAATTCTATTGAAGGTAAAGTTACCTATTTCAAAAAATAAAAAATAAATTCTATTGAAGGTAAACTCAAGCCAAGGTTCCTTAAATTTTCAACATAGTTTATTATCTCTCGATTAGACGTAGTTGTTGAAGATATTGCTGTTGTTAATGATTGTGTAATTTTGTTTTCCTAATAGCTTAATTTACCTTCGCAGTCGGAGATGGACACTAATTTTCTTTCTAGTGTATATTACGCTGGGCAGCTGGTTTCTTGCATCGTCTTGCAGTTGGATGACGATAAGAAAGAAGCAGGGAAGAGAAAGATTTGGCTTTCCTTGTGTCTCTCTTTATTGCACAAGAACTTAACTCTTGACGTTGTTCAAGAAGGAATGGTATGTTAATTATCTTTTAGTTAACACCATTTTAGTTTACACCATTTTGAGTTATATTTTTTACTGTGTTGTAGTCTGAATTAGTAGCTTGTTGCAAGATGAGGTTATATTTACCTTTTGCTAAAAAGGAAAATTGAAGGCTTCATTGTTTCCCCAAGAGAAATAGTCCAGCCTTTTGCTTTAGGTTGAGGAGAAAATAAGGAAGTGCTTATTGAAAAACAAAAAAGGTAGTTAGAAATTATTCAACAATCTAATTTGCGTTTCAAATTTTGAGACATAAGATAACAAATATTTGAGAAAAGAGTGGATAAGAAAATTGTTATTTTTCTATTGTAGTTTAAAGCAATAAGAAAGATTTATTGTATGATAACCCAGAAATACGCCTTGTGGAAAGGTTTACTCAGAGATCCAAGGTGAACATATGTTATTCAATCTGTCAAGTATGTCTGAATTCGACAAAAAACATTTGGTTATATGAATCCTCTGTAGCCATTCTGCAATATCAAGCCAAGATCATTCCTATTTAACTTTGCTCGTAAATAATTTCTATTTAAGGAAAATTTGGGCTCTTTAATGTTAGAGCTTCTTTAAATTTCACTGACTTTTACCAAGTTTTAATTTTCTTGTTTTTTTTCCTTATAAATTGTTTAATTACCTGATAAAACTTTTTCCTTTATTATGGCTTTATATGCTATGTCAAACAAAAACGATCTTTTAAAAATATTTTGGCAAGGTTTCTGATGGATCAATTTGGGCGGGTCAAAATAGGTTGAGTTAATAAATAGGTGGGTCATCAACCTGCCCAAACTTGCGCAGATCATGTTTTTATAGGCTAATATTGTCACCTCTAGTAATCACATTCTAAAAGAATTTGTCTTCCTTTTAGGTATTTTCCTATTGCAACAAGCATGTCGTGATGTTGTGTTGGCTATCCTATAATGATGCTATTTGCTATATCTTTATTTGGTATGCCAGTGTCTAGTAAAGATTGACAGTTCATACGTAATCATGTTCCAGTATGGTCCTTATTTGACAAGGGTTCTAATTGGCAGTCCATATAATATGTCTTACTTCTACTTATCCTAAAACCTTTACCTTATAAGGTGGTTCTCCACTGTTCCATATTTTGATGGACATTCTTGATTCTTGTCACTTTCAATAATTAACACTATCATTTTCAATAAAGCATGTACCAACTGAAGTCAAAATCGACATTCACATGCTCTGCTCTAATTGAAAAGTTCTCTTCCTAAAAAATATCTTCAATTGGGCAGGGGTTGTAGAGCAATGTTATTAAGAGTGAATTGTTATAAAAAAAGAGTGAATTGTTAGGAATGAACAAAATATGATTGAAGAATGTACAACTGATAGGTTCATTGAAAAAAAGAATGTACAGTTGAAACAATACAAAACATAATTAAAGAATGTATTGTTGGAAGTAGTTTTTCTTCTTGTTGGATAAGAAGAAATTTTCATTAGAAAAGGGCAAAAAAGCTTGCTCATATACCGTTTTAACAAAAGAATGTACCGTTGAAACAATATAGAACAAAATGAAAAAATGTATGGTTGCTAGTATTTTTTTTTTATAAAGTAAGATATTTCATCAGAAGAGGGCAAAAAAGCTTGCTCGTGTACATGAAGTATACTAGAAGTAGAAAACCATACACACGGACATGGTTTTCTACAAATAACATACAATCATCTGGACAATTAGGAATCTTATAGATGCACCAAAAAGAAATAATGGAAAATAGGTTACTCCTCAGGTGTACAAAGTCTTTCTCTACTCCCTCAAAAGTTCTTCTATTCCTCTTTCACCGTATGATCCACATAAGTGCTAGAGGAGTAACATCCCATTCCCTACATCTTATCTTCCTTCTTCTAAATGGCCAACTAAGCATTGTTTCTTTCACATTGTTTGACATCACTCACTCAAGTCTAAACCATCTTAGAGTTCCCCACCATAAACAAGGAGATATTTGTCAATGTAGAAGGTGATTCACATCTTCACCTGATTCTTTGTTCATGAAACACCAACCGACACAAGTTGTCTTTTCCTTCTCCAAATTCTCTGCCGTCAGGATCACTCCCTTCGTAGCTAACCAAGTGAAAGACATAACTTTCTTGGTACCCTAGGGATCCATGCCGATATATATGGAAAATCACTCTCATCCCTAGTTAGAAGCTTTTCATAATATGACTTCACTGAAAAAATACCATGCCCCTCCGCACTTCTTCTCCATATATCATGGCTATCCATGATATCTTTTTGTCTGCGAAGCAAATCAAGCAAGTTCTATAAATTCGTCAAACTCCCATTCTTGCAAATTTCGCCTTAACCTCAAATCCAAAGCAATTCTCCCCTTGTGCATTTCGTAACCATTGAATCAACATTTTTATGGCCAGAAATGTCACACCCCAACCTTGAAAGATGCACCTGCACTTGACGCCACACCTTATCGTAAGTTGACCCAATCAGACATGTATACTGCTGACGCGCCCCAGTTATAGCGAACAAACACTCAATCAAGTATATCTCAGCTTATTAGAAGCCTGGACCAACAAGACCACAATCAAAGAATCTTGCAACAAGTATCTCAACTAACCCAACATTTTACAACAAAATATAAGTAAATACCTATATGGGCTGTCGAGACCACCATGATATCTATAATTACAATAAGATTGTATATACGAAGGCCGATTGATAGTACTAAAGCAACAAGGCTGACACTGCCGACAACGTACTAATATACACGTCTACAAGCCTTTAAAAGTGATATGCCAATGCAAGCCTTTAAAAGTGATATACTTGGCAGGGACGAGGCCTAACCTACCCATTAGCTATCCACAACAAAAGACCGACAAACCTCAAAATTTAGCAACTTCGATATTGTTCAGGGTGATGTTGTTTCACAAAATGGGGTTATTTTTTGTCATTAGGAGAAGATATATTATGAATTGCATTTTGTTTGATGAAGAGGCAAAATACACATGGTAATATGTTGAAAGTTAAGATGAGATGATTGAGAAATCTGCGATGGTTTTTAACACAATATTGTTAAATATGTAAGCATTCCTATGCATTGTTAAGTACAAGATCTAAGACTTTAAGGGGTTGTTTTGTGTGAAGGATAACATCAAATAGTTTTGGGATTAAATTATGGTGCCACTTAATTTGTTGTTTGGTTGGCATGTATGGGATAACTTATTAGAATTGTTATTAATACCGTGATAAGTTATCCCTCCCCAGATGGTATATAATCTCGGGATAACTTATCCCAAAATAAAATAGGTAAATGACAAAGATATCCCTTCAAACCCCTTTTTATATTACTTTTTACATTCATGTATATTTACATTATTTTTAATACCATGTATGATAACATTCACAACCTTCACTACTCCTTATTTTTATGATAATTCTTCATATTTTTCTATTAAAAAATAGAATATATAAATATAATTTTTACTTATGAATTTATTTGAGTAATTCGTATGTTTATTTTTTTGAATTCTCATAAATCCTCTTTTGCTTTTAACAATCATAAGATGAATGCTATATTTTTAAGCTAAATGAGAGGAAAATTTTATTTAAATACATTACGGAACCTTCATGGGAATGCACACACAAAAATATTCAAGCTAAATGAGATGAAAGTTCTATTTTTAAAAATGAATAAATGTATTTTTTTATAATCATTATATGATTGATTTTGCCAAAAAATGCAAAGACAACAAACAGAAGAAATAAAAGCGAAACGACCTCTCAATCCATGTCTAGAGAATATAAACTCGGTGACATTTCGAATAGAAAAAGGGAAATTTGATAAAGATGCTACAAAATTGACTAACCTAGTATGTTTCAATAAATAAAAATCCCTTTTCACCAAAATAACAATAAAAATAAAGCTTGCAAAAAAAAAACACTAGATAAAGTGAGGGTATTTTTGTAAACAAACAACTTGTTCTTAAAATTTGTGCAATGCATATTATTTTGAATACAACAAGCCAAGCACTTAATAAGAAATAATCTCAACATTACTTATCCCATCATAACTAATCCCAACATAACGTATCTCATCATAACTAATTCCATCATAACTTGTATTCAAACCAAACGACCCCTAATACTTTTGCTGAGATGTGGGTTGGTCAGATGGCCAATTTTCGGGCTTTGTTATGAATGTTGAGTCACCATTTGAAAAGTTAAAGGGAAATAACCAATACTTCAATGCAAAAATAAAATAAAGTTCGCAGGTTTGAACTTAGAAAGGTTTGATGTCAACATATCTTGCATTCTTGTGTAATCCCACAAGTGGTCTCAGGAAGGTGGTATGTATGCAACCTTATCCCTACCTTATGAAGGTAGAGAGGCTGTTCTCGATAGCAGTGTTCAGGGAAGCGTGAAGAGGCGCTTACATACTCATTCTAGTCTGTGAAGCGTAGAAGGCTCGCATCGCTTTGCTTCATCGCTTGCTTTCCTGAACACTGCTCAATAGACCCCCGGGTCAAGTAAAGAAGATCAAAATCAAGTATGATCCTAAAAATGATGGAGAAAGAGAACAATAGCAGCAACAAATAACACGGTAAACGAACCAAAAGACCATGTGAAATTATAGGTAATAATTAAATGGAAAACTTCTAAAGGTTTGAATTCTATGTATCCTCCGTTGGTTTTGTAACTCCATCAAAATTTTGAACCCCATGATTTTTTTTTCTTCCAATGTTAAATTCTTATTCTAAGATCACTTACAAGAGAGGGGACATATGGCCTAAACCTCTTCCCAAATAACACCAAAAAAGGGAATCTACTCAAAGAAAGTAAGACTAACATATGAGAGTTTCCTGAAGGGAAGGCATTTTCTATTCAACAAAATAGGATCATGCCTTCCCTTACTATCATTAAAGGTGGTTCATAATGCCACCCCGAATGTTTTTCTTTTTTGAACCTAAATGAAGCAAGATTGAGCCTGTCCATTCTCATTGGTCTTACGGTTGAATTGGGCATTTTTCTTCCTTTGAGAATATATAATCCATGTCCCTCGTAGTGGCATGTCTTGCAAGAGTGTCAGCTACACAATTTGCCTCCCTGAAGCAATAGATGATCTCACAATTGATATTCTGTATCTTTCTTTGGATTGCTCACTGTTTTCCTTAGAGTCCAACGAGCTGGAGTCAATCCCTTGATCATATTCACTGCTATTTGACTATCCATCTCCAAGATAATGTGAGAATTTGAGTTGTCACGGCACCATTCAATCCCATGTAAAGCTGCCTGCAATTCACAAGAGTTGTTAGTAGAAAATTGGGTAGATTTAGCGAAAGCCATGACCATCTTCCCATTTTTTTCTTAACGATTTCTCCTATTCCAGCCAATCTTTGTCCAGGTATGAAGCTACCATCTGTATTCAATTTCCATAAATTCCCTTGAGGTCTTGTCAATTTCCATATATTCCAGCCAATCGTTCCTTAGTTTTGAACTTATAAATGTTTGAACCCCGTGAATTCTTCATTGGTTTTGAATCTTATGAAGCTTTCCTTGGGTTCTACTTGTTAATCCTTCAAATTCTACTATCATTTGCTGGAGGTGTTCCATATTTTAGTTGGGGGTGTTTTGGTCCAAAACTTTTTCGGTTACAAGAGTGTGGCTAATTTTTGATAGCAGGTATCACAAGTGGCCATTTACCTATTTCGTTCTCTTCTGGTGAAAACCAGTTAACTATGAAAATAAAAGGATGAGGAAGATGCTGCCACTTTCCTTAGCAGGGCAAATTATCCTTGATCCTTATTTTCAGGTGGCTAAGGTAAAGGTATTTAGGTGACTGAACTAATCATCTATTACACACAGGGAATCTTATGTGTGCTCCAGAAATGTACGAAACAAACAAGTCTGAGAGGGAGTTCTCAGCTCTTGGCATTTCTTTGTAGAACAACTTCCTGAACTTTATAAAAACTTAACCTTTACTAGAAGAAAAATGTATATTATCTAAATTTTTGGGCTGTGTATTATTTTGTATATGCTAAATTCGTGTTCTTTAAATGTTAATTCACATTCCTTTACTTGATATTATGCATTTTCCTGAACCCGTGCCTTATCTTTTTTGATGTACAGATTCTTAGTGCATACGTGAAAAGCATGGAAGACCATGGTTATATAATTCATTTTGGGCTGCCTTCCTTCTCAGGATTTATGCCAAAAGAATCAGGTAGTCTTCACCTCCACTCAAGTACTCCCTTTTGATTCATTCTCAGTATTAGCTGCGCGAGAAGCTAGATATGTGAAATTTAGATATACATATCTGTATGCAGATCCCTGAACCTCCTTGCTTTATTAAATTTTATGAGGCTTTGAAGGGCCAAGAGTTCTATTTCCATGGCTCTTATGCTGTGTTCATTGGTGCTTGGATGTCATTTCTTGAAAGTGTATTCTTGATTAAGGTGCTTAAAGCTAAAGGATATGGATTTTTCTTTCATGCCTTTGATTGAAGGGAAAAAGAAATTGCTTGTAGGAAGAATCAAGCTTCCTTCTAATATCCTGCCAAAAGAACTTAATTTGGATGATTGATGTTGCAAACCTATAAATATGTAGAAATATCTCCTCTATAAGAGTTACTAGAGCAAACACAAGTCTTTATATGGACCTCATTGTCACTAATCAATAAAATACTGTCTCATGTAGTGGAGTGTGTTGTATACTTAAATAGATAAACAAATAAAAGTATCTCATCTCTAAGAGTGAAAAGCCAACTATTTGGCACTTTTTTGTCTTTTTGAATATAATTAAACTGTGATTTGATGTGTTTATATGTGGAGGATATCATATTTTGAATTTTAAAGTTACTTTTCCTAGTGGGATATGCTTGTTTCTTTTTTGCAACGCCAACTTTGATGGCCATAATAGTGTACTAAATTTTAACCTTTGAAGGGACACTTTGGAGTTAAAGAAATCATTGAAGTTTCTCAAGGAACATATAATTTTTTTGATTTGACCCAAATCATTCTTTCTTGTTGTCTTTATTGGAGCACACAAAAAATAATGCCTTGTAGAAATGGCAAGGTGAATTTGATGAAAGACATATTCGACAAAGAACTTGTTCTTTTGTGCGTATCTTTTATGTATATAGTTCTCTTGGAAATAAACTTGAAAAAATGAAGAAATTAGCTCATGAGTTAGAACCTTATAATTTCGTCATGTGATGATTTTGGTGGAATTTTTGTCTTTAAGAGTAGAAAGCATTTTTCTTGCATCTAGTTTGAATCGTATATAGTAAGATGGAGAAGATTGTATGAGGTCGTTTGGTTCACCCAGTGTTTTGGGAAGCGAGAAGCGGAAAAAAACGACGAGGGCTCGCTTCAAGAAGCGAAGTGCACTTTTTTTAAAAAAAGTAAAGCGATATTTAGTATAAAAATAAAAAATATTTAATAACTGAATAGAGGTAATATATTCTTAGATTAAAAGTAAATAGATAGTAAAAAAAACAGAGCCGCAAGCATACACACATCACTGATCAGTCGCAGTCTCGCAAAGAAGAATAGAACTTGCAGCAGTGGCAGCCTCGCAACAATAAAAATACAGAAAAAAACACAGTATCAACAAAAAAAAAAAAAAAAGAAGCCGCGGAGCAGTCGCAGAGAAGAAGAAAACTTACAGCAGCAGTCGCAGCTCGCAACCGTCCAAAAAAAATATTTGAAGTAGCGAATGAAGGTCTTGTGAACTCGCGGAAGACAATATCAGAAATTAAAAAAAAAACTTACAATTTTTTTAAAATTACCCTAATTAACGTTTTTTCAAATTAAGCGCACCTTTTCTCGCTTTTTTTTCTTGCGCTTCTCGCTTCAACGGTAGAAGCGAGCGCTTTTTGAATGTCGCCTGTCTACAGGAAAGAAAAGCGGGGGCTGCGCTTTTCCTCGCTTTGCGCTTTAAGCGCGCTTTTCCTCGCTTTTTATAACACTGGGTTCACCTACTTACTAGTTTTGCAGGAACACGATGCAGAGTGAATTAATTTTTTTTTCCAACTAAGGTTAGATAACCTTATGACTGATGTGACAAACACCTATATTCAAGTTACCAAAGAGTAGAACACCTACAATAACTATGATTTTCTATGAATTGTCACCCAAGCTTCTATACATATAGTAACCTCGTGGGTTCTCCATAAAGAAGTAAGGAATAAGAGATTATTCCTCAAATGTGCAATATCAATTTCTACTCCTTCACATGCTCTCCCATTACCCACACGGGGGAAGAACAAGGATGTTCCCGCTTGAGAAATAGCCTTAACATGCTGTAACCCTTTCCAAATAGTAGATAAGAAGTTGAGCTTTGATAAAGAACATCTAGAATCCTAAGCTTGAACCTTTGGGAAGGATTTCTTCGAAGATCCTATGATCGTAGAGAAGAATCGCGTTAGGTATCTGGGTGTAATCGTTAGAATACTTAGAGTAGACTAACCTTGGTGTAGGGAGGTATTGATAGGAGAGAATACTCGTGCTAGGATTTGAAAAATCAAAAAATGAGGTAAGAGTTCGGAAAAACTTGGACTAGGTTCTATTTATAGACTTGAGACCGAACTACTTTTGGGCATTAAGGGCTCCATTGTGCGCGATGGGTTTCGTGTTCTATACTTGGACAAAACTAATTTTCTCCCTTGCATATAGTCGTGGTGCGACCTCCAACGCGTCCAACTTGGGTGCGATGGACGTTGCGTCCTCCATCTTCATGACGAAGACTCAACATTTTCCCCCATTTCCCATCTAACCTTGGTCGTGACGCTACCTCCATTGTGATGGGCGTTGCTTTGCACCCTGTATCGTGGCTAATACTTTTTAGGCTAAAAGTCATGACTTTGGTAAATCGCACGTAGCAGCTTGTACCGAACTTGGATCTCTGGAGTGGTTTGATGCTTTGGAATCTAAACACGAGCACGATGTCGGGTATGACCACACATTCTTATTAAACACTACATAGACCTTCCAAATAAACTCTATATTGCCGAGCACAATCTTATCTTCTGGTTCGGATCACATTATTCATGTCCGATGGGTCAATCCTTTAGTACGGAAGTACGAGGCGTTACTGGAACCCTAGACCTGAAAAGAAGCAGAAGCGAGGTTGGTCTGATTGTGTAGCGTTTCTTTTCTTTTCCTTCTTTTAACAGTAGATTTTTTTTTAACTTTGGGGAAAAAGAAATTAGGTTAGAGTACCCTTATCCAGTGGCTAGACCTATTATATTCTTTGTTGGCCAGAGCGTGGCACAGAGGTCGGAGAAATTGATCAGAAATATTTGGTGGGAGGTAACAGAAAGTTCTGCCTAATTAAGCAGGAAACTATGCATCTCTTGTGAAGGTGGGGATATTGGGATCAAAGACTTGAAGGCGTTTACTAGAGCCCTTTATTAGGGAATTTCAGTTGTCAACCATATCCATAAGGTCTGTTAAGTCTTCAAAAGACGGAAACATTACACATGATACTAGTTTCTTCAATGTACTTCTGTTATCAATTGTAGGAAATCAGTATTGTATCACTAAGTTGTATTATGTCTTCAAAATCATGTAGTCCTGTTAGAATGGACTTCTGCAGAGTTTTCACTGGCTGGATTTTGAAGCAGTTTCATGATTTTGGCTGAAACTACTGAACCATTATCCGCAATAAAATTGCTGCATTTTCTTGATTTTTATTATCCTCTTTTTCCTATTTCTGCCAGTGCGAATTTCTCTCTTTCAGATACCAAGTTGGTAGGCATCAGTGTGAGAAATATTTCGTTGGCACTAGTTTCCTATAATATAAATTGCTGTCTAATTGTTGGTTAAACTTTATTTTGCATATTTCTTACCTTTCAACATCATTTGGTCATATTGGATACACAAAACAGAATATTCTCTGCATGATACAACAACATACCTTGTGTAATCCCACAAAGTGTGGTCTGGGGAGGGTAGAGTGTAGTGCGTACACAGACCCTACCCCTACCACAAAACAGAATATTATCTGCATGATACAACTAATTTATTCATTCTGCACATTAAAATATTCATTGATGCCGACTTGTTCTTGAGGCATTATTTTCAATTTTTCATGAAACTGTTATATTGTACCTAACTTCTTATTTACCTTTTGATATTGAACCTAATATCTTATCTGGTTATATCCTTTTTGCAGAAAATGTGGAAGTTAAGAATAGAAGTGGGCAGCTGGTACAAGGGGTTGTTAAAAGTATTGATAGAACACATAAAGTTGTTTATTTGAGTTCTGATCCTGATGTTGTCTCAAAATGTGTGGTATGTTTTTGGAGTTCATTCTGCAGTTTTGGTTCTTTACTTTTGCATATTGTTCCTTTTTGCCTGATGATGGGTTAATGTATAACATACAAAAAATTTACTTCTGTACAGACCAAGGATCTTAAGGGTATCTCAATTGATCTTCTCGTTCCAGGCATGATGGTTAATGCCAGTGTGCGTTCAACTCTTGAAAATGGAATTATGTTATCATTCCTCACATACTTTACCGGAACAGTAAGTTTGTGGTGTTTCAGTCCTGTCACCAGAGTTTAGCATTCTATATGATTCATTGTTTCCATCTACTTATTTTTACTCTCTGCTGCTACAGGCTGACATGATCAATTTGCAGCAAACTTTCCCCTCTTCGAATTGGAAAGTTGATTATCCACAAAATAAAAAGGTAATAACCCCTCACTTTTGTTTGAGAAGGTTAACTGGTATTATAAACAAGAGAAGTACACCAATAGTGTGCTCCTGAAGTAATTACATCAATAGTACAAAGGAACAGCCAAAAAAATCTATCACCTTTGTCCCTTGTAAACTATCTAAAAATAGGGTAATGTCCCCTGGATCCTTATGGATACACCAAAAGTAAACGTTGCTAAACAGTTCATTTTTAGAATTTGGGAGGGAATGCTCTTGTTCTCAAAAAAAGATTTCTCTCCCTCCAAATTGTTCACCAAATGCAGGCAGGGACAATTTTCCATCTTTCCTTGTCCTGACTGATTTCCATCTCTATTCCAACATGCTAGTACTTTTGCAGTATGCTTGGCATGGACTATCTAATACCCCTCAGGTCAATGAACCATTGCCATAATTTCTCAGTCACTTAACAATGCAAAAAAAGATGATTTATTGTCTCTGTCTCAGCTTCACAAAACCCCCTCACTTGTTTGGATAAAAAAGGCGAAGCTGAAAAGGACTTTGGAAGAATGCTTCGAATGAGTGGTCACATAAATTTGTGCAAGTTCGTATGATAAATCAATGTGCATTATGAATGAAAGACTTGTTAGACCAATATATTCCTTCTGCTTTTTATCAAGAATGAGCTTGTACTTTCCAAATACCTCTTCTGTTTAGAAGACAATGTGCCTTGAAAATCAAGGCATTTACTTTTTGCTTGGCACAGGAAGGTATTAACCTATGATTTTCAACTTGCTAATGGGAAGATGGCCTTACAAATTCATAAAGCTGTCATTGTTGCATAATGTGTAGGAAGAGCCATGAAAGTTACTCTCATGTTTGTTTGCATAGCAATGAAAATCAATGTATTTACTTGGTGCTTGAGAGGCTTAACACCAATGGGTTGCTACCACTAAGACGAACTTTTATCTATAAGTTATAATTGTAGCATAATGTGGTGAGAGAGCAGTGAAAGTCATTCTCATTTGCTTTGGATTGTGCTTTCGAATGTTCTTTGTTTTTTATTGTTTGTAAGAGCTTTTATTGCTCCATTATCAAACACCGAGATGTTTTTATAACAAGATTTTTATTGGTACACTATCGAGGACTGAACCTCAAAAAAAAAAAAGGGACAAATATGAGTTAAACAATTAGGGGTCCTTTGGTTGCTCTGGTTAGGAGTAGAATTATTCATGTATTAAAACCAACTTAACTAGTACCATGTTTGGTAGCATTTTAGTTGCTATGTATAGAATTCAGCACACCATGTACGGTGTTTGGTTACCAGTTTACAATTCCGCTAACTAGTACATGTATAGGTTATATGAAGGAATTTATGTATTATGTTACGCAAGGTAGAAGATGGAATAACTAATACATGTATAACTAAACGTCTAAACCATGCATAACTCTAACCAACAACCAAATGACCCCTTAATGTTCTAGAAGTTGAGTGGATCAAGTTGCCCAATTGAGTTGTTTTGTATACCAGTTAATTCGCCATTAACCATTGCTAGAGGGTAAGAAAATCACTATCCCAGACCAAATACTATGGTAGATATTTGTCTAGAAAGTCTTGACAGTTCTTCCAAGACAAATACACCACGAGGGCACAAAATTTAGGTTGGAAATGTTACTCCCGAATCCCATTGCATTTAACTTTCATAGAATAAACTAGCAAAACATGTCTACCCAAAATAATGAACATACATAGCGCCCAAGGGTATAAGTTCAAATCCCAGTAGAGGGCTAGAGGCAGTAAACACTTGGTGATTTCTTCCCATTTGTTCTAGCCTTTGTGGACAGAGCTACCTGGTACATATTGACGGTGGGAGGTGACATGCATGTATCTTGTGGAACTAGTCGAGATTCGCAAGCTGGCTAGACATGATGGTTATCAAAAAAATAAAATCATGAAAATGCATACAAAATTCTGTAAGAACGTTCATATCTTTAATTAGAGAAACATATGGATCAATAGCCTAAAATCATTAGTACAGCCCATTGCCTAAAAAATGGTGCAAAAATCATACATAAATGTAAAACAACGTAAGTGTTATGTACGTAACTAGACCTTCATAATGTATCACATAGCCTTTATGGATGGTACATAAGGAGTACGGCTTGCACCAGATATGCCCCGTCTATGCAAAAGAATATTAGACATGATAGCACCTACTGATAATAGTAGTGTGGCTCACCCAAATAAGTCGAAGAGGAAGCATTTGTTTAGGTCGTCTCACCAGTTTGTGTGCACATGTATCTGCATGGAAAACATAACCAAATGACTTCCAAATGCATCCCAATACAATCAATTGATATATATGTAATTTAATTTCCATCAATTCTACTCCAAACAATTTAAACATAACCAACTAGGGTTCATGCATTGGCTAAACCATATAAATTCAAACCCCTTTATCTATACCATTAAACATAACCATTATTTCATTAAATGGTAGTTCTCAAAATTATTGGATTCATTGGAGTAATTCACCAACTCATCCTCTATCTCCAATTTTACTATTTATCATCTTCTCAAGACCCAAATATTCTTAACAAACTTCTTTAGTCAAATGAAGTCCAAGTTGTGGGTTTACCTCTTTGAAGGAAAATCTTAACTTCTGGAGAATGTAGTGTTGATGATTCTTAGAATTTCAATTTTCAATCCATGAGAAAGTTAATGTATGTGTTAAATTGATGATTCTTAGAATTTCAATTTTCAATCCATGAGAAAGTTAATATGTGTTAAATTTTGGAAATCATCAAAACCATCATAAATTTCTTATCTTGAAGTGTATTTATGACTATGGCCTTGTCTCCCTCTCTCCTAATCTTTCAAGCTTCATAAATGAGGCTAACTTTCTACCTCGCCGACCTCATTTCTATTTATAGACCTATGTTCTGCGAGCTCTTTTCCTATCGCGCACCTCTTAGACTTGCCAGTTTTCCCACCATGAGGAACGGTTGGTTTGCCAGGTCCTTGATGCATTGGGCTTGCCGATCTCCAATTTTCTGTAACGAAGAATGGTTCGCTAATATCTTTTCACCGTGCTCGCCTGTAGCTGTAGGTTACTGAACTTGCTAAGGCCATCAGTACACTGCCACTGCCTCATGCCTTGGCCATTTCCTTAGGTCCTACATCCTCTTTTGCGACACAGAAGGGCCTGGGAGTTCAGCTTAACTCCAACTTTGGTCTTCAACTTCTTTGGGTTACGTTACCACTTCAGACCACCTCAATTCTTGACCTACCTATCGGTGTTATCAAACGCACGCTCAAGCCCTGAAGCGAGGCTCAAAATGTGTTGAGCGTTTTGCCTTTCCCTCGCTTAATGTGCCTTCAATGAAGTCATCAAGGTTCTAAGGCATGCTTTCCCTTGCCAATTAGCCTCTTTGGAAGAGGAGACCCTAAACAATTGATAATTCGTTTTATCGTAAACTTTTTTCAATTTCTTTGTTCATATTTTCATCATTCATGCTTATAATTATTTGTCTTAGACTAAACATATATATATTTGCATTTTTTCCATCTCTTTGTGCCTTTTTTCATTAAAACCCTAACCGACCTTGGAGTTTTTTGCACTTTTTGTATTTGATAACACAGATACATATGTTATCATATTTCAATGACTTCACCACCTTTGTGAACCTCAGGCTACTTTAATCATGTCATTAGGGTTGTAATTAGCCAAAGTCAAAATTAAATTGTATGTGGCTTTACAAGCAAAGACTGTAAATTGATGCTGGAGCAAGAAAATGTCATAAATTATTCGGAAGCTTCTTCCACAAGTTGTAGGCAAATCTTCAGTGTAGGAAAAGATGATTATGCCTTTACACTAGGCAATATCAGGAGTGATTTATATCTCAGTCTGTGCACCTATAACAAGTTACCCGTGCCAGTCTATTTAGATCAAAAGGATCATGCTTATGCCTTTATTTTGGAGTATGAGATTTTCAGTTGAGAGTCGGAAGGAAAAGGAGAGTGAGTCTGGGATTGCACCAAGTAATGGTTTGCTAATTCTGTTTTGTCCACCTCCCACACTCTTGCTGATCAAGGGAAGGTTGAAATCAGTTTAGGGTTTATATTGAGTTTTCTTGCTATGCTTTACTTTTTTCCAATTAAATTGTCCTCTCTTTAATTTCAGTGAGCACTTTATTTTCTTGGTGCAGGTTAATGCTCGGATACTATTTATTGATCCCTCAACTAGAGCTGTTGGTTTGACATTGAATCCTCACCTGGTTCATAACAAGGCTCCTCCTGCAGTAAGTGCTTAAGATCCTAAGTATCCTACAATATCGACTCCAAAATATTGCAAGCTGCAGATTGGTTGTTTGCATATGGAGAATTATTTAATGAAGCTGTTTATTTAATTATACTTAGCTTGCACTTGTTTGATTCATAGAAGTGCCTTTACTTAGTTGAAACATGGAATGAGGGAAAATATTGAATTATAGGAGGACAAATCCCTAAAAGCTGATGTCGAGTAAAGATTGTTTTAGTCAATTTTAAGTTAGACACAGACGTCTGACCTTTTGCATTTCTCGGGATATGGTTGCAGGATAAATCATTGCTTATTCTATGTATGAATCTTGCTAAGGTGCTTGAGTGTCTATGGTGGATGTTATAGGTCCTGATTCAAGTGTAGTTGTAAGATCTTACGAGGTGCTTTTTGATGGGTAGAACATTGCAGTTGGCCTGTTCCAGGTCCTTTAGAGATGTCAGACTTGCCTATAATTCTTGGGCCCCATTTCTCTTTGTTTGCTTTTAGTGCATTTCGGTCTGATCCAGATCATACATATTGCATTTTTGGTCTGTGTGCTATAAAATGATTGTCGAGATGATGAGAAAGTGTTCATCCATCATAAGGGCATGCTACCTCTCAAACAAAGAGGAAGCGTATCTTCTTGTCTTATGTTGTTAGCACTGAGCTGTGACTTCTCAAGTTTCTTCTGAGATGTGCCAAGTACAATTTAACTTTTAGTGTTTAAGATGGAAGCTAAGAGGTTGCTACCAGCATTCAGTGAAAGTAAAGTTCAAAACCAGCAACTAGTATACTAATGTCCGCAAATTAGGGGAATTCACAACAAAGCAAGTTTTCTGTTTTTAAGTTATGAGCCTATCAATTACTTTCTTAAAAAAATAAGAAGTTATGAGCTATCATTTACTTTATCAAAAAAAGAAGTTATGAGCCTATGATATGCAAGTTGTATGGTAGTGTACTTTTATCTATTTAGTTAGTCCTATTGAAAAACTAAATTTCAGCTGCAGTGCTTCTATTGTATTGCGAAGTAAGCATGGTTGCGTGCAATGCTTTGTATCAACTCGATGTTTATATATTAATAATTTTGTATTATTAAATTAAACTGAGCTTTTCGGTTATACAGCTTATCAAGGTTGGAGATATTTTTGATCAATCAAAAGTGATCAGGATTGATAGGGGTTTGGGTCTTTTGCTGGAAATCCCCTCTTCTCCAGTTCCAACTCCAGCATATGTTAATGTAAGAATATTCCTGGATTCCGTAGTCTTTGGGCCTTATTATTTATGCCTTTGAACTCAACTTTATTAACTCAGCAAGTTTTGCAGGTATCTGATGTTGCTGATAAGGAAGTGAAAAAGCTGGAGAAAAGTTTCAAGGAAGGGAAACTTGTTCGTGTCAGGGTTCTTGGGTTTAGGCGTCTAGAAGGACTTGCTACTGGGGTTTTGAAGGTACACTTATTTATAGTTGGAAATTATTCTTTTGATTCAAGTGAACTTTAGATGTTGAACTTGTGTTTGTCAAGGGGCAAGATGTGACACACTCTAGTCCGATATACTTGTATGTGGATACCTTAGTTGACGAACTCTGTCAAGAAGTTACTATTTTGGTTCCTGTACTTGGAACTGGGGGCACTACGCAAATTGCAAACCGTCACCTTCCTTTTGATTTGTGTCTTTGCCTCTGTTTTCTGCTTGGTCTTGAGAAGCTTTATGCATTTCTGTGTTAAATCTGATTAAAAAACACCTTTTCTTTATTTACTTATTGATTTTTTGTAGAGCTGAAGAGCCCTGTGGCAAGATAAGATGTGTTCCTTGCTTTCCTTTTTCCTTTATTATAAAAGAGGGGAGCAGGGGAAAACACCTTTTCTTTATTTACTTATTGATTTTTTGTAGAGCTGAAGAGCCCTGTGGCAAGATAAGATGTGTTCCTTGCTTTCCTTTTTCCTTTATTATAAAAGAGGGGAGGTATGGGTAGGGTACTAACACTTTTCATATCTTTTCTTCAATTATGAACAGACCAGTGCATTTGAAGGGTCAGTATTCACTCATTCAGATGTCAAGCCTGGGATGGTTGTAAAAGCTAAAGTCATTGCAGTAGACAGCTTCGGTGCCATAGTACAATTTTCTAGTGGTGTGAAAGCGCTTTGTCCTCTTCGTCATATGTCTGAATTTGAAATTGTAAAACCCAGGAAAAAATTCCAGGTATTCTAGAATAATATAGCAGCAGGTGTTTTCTTCATCTCTTTGGTTTGAACTGTAGAGAGGTAATGATATCTTTTGCAGGTTGGAGCAGAATTCGTCTTTCGTGTTCTTGGTTGCAAGTCAAAGAGAATCACTATTACACACAAGAAGACACTAGTATGACTCTTTTAATTGACTTGATTTGTAGAGTACTTGAACATATTTTTCTCCTGTTTAGCTGTTTTTTTTCTTCCTTGTTTAATCTATTGATGAGTTTCTTAGCTCAAGCCTCTCTTATGTATATTGCGTCATTTTTCTGTTTTTTTTTTATTTTTTTTTATTTTGATATTTTAATGAGCTTGAGCCTCTTATTAACATTGTGTTAGTATTGCGCTATCACTGATATAGAGGGAAAAATGTTTACTTAGTTATCCTAAATGGAAGCAAAGTTTTGGCATAACCACTTTCAGTTCTTTTCCTAATTGTGGTTTATCCTATCCTATCCTCTCTAACCTGGTATCTTAAAAAAGATCGTCTGCAAGAGAATAAAATTTCAAGAAATTTTATATATTTATAACAATCAAATTAAAAAAAAATGTCTAGAAGCAAGGAGGCCGGAATCCTACAAGAAGGCCCTTGAGTTCCCAGCCTTAGAGCATGGGGGAAAATGCTTGAAGAGGGAGATGGGCAGTGAACCAAGGTTCTCAGTTTTAGAGGAACATACACAGGTGAGGAATTTGAGATCATGCTTGATTGGATCTTTTTCTAAGTGGGTGGGTTCACCTAAAGCTGTTGAAATTGGGTTGTGGAGGTAGAGGATGGAGAAGATGGTTTGGAAATTTCTCAGCTGGGTGATACTCGTTTCTTGTTTCAGTTTGCGAATGAGAAGGCAACCTAAGTTCTCTAAAGAGAAAAAAGATGGTTGGGTGGAAATTATCTGAGATTAGAAATCTGGGATGAAAAGGTGGGCTGTGGTTCTTCGACCTCTTCAAGAAGATTGGGGAATGATGTTGGGGATTTTATTGATGCAGTAAGTAGCTTGCACAACCTAGCGAGTGCTACACTTAGTGAAGAGGGTGGGTGGGTAAGCTTCTAATCTCTTAGGTGGTTGAAGATGGCGAAAAAGACTTCAATTTGGGTCTACCCGGAGTTCAAGCCAGAGCTATTTGCTGTGCATAAAAGGGATGGGGATGGGGTGGGGAGTTTAAAGGGGAATAGAAGGTAGGCAAAAGGGGAAGGATGTTGCAAGAGAGAAGTGGGTGTGGTTACAGCTTGTTGAGATCTATGGGGGAACTACCGGTAACGGCTAACACAAAAAGATTCGATGACAATTTTGAATAGGAAGGAGGGAATAAGGCTAGTAGAGGGAAGAAGGAAAGAAATGCCCATGAGATAGACAACCAGGCCGAAGGAGAAATCATAGCCGGTTCACTAATTATTATGGGACAGATCGCGAGTTTGTAGAAAGCACAAATCACAACTTCTTGAATCAACTAGTTCGAACCGACATGGCTGGGTCTTAGAAAACAAATGTCATTTACTCCATGGATGGAAAGAATAATGCTCTTCACAAACTGAAAAACATTTAATTGATTGTTAATGGAAGAATTGAAGGTCAAGAGACTGGATGTCACGATTTATCATGGAGAAGGATTAGGGTTTGGTAAAAAATAGTGGGGATGGTGGAATGGAGAAAGTCAGGATATGGTCCAAATTCAGGGAAGTCTGATAACCTAGACATTGTTCTGGCGAGGTTTCATATGTAATTACACTGACAATAGGGATATACTAGAAGAAGGCGTTGCTGCCAACAAAGTTGTCGGGTGACACAAATATGAGTGTATCAAAGGATGAGGTTGATCTGGTTTGTGTCTTGCCTGTGCTGGAAAAGAACATTGTTATTGTTGGAAAATTGCAACTGGTGCATTTTGCTCAAGATTTGTGCAAGAATGGAATGGTAAGATCCAAGGTAACTTCTAACAATCCCAAACATACCTTTTTTTAAAAAAACTGGCAACTGTAGTTCAAATGTTCATGGAGCTGATGTGGTGCCGCTAGCTAGCCTTGAAGCTGATGTAATTTTGCCGAGATGGGTGGGAGAAAAACCAATATTTTTAAGAAATAAAATATGTGTGCTCATGTTGGTTCTAATATCTATAATAGGATAAGACAAGAAATTAGATTGGGGAAAACATCACATAAACTAGAAGAAAGTCCAACAATTAAACGAACATTTAATTATTAGAATTAATTCAAGGGAGAAGGAATTGAACTCATACATGGAATCCATTTTAGGATGAACATAGGAGTAGTACAATTATGGTGACACAAGTGAATACCGTGACACTTTCACAGGGAGTACAATCCTTCATTCATCCATAATCTTCCTTTAAAATGAACACCTAATGAACGATTTATACGCTAGGTCATTTAGGTAATATGACTAAATGAAATAACCCTAGGCCCTAAAATTAGTTTAATTGCCTTGAGCCTTGTTTTATTTTGATGAAAACGAAACCTGCAGCCGCTACTCTTTGGGTACGCACAGGGTAAAACCCCTCGCTCCTATGCAATAGCTCGCTAACCATACTGGAGAGGTAACCCGCACTAGGCAAGGCCGGTGCGACGAGCTCGACCTAGAAGGCAAGCCCTTGCTTTTTCTGGCAAGGGATTTCGAACTTGAGACGCCAACATGGAAGTCCCAAGCCCAAACCACCGGGCCTTGAACCTCCTTGTTGTCTTCTTTGTAAATAGCTATTTTAGCACTTCTGAATTTTATAGTCTTTTTCCATGCACCTCCATGATACTTTTAAGTTCTTGATGGATGAAAAGCTGGTTCTAAATCCATCATTGCCACTTTGGGTATTGTCATATACATAACAGTTTCACAGTACATGGAAATGAAAAAACTAGTTCATTTATAGTGCATATAACAAAGAATAGTGGGCTTAGCAAAAGATAAGTGAGTCCCATCTTTTTCTTGGATAAGGTAAAGGTTGAAGTTAGTCCTATACTCCTATTTCAATTTTTCATTGCCTCATGAGTGCACTAAGACCCACTTCATTGTTTCTTATACCAAGAAACTAACAAGTAATGCCACGGTACATTAGCATTCTTATTCTAACGTCACTTTGACAACTGTTGTATTTTACAATCTCATTGTACAATAGGAATTTTATATGATTTTAGCTTTTTGAAAGACGATGTTATTTAATATTTGTATTGGGTGTATTGGTGTAAGATATGTTGAAGTGGGTTAGTGTTACATCCCATCCCATTTTTAGGCTTAACTTATTGTTGGCTTGTAAATTTTTCATCAGTTAGACAAAAAATTGCATTAGGCTGTGTTGGAACTTCTGTGAAAGCCCGTTTTGAGTCTGCACTTATCCTGTGTAAACCCATCCATTTATCTCCTGTATGCAAAATTCAATTAACTATGTATCCATTCTATCACTTGCTACTTATCCATTCTATTGTTGCAGCCTCATAACGAATTGGCATTTAAGAAAATTACTTGTAATTATTTGTCATTCTCTCGTACCTTCTCAGAAAATTATTTGTTGTCATTCTCTCATCATTTGGATGTCTCCAACAAATTCTTCTTGGGGTCGTTTGTAGGTTAAATCAAAACTTCAAATTCTTGGTTCTTATGCTGATGCTACTGAAGGACTAACAACACATGGATGGATAACAAAGATTGAAAACCACGGTTGCTTTGTCCGGTTTTACAATGGAGTACAAGGGTTTGCCCCTAGGTAGTCCCTTGCAATTCACCCTTCAAAATATATGCCAATACCTACCAGTGTATCTATATTTGGTTATTGTATAATGTGTGGTAACACAATGCTTTTAGGCTTTTCTTTTTGCTTTTAATCTGATTATGTTTATATAATTGATAGTACTTCAACTCTGTTCTATATCCGTTAATCATGATTTACCTCTCTGAGATGCTTAAGTTTGTATTACCTATATGTTCCAAACAACTTTGTTCTCTTCTGAGTTATGAGTTTGTTTTACCAAATCTGTTGGTGTGGACCAATATAATGGCAATTGAATAAATTGGTGTAGGTTAGCTATGAGGATTTTCTCCAGAATTGGAATCTGTTATTATCTGTATGAGATTACATAATTTCTTTTATAAGGGGATATTGAATATATTGGTGTAGACGATAATATATTCCAGATTCGAACTCTGTTATTATCTGTATGAGATTACAGTTATCCCGAGAAAACAGTCATGTAATCAGGACGAGTGTGCAATAGAAGTTCTCCATAAATGTTGGAAATTGCCTTTGTGTCAGCGTTGCTTGCATATTGATAAGTTCTTCAAATATTGGCCCTTAGTATATCTTATTGCAGATGTTAACTTTCTAATTTAAAGGAAACTTTGATTAATTCTTCTTCTTTGCGTTCTGACAAAGTGAAGTAAGACTAGATATAAATAAAATGAATCGGATGATCAGTTTTTTTTTTATGATCAGGGTAAAGGCTACATGTGATTTGAGATTTGTCAGTATATTTCACTCTATGTATTATATAAATACAAAAATATCATGGTTATGGTATTTCTCTACCCTACTTATATGTCTATTGATATCTGTGATGTCTTATTGGCACTGACGCATCCATTTGTGTATCCAGATCTGAACTTGGACTAGATCCGGGGTGTGAAATAAGTTCCATGTATCACGTTGAACAAGTAGTGAAATGTAGAGTTACCAGTTCTAATCCGACTTCACGCCGTATTAACCTCAGTTTCACAACAACATCCTCAAGGTTTGTTTCTTTTTGGTCTTGGATGCTAGAGCAGTTGTTTTAACAGTGATGTTCCTATTGTTATTGGTACCATATGTAAATTTTGTGGATCATGAATAGATAGATATCTTGAAATTATTATATTTGGCAGCTCTTTTGCTTTCTTTATGGTAGTTCGGTAGAGTTGGTGTCTGTTGAATCATTCTTTAGACTGGAATGTTTACTGCAAACTTTCAAGCTTTTCTTCAAGAAGAGCCGCTTTATTGCCATGTTGATCTGTAATATGTTCCCTTGCCCTTCACCCCTGTGGCTTGTTTATGAGATTGCGTTTCTGGATTGCAGTTTTTCATTAAATAATGATTCCTTCATTTATTTGAATGTTAATGCCAGAGTATTCAGCAACGAACTCGTTAAACCAGGAAATGTTGTTTCTGGAGTAGTTGAACGAGTGACTCCGGATGCAATCGTCCTAGATGTTACTGCTGAGGGTCATTTTATGGGCACAATCTCACCTCAACATTTGGCTGATCACAGTGGTGAATATCATCCATTGAATCCTTTGTTTCTCTGCAATTGCTTTTACTGTTTTTTGATTTCCCTGCATATTTCCTTATGTACTTTCTGTATCAATTAGGTAGTTAATACTGTTGTTTTTACCGCTCGCAGGCCATGCTGAGTTGATGAAGTCCGCCTTGAGGCCTGGTTATGAGTTTGATCAGCTTTTGGTTCTTGGTACTTTCTCATTCCTACATCCAGCTGTATTCAGTGATATCTTTATTTAATATCTGCTCATTTCCAACCATAATTTTCCATAGCTCGCTTTTCAGTTGTCCTGGTATTTTGGAGTATTTTATTTGTTGGATGGACATAACTAATAGTTTTACTGGGAAGAGGCCAAAGTGGTAGTATGCCAATACAATAATACCAAAAAGATGGTGTCGTTAATCTAGATAAGGTGTGTCATTGAGAGCAGAACTTATCATTGGTCCAGTATGAAAACTGAAAGGTAGAAGAGGGGTACAGAATTCTAGGTTTTCTTGTTGCATTCTGCAAAGTCAAGTTCCGAATACTGATTTAATCATTATTGCTGTAGATGTTGGAGTTGGAGATGCCCATTATAATACGTTATATTAATGCTGCAGTCAACTTTATATCCTCTTGTTATTTATTCTTGTTATTATGCGATTCTTCTGTGATTTGACAGACTACTGTTGATAGTCTAACCTGTGGTATTTCTATGTTGTTCTAATTTTTGGGGCTGCATTAGACACGTGTGTGTTTAAACACGGTACTTTGCACTGACTAGATATTTGTTTGGATCTTTGATGTTTGTAGACGTTGAGGGAAGCAATTTAATACTCTCTGCAAAACATTCTCTTGTGACCTCAGCTCAGCAACTTCCGCTGGATGTCAATCAAGTCCATCTTAACTCTGTGCTGCATGTAAGAACATACTTATTAGTTTTTGAGTTTCTTTGATCCCTCCTTTCTAGATAAGTTAGGCAACTGTATATAATCCAATGGCAAGGAACTGAGGCATAAGTTGTCTTTGTTTTTCTCCTTTTCTTGTGGGTGGTTATGGTTCTTACAAAACTATGATTGTTCATGACCATAGAGATCACAACAAATAAAGCTTTTCTTTTGAAGTGCTAAAGAATTAGTAGTTGACATTGGTTTATTGACCATGATATTACTTTCTGGTGATTCCACTTCTCTGCTAACTACAGCATAAATTTTTTTCATCCAGGGGTATATTTGTAATATAATTGAAAGTGGTATCTTCATTCGCTACCTTGGGCGCTTGACTGGGTTTTCTCCAAGAAACAGGGTATATACTTCTTGCAGTAAATTTGTTACCTTCACGATTGTCTCTTTTATTTGGACACTCTGCACAATATGATCAATAAAAACTGCTGAGTTATCACCATTTTGTTTTTCATGAAGGCTACTGATGACAGAAGATCCAGTTTGTCTGAAGTTTACCAGATTGGACAGTCTGTTCGCACTAACATTATTGATGTAGGCCAACAGTTTGGTAAAGTGAAGCTTTAGTATGTTATGCTTTTGGGATTCCCAGTGATATTTTGCTTCTTCCCTTCCCTCTCTTATCCAGGTCAGCAGTGAAACAAGTCGAATTACAGTTTCTTTGAAGCAGTCTATTTGCTGTTCAACAGATGCATCCTTTATTCAAGAGTACTTTCTTGTGGAGGAGAAGGTAATTACTGACCGTGAATCCTATGTTGCAGAACAGCTCTGCTGATCTTTTGACTGGCAATATTTTCCTGTTTGCTTGTCATACACAATACTTTTATTGTCTCGCATATTTTATATTAATTCATGGAATGTGCATCTGGAATTGGTTGAAAAAAATAACTATCAGAACATAGAATAAACATTTTGGAAATCTGTGAAAATTACTGTATGGGCTTTGTGTAGGCAGATTTTCTGCCGTTATTAAGGGAGGGACTTCCTATCTGATAGTGCATTTGAAACTTCCTAATTCGCTGTAATTCCTTTTATATTTGGTTAAATGAAATTCACTTCAAATCTTTTGCCCATCGGCTGAGTTATGTTATATATTATTCAACTTTGCCCTAAATTTAGTTCAGACTTTTTCCATTTGATTTATCTTCACCTACTTCTTGTTCTTGGTTGTGTTCAAAGTGAAATGTCATATGTTCTTATGAATTGCCTGTTTTGACAACAAACTTTTGGAAGTACCATAGATATCATATTGTAGCCATTGACTTGAATGATCAAAGACTGTTACGGTCTCTGCTCATCTGTTTTATCATTTAATTAACCTTTTCAACTTTCAACTGTGTGAATACCTGCCTTGGGTCCACAATAGGTGGGCTTGTATGTTCGTATTGTCTCCTTCTTACAGAGGAGAATGTGGGTAACCTAAAGCAAGATTCAAAATTATCCTGTGTGCGAAGGTCATGCATTGGAGTCTCTAGTGTCATCATTGTTCCATGTCAGTAGAAATGTTCTCTCATTACTAGAGTATCCCATAAACACATTTAAACTCATAATAATAAGTAATCAAAGCCCATTTGCAAGTTTCAAGCAATCAATGCTTAAAGAATCAGGTGATATTTTCTTTTGTTACTACAAATATGACATGTGTTTACAGGATCTCTGTCCGCAGATCTTGTTATATAAAAGGTGATGTAGGGAATACTCTTCTCTTAGAATCTAGATCAGTTTGAATGGATCTTTCTTCATCTTTCTATGCTATCAGATTGCCAAGCTGCAGTCGGTGGACTCTGGAAGTTCTGACTTAAGATGGGTGGAACAATTTAATGTTGGTAGCACTGTGAAGGGAAAAGTTCATGAAATAAAGGAATTTGGTGTTGTAGTAAGCTTTCAGAAATATGACGACGTTTTTGGTTTTATTTCCCACTATCAGTGTAAGTCCCTTTGAAACATTAAATAACCAGTTATTATTTGTTGCCTTGAGAACTAATATTTAAGTAAATGATATTCTTTTTAGTAAGTGGACTCTCTGTGGAGACTGGCTCAAGTATTCGCACAGCAGTACTTGATGTTTCCAGGATAGAACGCCTGGTGGATCTGTCTTTGAAGCCAGCTTTTGTGAATAAATCAAAGAAGGAGACCACTAATAGTCAAGCCCAAAAGGTTATTTTTGAATTTGCTATTTCATCGTTATGCTGTACCATTCATTCTCTTGGTTTATTCGCTTCATTAAAGAGCTTTTTTTGAAGAAAAAGTAATACCTTCTTGCTTTCATACTCTACTTATTTTATGACCGAGAGATTCCCAAGGGGCTACTGTGCACAGTTAGAAATTTGGTGGAAATGGCCTGTACCTCTATATACCAGGCTTTGGTTTGCGGCAGTGTTCCAGCCTGTGATGGGCGGCTAACCTACACATCACAAGCTGGGTTATTTTTGTACTAATTCTTCCGACGAAAACTATTAGTTTTTTCTATAAAATATTGTGTTTTATTTTCTTGTTTTATCTTGCATCTATATTGGTTGCACAATGCTACATTTTCTTTTTCATATATTTGATTCTTTTACCTTTTTAAACAGAAACGCAAAAGGGAAACACTAGGAGAATTGGAAGTAAATCAAACTGTAAATGCGGTTGTGGAGATTGTTAAAGAAAATTACTTGGCAAGTCTTTCGTTTTTTTTTTTTTGGCTGTATTCTGTCTAACGTTGATCCATATTGTTAGGTGTGCTTAACAATTTTACTTTACCAGGTTGTTTCACTGCCATCATACAATAACACTCTTGGATATGCATCAAGAGCTGATTACAATACTCAAAATCTCCCTCCCAAATCATTTACCAATGGAGAAAGGTAATAAGATCTGATAATTTCTGGGTTATTGAAAAAATAAAACCTGATAATTCCTATTCTATTTGTCTTTATTTCATTTACATTTTCCTTTTTGTTGTCTGGATTGAGAGGAAAATGATTGTCATTTCACTTATTGTGTTTCTTCACTATAAAAAAAGACCACCTATTCTATAAAGAGACCACCTATTCTATAAGAGCCAGATGTGGGACTCTTTAACACCTCCCCCAACACCACGAATGGACATCGGGAGCATGGACAATTTTTAGCATGGGGCCCAACATCGGGAAACGAGAATTTGGATGGGTCCTGCTACAATATCATGTAAAGAAATGAATTTTGGGTCTATCTCTACCCAAAAGGGTGAGAATTACCTAAGCCATATGAAGAGATTGTCCATCCCATAAGAGAGATGTGGGACTCTTCAACAAAAGTGTGTCCAGAAATTTCGACGGTAAAGCAAATGAGACATATCTTAGATCATGGGGGTAAATGCTGTGACTTAAGCACCCAAGATGTGACCTAGTGGTCAATGAAGTGGGTTGAAAATTATGAGGTCTCATATTCAAATTCCAGTGGAGGCAAAAACATTAGGTGATTTCTTGCTATCTATCCAAACCTTGGTGGATAGAGTTACTAGATGTTGATGTTGGTGGGGGTAAACCGTGGAATTAATCGAAAATATTGCAAGTTGTAACATTAAATCACTGTGAGCTAGGACCTTACATGTATCACTAGATTTGGGAAGGAAGTAAAGTGAATCAGAAATTTCAGAGTAAAACTTGCTTCGACATGGTTACAATTTATGCTGTGACACACAAATGGCTGGATGAGGTAGCTATGAGATAGATGAGTTGATATGGTCGAAAGGGAAAAAGCATATTGAAGACTCTTGTTGTATGGTTTCTCGTGAAATATGGAATATCTATATATCTAGCAATGCCAATTTTTCCCTGTAATAATCCTTGAGAAGTGGGAATTTGGTTATATGGAACTTAAGATAATGTGAACATTCAATGTGCTTTACCATAGGTAGAAATGTAGGAGAAACAATCTTTGTATGATGTGTGCGCTTATGCCACTCAGAAGATATAGCTAACCGATACTTGAATGGAAGAATATTGAAGAGAAGGCTACCACGGAATTCGAATCACTTCCGGAGTGGATCGTCAGGAGTGTACACATCTTTCTATCTAGTATGTAATATAAGGGGATTTCAACTTCTAAGTCAAGGCTCAAGAAGTATTTAATTATGGGACATACCAAAATTAGAATCTTATTTTGGGAACTAGTTGCGTAAGGGGGGGGGGGGGATTGTTGTCTACCGCCACAAGTTGCTTAGAATTTCCTTCCCATATTACTGTAGAAGAATGCACTCATTCTTACTTCATCGATGTACTCTTCGATTCCAGCTTCATGCTACTGTGCTTTCTATTGTATGGATAGCTAAAGTAGGTCATTTTTATTTGATGCTTGCTATTGTGATTTCTATTTTTTAATTCATTTTTCGTTAATGTAGTGTTATTGCAACTGTTATGGCCCTTCCTTCTCCTTCAACAAGTGGGAGATTGCTGCTGCTGCTTAAGTCTATCAGTGAAGCTATTGAAACATCAAATTCCAAGAGGGCTAAAAGGAAATCTGGTTATAATGTTGGATCGCTGGTTCAGGCAGAGGTATGGGTATCTTTCTTGGCAATAGTTACTCTTCTGCACGAAGGATTCAGATCACAAATTAGCCGGGACTATATATTTATCTTTTCAATTAACTGCAGATTACTGAAATAAGGCCACTTGAACTGAGACTAAAATTTGGGTCCAGTTTCCATGGGAGGGTGCACATAACAGAGGTAAGCAATTACTTGATGACTTCTTCTCAAATGAATATGTAATGATACAATGAGTTCCCCTGTCCACCCTCGAGTTCATCCCATTCGCAGTAGAAAAAGAAAGAAAGTATACCCGATATTAGTAATCCTTGCCTTCTTTAAAGAAATAAGAGAAGTAGTAAAAAATAAATGTAACTTAATTTTTGTGTTCCTTAACTTGTCTCGTTCAATTCTTGATGAATAGGCATCAGATGACAATTATGCTGAAGCTCCATTTAGTAACTTCCGATTTGGGCAGACTCTTACTGCAAGGATCATTTCAAAGCTCAATATGTCAGAAAGTGTTAAGAGAGGCTATCAGTGGGAGCTATCCATTAAACCATCCACACTTACAGGTGAAATGATAACATGGCTAAGTAGACATGAGACCGTTTTGGTTTTTGCTGACTAGTATCTCGTATGGATTCCCTTCACTTGAGTGGCTTCTATCTCGTCTATTCTGAACATATTTTCTGTTGTAAGATCAAATGAACCCCCCTCCCCCTCCCGGGTATTATCAAAGGCGCGCTTTAAGCGTGCTTAAGCCCTGAAGCGAGGCTCAAAACGTGTTGAGTGCTTCGCCTCGCTTTATGTGCGCTTCAGTGTCGTCATCAAGGTTCTAAGACAAACTTTTCCTTGACAATGAGCCTCTTATGAAGAATTGACACTAAACAATTGATATTTCACTTTATAATTAAAAAAATTCAAATTCATTGGTCATATATTTGTCCTTCATGTTTATACTTACTAGTCTTGGACTAAACATATATATTTATGTTTTTTTCTCCCTTTGCGCCTTTTTCATTAAAGCCCACGTTTTATTTGCGCTTTGCGTTTAAAGCCCCCACGGACCTTAGAGTATTTTCACGCTTTCCGCCTTTAATAACACTTGCTCCCCCCACCCCCACCATCACCACCACACAAACACGTGCACAGAAAGCCCCGTTGATTGGTCTGAGTTTACTTTTGTCTGTGAAACTCCACTTGAGAGAGTGCAATAAACTGAAATTTGTATTGTGTGATATATGAAGGTTTGCTGCCTAGTTTTTGTCTCTTTGCAAGCCTCACAAGCCTGACATATGTAATAGGACAATATTTTACCCAATCTCTTTGCATGCTTATTTTATGTTTACCAACACCAAAAACTCTCATGATTCTGTCCTTTCCTATATACAGGATATGTTGGGGTATTCTCTGATTGGTCTATTTTTTCCCCGGACTTATATATTTGTGGTTGGCATATATATTCATGATGCAAAACTGTTAAATTTCAATCAACAAATGTTCACTTTCTAAGCTTGAAAAATCTTGTCTTTTATGAGTTCCACTGTATATGGGCAGAATGGATGCAGAAAACGTTTATCCTGTTCAAAGAAATAAAAAACAAAATAAAGCTTATGCACTAGGGTGGTTATGATATTCAGATTTACATTGTTAAATTGACACGATTCAATCATGTTCAAGTGATGCAAGTCTGCTTTTATTTTTGAAGGTATCCCTTTTGACTATGGTTGTTCTACTTTTCGATCCAGGATCTGATGAAATTGAGCCCGATAAGAAATTCAGTTATTCAACTGGCCAGCTCGTTTCTGGCTTTGTGTACAAAGTTGACAAAGAATGGGCTTGGCTAACGATATCCCGAGATGTTAAGGCCCAGCTCTACATCTTAAATAGCTCAAGTGAGCCTAGTGAGCTAGATGAATTTCAGGAAAGGTTCTCTGTCGGCAGGGCCTTCTCTGGTTATGTTTTACGTTGTAATAAGGAGAAGAAGTTAGTGCGCTTAATTTCACATCCACTGTTGGTTGACCCAGAAACTGCCTGTCAAGTAGATGGTCCCACGGATCATTCAAGTGAAAGTGTGGCATTTCATATTCGTGAAGGCAGTGTTTTGGGTGGCAGGATTTCCAAAATCCTTCCAGGTGTTGGTGGATTGCTTGTTCAGATTGATCCTCACCTATATGGTAAGGTTCATTTCACTGAACTAACAGATCCAGGGGTAGCCGATCCTCTGTCTGGATATCATGAGGGACAATTCGTAAAGTGCAAAGTGCTGGAGATTGCTCAGTCAGGCAAGGGAACTGTTCATATTGATCTCTCGCTGCGGTCTATTTCACACAGAACCCAGAAGGAGAAACTCTCTGCACTCAATGACACAATGTAAGTTCCAAATCCCTTGCACTTGAATTTTCTAAGGAAACATCCTAAGACGTCTACAAGTTATGCTCTTGTCCTCTTGCATTATTTCTTCAAGGTCAACATACATGAACTTCATGAGACTGGATGCATTTATAATATTCATAGGTAATATAGATTTCTTATCATGCTGCAAAAGTAGAACATTCTACGGATGTTATATTTTTTTTTAAAAATATGATGGTACGTCTAGCCGATAAAAGTAGTTGTTGCCTGATTTAGGAGGTTTCTGGAGAGTTCTCTTCAATGAATTCTAAGGTCAATGCATGCTATGCACTTGATCCCAGTGATGACTTCTGTTGTCTAAAGTGCATTAGACTTTTTTATGTTTTCACTATCCTCCTCCTTGCAGACTTAAGGGAGTCAATTATCTGACTAGGCGGGACAATAGAGGTTCTGTTCAATGAATTTAAAGGCTGATGTGTGCTATGCACTTGATCCCAGTTAGGACTTCTGTTATCCAAAGTGCATTGGACCTTCTTATGTATTCATGATCCTCCTCGCTGCAGCCCCAAGGGACTTAATAGATGATTAGGCCATAATGTCCCATTATAGTTGTCTCATAATATATTAGGTAAATTGGTTATAGAATTGGTAAAGTTGTCGCATTACTTTGGAATCATACTCAGTACTAGATTACTATTTCCCTTGTTTGGCTTAGGAAATGAAAGATGAGGGACTGGAAAGTGAAGCCCTTCCACATAAGTGTTTCCGTCCCTCTAAACCAAAATAAACAATTTAGATATCTTTCCAACAACACCAAATAATTGACTGAGAAGGTTGTTACTTGTACAAAAAGAAGTATTCAGTGGCTCATTGAGGCTATCTAACAATTATTTCAATGTGGATATATAAGGTGTTGGCACCCATATCATTTGTGTACTTATTGTTTCTTGATTGATTTTTTTTCTGTTTTCTTTGTTAATTTTTATTCAGGATTTTTCCTGTATTGGTGGAGAAAATTGAGGATCTTCATCCAAATATGATGGTGCAGGTACAGCTTATATGTTCCTTTTTCTCTTGCAAGCTGCATAGCAATGTTTATCCGCATCAATTTACAATTACAAAATGCATCATTACTTTTGCAAATAATAAGATTCTCTATGAAGCAATTTAACAATGAAAGGAGCCATTATAAGTTGTGCACTAACTTTGCATTTGAAATAAACAAATTTTGAAGTCTTAATATTATCATTAGTAAAATTTTACTATATGCGAAAAAATACAGATTATTTTGGTAGTTCTACTTTGGTCCTCATTTTGATTAACCTTGAGATGGTTAAGTAGAAAAATAAAAATTCTTGGAGGCTACCATACCTTAAACATTGCTCAAGCCTATAAAAGGAATACCTATTCCTTTGAAGAGGGCATCTCAAATATCTCATAAATTGGTCGTGAGATATTCATAAAGGGATCAAGATATCAAATGGTCTTTCTCAAAGTTTGCCCCGTGATCAAATTATCTCGAGGAGGTTCAAATCAACCTACATTTAATAAATATGCTATTAGTGGTCCTCAAATGACGGTGAAAAATCAGAGAAAATAATTATAATTTTGTATTAAAAGAATAATAGTACCTCAAATTCCGCTTAACTTTTAACTCACTCAACGAATGCAAGTTTTTAAGAAGAAATATAGAAAACTTTGAAAATTCGTAGTTTAAAAATGAGAAACCCCTCTATATATAGGCAACAAATGGTAGTATGAATATGGTATTGTGCCTTATTAGGAAAGCAACCCTTTAGAAAAGTCCCAAGCCTTCGGAAAAGTCACAACTTTTCAGAAAGTCACAACACTTCAGAAAAGTCACAATCCTTCAATGTGAAAAGGTGTCTGCTTTTACTATAATATAAATATAAAATATGGAAGATATATTAAATTGGATAGTAATTGTTGTATTAATCAGTATATAGACATATCATAGGGAATTCTAATGAAATCTTTCATCATCCTTCATTCTTACATATGCATTCGGAACTCTTGTTTATTCGTCCTTTTCCATTAAAATTGTTCTACATAGAAAACAAAAAAAAACTTGATATAGACTGATTGTATAATCAAATTCATTGGTAAAAACATTTTAGTAGTTTAGTCTTTCTATGTCACTGCATCTGCAATTATGATTGATTTCCTTCTTCTGCCCAATCAAGTGTAATGTGGAGGTTCCTTTTCCATTTTTTACTTTAGGCATATGTGAAAAATGTATCACCGAAAGGATGTTTCGTAATACTTTCGCGCAAAGTTGATGCAAAAGTTCTCCTGTCAAACTTGTCTGATGGCTATGTGGAAAATCTAGAGAAAGAATTTCCTGTTGGTAAACTTGTCATTGGAAGGTAACTTTTCTCACTATGGATAAATTGTTTAACTGTCTCAATCCTCATGTTCTCGTATGCTAAGTTCCTGTACTACAGGGTGGTCTCCGTGGAGCCATTGTCTAAGCGAGTTGAAATCACTCTAAGGACATCAAGTGCAGTTGGTGCTCCCAAGTCTGATAAAGATGCTCTAAGTAATTTGACTGTTGGTGATGTCATATCTGGTAGAGTCAAGCGAGTTGAACCATATGGGTTGTTTATCACAGTTGATCACACAAACTTGGTATGTAACAGGTCACTTCTTTGACTTGATAAGTTATGACCTAAGGGACCACATTATTACTTTTGAAACATGGACCAACTCACTTTATTATTAATAAATCAGTCTACATCTTTTTACGTTATTGTAATTTCATCAGCTGTAATGAATTTCTTGACTCTTTACTGATAAGTGTATCTTTTTTCTGCTTTGTATTTTCTTCGGCTATAAGAAATTTCCCTATTCTTTAAGAAATGTTCTGATACTAATCATTAATGTATTTTTCTCATCAATTTGCAATATTAATGAGCTATAGTTCCTAGCAGAAAGCTTGTGTTTTACATGTATGCTGATGATTCCAGCTTCATTTTCTAGGTTGGGTTGTGCCATGTTTCAGAAATCTCTGACGATCGTGTCGACAATATTGACTCTAGACACAAAGCTGGGGATAGAGTGACGGCAAAGATTTTGAAGGTAAATGCTTGTTCTGTATGACACTCCTATTTGGTAGTGTAGACAAATATTTTTAAATATGTGAAATTTTATCATGCCAAAAGGAAAAGGGAGATTGATGTAACAAAGTTTATTTATATGCTTTGTTGGCTCTTCTTTCTCCTGGTTTTGGACAATAATAACAATGTTAGACCATGTTATATACGTGAATTCTAGAAGTCGATACTTGATTTTGCATGTCAAATTATTTTATCGCTCTTCCTCCTAAATCATTACAAGTTCTAATCTAGCTCTTCGAGAATTGCATGAGTGATGACTACGGGCTGTATAGCTTGTGTGTCATTTCTGCCTTCAGGGTCTGTTCCATTCAAACTCATTTTCTTCAACCTTTTCTCAGGTGGATGAGGAAAGACATCGAATTTCACTAGGGATGAAGAATTCATACATTAATGATGCTACAAGTGGTGAAACATATGCAAGGCCGAGTTCTGGTCATGCAGTGAATGGAGATGCTCTTTCCATAGGTATTGAATCAACTTCATCACCCGAGAGTAGCTCTCAAGGCCGGGAAGATATTGATGATGAATCTGTTGATGGGAAGGACCTGTTCCTTGCTGAAGTTGAATCTCGTGCATCCATACCACCACTGGAGGTTCCACTTGATGATACAGAAAATTTGAATATGGGTGATGCTGTTAATCAAAACTCAGGTGATGCTACTACCAATTTCGGTACTTTAGATGACAAGAACCAGAAATATGTAGCAAAAAAAGCTAAAAGATTGAGGTACTGTTTATTTTTCTTTCTTACCTGTTCTTCCTGTTTACTAATTCACAGAGAGCAATGTTGTCCATATCATAACTGTCTTCATGTGATACAATCTTTTTAAGCAGGGAACAAGAAATTAGAGCTGCTGAGGAAAGATTACTGGAAAAAGATATTCCCAGGGATGAAGATGAGTTTGAGAAATTAGTTAGAAGTTCCCCAAATAGCAGCTTTGTCTGGATAAAATACATGGCATTTGTGCTATCTTTGGCTGATGTTGAGAAGGCACGATCGATTGCAGAACGGTAAATCTTTTCGAAGTTATATATTCTACCGTGAATTCTATCTCTCTGGCAAATGAAGAGTTTAAACAAGCAAATATCTTTGGTAGTATAAGGATGTAGCTGTAATTTTATCCTTCGATAAACCTTTTGGTCATATTGGTATTTAAGCTCTTGGATGTGAAGCTGTTACTTTTAGTTGCTCTCAGCTCTTCTAAACTATGTATTCTCCTTGTGAAAGGAAAAAAAGGTCTGCTTCTTGTGATTCAAACTTCTATGTGATAGAATAGTCAATATATTAACTGGACTGTAAGATTATGATTGCCTGTTTACCTTGTCAAATTGCCAAGCATGTAATGTTTTTTTTATTAACAGAAAAATCTAGCACTAAGTTGGTTCTAGTACATTTACATAGACAGAACTCTTCAAAAAAAAGAGTTCCTTCTGTTAGGGTTGCACCCCTCTCCCTGTCAATCTAATGAGCACATTTTGGGAAATACTATCTTGGGCAGGTGTGCCATCTCATTTAAGTGCCTCAGAAGATATTTGTGATCTATATTGATTTTAAGTATTAACACTTTTGCTCCCAAGGGTTCCTTCCATGGAACAATTAAAAGAATCACATGAGGTGCAAAGTCAAATGCACAACTCATACTTGGCCATGTGGAAGTGACGATTTTTTTGTTCTTTGTTGTGCAGTTGTGTTCTTAGGTACTATGAGTTGTATAATGTGATGGAAAATTATGTATAACCTGTTAATTGTGTCTTGATTCTTTTCTCTAGGGCTTTGAGGACAATAAACGTGCGAGAAGAGTTAGAAAAGCTGAATGTTTGGGTTGCCTACTTCAATTTAGAAAACGAGTATGGAAATCCCCCAGAGGTACGGCCAAACAATAATGTAGAGCCATTTTTATGTTTGTTATATCACTTTACAGTTTAAGTATTTGCTTCTAAATCCCACATTATTGATTACGGTCCAGGAAGCTGTTGCAAAAGTATTCCAAAGAGCATTGCAGTATTGTGATCCCAAAAAAGTGCATTTGGCCTTGTTAGGAATGTATGAGAGGACTGAGCAACACAAACTCACAGATGAACTTCTTAACAAGATGGTTAGGAAGTTCAAGCATTCGTGCAAGGTACTGACACCTAAGAGTGGTTTTGGAAATACTTTGGCTGATCCCTATTTAACTATTGCCAACTCTTGTTGTCCTTCGCTTTTAGGTTTGGCTTAGGCGGATTCAGTGGCTGTTGAAACAAAACCAAGATGGAGTCCAGTCAGTGGTGAATCGTGCTTTGCTAAGTCTTCCTGCGCACAAACATATTAACTTTATCACACAGACAGCTATTCTAGAGTTCAAGTGTGGAGTTCCTGACAGGGGTCGCTCCTTGTTTGAGAAGATGCTTCGTGAATATCCGAAGAGAACTGATCTGTGGAGCGTATATCTTGATCAGGTACTTTATCAAACTCACTCTATGTGTGTGTGAAGAAAATCTTTTTTATTGTACATGACTCAAAACTAAACCAAATGAACAGGAGATTCGTCTGGGAGATGCAGATGTGATCCGTGCCTTATTTGAAAGGGCAATTACTCTCAGCCTTCCACCCAAAAAGATGAAGGTGATTATTATATTTTCAAGACCCTGGAATTTTTGCTAAGATGTTTCTTTCAATTGGTTTTCTTCTTGTTTTAAGATGGTGGTGCCCTATCCCTTTCTAATGGTTTGTGATGTCTGGAGTGCAGTTCCTCTTTAAGAAGTATCTTGAGTACGAAAAGACGCATGGTGATGATGAGCGAATAGAGGCTGTGAAAAGGAAAGCAATGGAATACGTTGAGAGCAGTCTTGCTTGAATTAAATCCAGCAGTCATGGAGCTACTCTTGACATGGTTCCAGAGTCCTTCATAGTGCTGGAGAACAGATCATTGCATGTTATACTGCTGTCCAATTCAGAGATTGCCTTGAGGTTGAAACTGTCTGCTGTTGGGACGTACAAACAGGACTAACTGTGGCTACAATCTATTGAAAGTAACGGCGCCAGCACTACAACCACTCTCTCTTTTTGGACGACAGTTAAGTGATTGAAATAGAGCAGTTAGGAGACTGAAATGCAAGTTTTGAGACATGCTAGAGAGCGGAGAAGCATATGGATTTCCGAAAAGTCAGTTCAATTTTGTAACTTATGTAAAAGAGCTATTTTGGGAGAAACTGCGGTGTAAAGGGAATATCAGTATTATGCAAGAGAGACATGATATTGTGGAGGTGTTTGTGTGTATGAATACGAGTTTTAGTAAATGATAATGAAGTCATTATTTACGCTATAAATTTTCGTGTAGGTAGGTCATCTTCATGCTATTTACTGTTTCTATAAGTGAATGCTGATAAGACCCTTTTGGTTTACACCAAGAGAAGTAGGAGTTTTCTATTTGTGTATATGATTATCTATATCAAGTCTTGAAATGGCAATTAACTATTGAATGCCCTTTTGATTGATGTATTAAAGTAAAAAGGAATTTTGTGGGAGTACATACCTTAAGGAGAAGCCTTATTTGTTATTTCATGTGTTTCTAAAAGCAAAAAATACTAAAACATCCCTAATGTTTTGATAACTTGTTATCTGAACAAACTAGATAGATTGAAAAGATCTACTTAACCTTAGAAATGGTTCAAAAAATATCCTTATTTAATTAGAGAAAAGATATAAAATGAAACATGAGGTTGTCTTGAATTTTCAAACAGATACTTAAACTATGCAAGCGTCGTATTATCCACCTAAATAATTCTGAATTGATATTATTACATCACTTTTTGTTCACATGGCATGGAGAGTGTATGCACTCTCTTAAAGAACGTGAACAAACTAAAAAAATGAATATAATTTTATTTTTGCCAGTATTTTGCTATAAAATACATTTTCTTGTTTTTTTTATTATTTAAATTTTTTCTCCTTATTATGTTTTTCTTTTTCTTTCTTTTCTTCAAAAATTCATTTTCATCTTCATTGAAGTTTCTCACTTTAAATGTCACTTTTTACCACTTTATCTCCCCCTTTTTACTACTATTAGTTTAGCTCTCTTAAATTTTAAAACTATATCTAAATAGTTTATTACATTTTAACAATATGATAAACCCATTAGATTTCAAGACGATTAGTAGGTATTATTTAGTTTTTCTTATCCAAATTTCAATTAAATTTTCTAAATTTTCGGTGAATTAAGATTCTTTCAAAATTCTCATTTTTGGTTTTGAAGTTTTATGAAAATGAGAAAAATTAATGAGATGATTAGGAAGTATCAAATAGTTTTTTTTTATTCGATTTCAATTAAGTTCTTTGAATTTTTGAGAATTAATTGATTCTTTTAAAATTAATATTTTGAATTTGATTTATATGAAAATGAGTAGTTGACGATACTTCAAAATTTTAAATTTTCTTAGAAAAATATTTAATTTTGTTATAAATAATTTAGTAGTCTAAATAATAGTATGAATTCTATAAAGAAATGACCGTAGAAGACGAAGAAAAAAATATGGGAGTGAGACTTTATTTGACATGAAGGCTGGGAGGTGAAGAAAAAAAAAATGGAGGAATGAATTACTTGAAAGTGAGAGGTGGAAGATGAAATAAAATTTAAGATAAACTAAAATTAAAATTCAAAAAGTAAGAGAGAGAGAGAGAGAAATAAAGAAAAAAAAGATAAAGAAAAAACTTAAAATGATTTTTTTTTTTTATAATTAAATTAACACGTGTGATGTTATGATTGGTGTGTGGACACACTTGCTTCTTAAAATTTGGAGCTGATCGAAAAATGGTATAATAATATATGTTCAAAATTGTTTAGTGGGGTAGTAGGACAATTGCAAAGTTAAGGTGTCTTTTTAAAAATTCGGGACAACTTCAATGGTGACTTTATGTCTTTTCTCTCAACTATGCCGTTAACTTATTTGAATTGGTTTAGAAATATCTGTATTTCATCTTTAGGTCAACTATGTCCTTAATGTATTAGAAAGGGTTAAAAAATGTCATCCTTCTACCTATTGAATAAAAGGAGGAAACTTTCCGTAAGAACAAACGTTAGGCCTTACATATGACTCTTAGCTACATTTCCACTTCGAAATGAACCTATGTATACGGGTCGGGGTGTCACCGCATTTAGTGACCTCGGTTAAAACTTATACTAGAGTAACTGCACGTGCGTTGCACGTGCACGAGATATATTATATTTTATGTATATTTCACGTTTCAACATATCAATATGTATTTAATATTGCACTACGTCATACTAAGTGAATGGACAATCTATTTTCCTTTTTTCTTGTTGGGTATGTAATGACGGATGTCATATTCTTAAATTGTTATTAGTCTATTTGTTAGTAAGTAATTGTGCACAAATTAACAGTTTGTCCTCTTAGTTATGTCGTGTCATGAACTATATGTTCCTTTTTAATAATTGGAATTTAGTGTACCATGTATTTGAATAACTTTTTAGATACAAAAGTAATAACTTTTGTGGTAGTTGTCTGGTGTTTTTCAGATCGTCTCCTCTTTCACTAAACCAAAGAATTCATCCAATATAATTTTTATTAGCTACATGTGTGGTGTATGTTTTTTCCTGTTTGATTTCTTACAATTTTGGTATTAATCAAATCTCACTTAATACTTTCTCGTGGACAATATTTCTTGTATATGTCCCGGTGCATTAGTCTGGTTGTTCAATAATTACATGCACTTTTTTGTTGGCATAGATATTCCTCTAGATAGTACAACATATATTTTGCCATGCGAGAAAGCATGTTGTGGTAGGTATACTCCTACATTTGATATCACTTGACCTTTAACAAAAACATAAATTTATTGGAAATTGTTTTTGAATAAATTTAAAAGTTTATCCTTCATTTTTGCGGGGGAGGGTGGTGGTGGTGATAATTGTATTTTTGGAGGAAACATAAGATTTGTGGCATATTGACATGTTTTTATGCATGTATGACATTCTTGTCAAAGCCTCCACAAATCAATCATGTCCCATTGCATAAGACATTTGAGGGGTCTAATTTTCTCAACTGCATGATGAGCGCATTTTCTTTCAAAACAAACCTAAATTATAAAATTAAATGAATCATCCATTGTTATGTATATGTAATCAGGTAATTCTTTTTTTTTCTTTTGTGTTATGAAGTATCACAATAAGATAACTGTAAAAGTTAGAATAGATTAGATCACGTACCTATGCAGCGGAGTCCATTGGGCGTTAAGGTGTTTAGGTATAAATACAAATCATATATTTAGTGAGGTTGATTCTTAGTCTTGCACGTTGCAGCCTAGTAAATATTTAGCCGCTTCAAATCGTATAACTCATGCACGTTGTTTTCCACCACATACTTCAAGTCGTAAGCAGTATCTACTTTAAAAGGGGAAGGGGGTGGTGATAGTTGTATTGTTGGAGTAAACATTTATTTTATAGCATATTGACCTGTTGTTTTTTATGCATGTATGACATTCTCGTCGAAGCCTCTACAAATAAACTATGTCCCATTGCATAAGCCATTTGAGGGGTCCAGTTTTCTTAGCAGCATGATTGACGCATTTTTTTTCCAAAACTAACCTAATATTTAAAATTAAAAGAATCATCAAATATAATATATATGTAACCGTGTACTTCTTTTACTCTCTTTAGTGATATGGAGTATCACAATAAGATAAGTGTCAAAGTTAGGATGGATTAGACAACGTACCTATGCGGCGGAGTTCTTTGGGCGTTTAGGTGTGTAGGTATAAATAGTGTTCATATATTTATCATGGTTGATCTAATGTTGTCTTGCACACTGCAGCCTCGTAAATATTTATCCACTTCAAATAGTATAACTCACGTGCGTTGTTCTCCATTACACCTTCCAAGTCATAAGAAATACCTGTTTAAAAATGGGAGTCATTTAAAAGTTAAAATTTGTTTTCTAACTAGTAAATGTAGAATTAAGTTTTTACTTAGTTTAACCTCATTTTATATTATACATTCTCATTGTTGCAATTGTTACAGGATACAATATGTTGTATAACTTTCACTTTTTTGCTGCACTTTTTGCAAGATGAATACCATGGCTCATCTTTATTCAGTATGTTTTAACTTTTACAAACAATCTTGCACATCGCCAATATACCATATTTGTGATTATATACTTAATAAAAATTAAACTAATACAACTTCAAGTAGCGTTATTACAAGTCATATGCACTTTTCTTTGTCTAAAATACTGAAATTTTAAAAAATCATAAATAAGTAAAACAAAAGGGGTTTAGATAGTTAGAACTATTTTGAAGCAACTTTAATTTACTGAGAGTCTAAATCACATTATTAGTATTGATAAATAAAATTATTATTTTGTCTTGATCATAATAAACATATCGCCCGAATTCTCTAAATTTTTGCATAAAATATTCAGAAACATATATCTACAACCCAAGAGACATTGTTAATAAAATCAAATGAATTTAGACTATATCATGATATTTTTCATAAACTGGAACACTACATACGTATATTGAGCAAAAAAATAATTACTATATCATAAAATTATATTATTTTCCTCAGGTACTCAATGTTATGAAATAAACTCTATTAGGATAGAACTACTTACTTCATCAGAATAGTACCTCATATTCTGCTAAACTTTGAACTAATCAACGACAATAAATCACACAAAATTATTTTAAATGCAAGAAGAAAAAAAGTAGAAGATAAGAAAAAATGTGGTCGAGAAATGAAAGGAAGTCCCTCTATTTATTGTCAAAAAAAGGTAGTATGAATAAATGTTTTTTTTGAGTCTTATCTGAAAAATATGACCTTTTCAAGAAGTCACAACACTTTGAAAAAGTCACAATTTTTTGAAAAAGTCACAACTCTTTGCAAAAGTCAGCATTCTTTGGAAAAGTCACATCTGAACAAAATAATCACAAATCTTTGGAAAAGTCACAACTTATTAAAAAAGGCACAACTCTTCGAAAAGTCACAACTCTTCGAAAAATCACAAGCCATTAAAAAAATCACAACTCATCGGAAAAGTCACAAGTCATCGAAAAAGTCACAACCTAAGTTAAGGAGATTATAGTAATTTAACATTCAAGTTTGGAGTTCATGCTTTTAAGGTATCAAAATGAATTTAGATATCATGTTAACTTTATGAATTGGAACATTACATACTAATATATATATTCAGCAAAAAAATAATTATTATATCATAAATATTATGTTATATTCCTCAATTACTCGATGTTATGAAATAAATCTTATTAGGATAGAACGACATACTTCATCAGAATAATATCTCATATTCTGCTAAACTTTGAACTAAATCAACGACAATAAATAACACAAAAACATTTAAATTCAGGAAGAAGAAGAAGAGTAGAAGATTAGAAAAAAATGTGGTTGAGAAATGAAAGTCCCTCTATTTATAGTCAAAAAAGGGTAGTATAAACAAATGGTTTTTGTGTCTTATCTAAAAAATGATGACCTTTTCTAGTAGTCACAAAATTTTGGAAAAGTCACAACTTATAGCAAAACTCACTACTCTTTGGAAAAGTCACATCTTAATGATATAGTCACAAATATTTGAAAAAGTCACAACTTATTGAAAAAGTCACAATTCATCGAAAAATCATAACCCTTTAAAAAAAGTCACAACTTATCGGAAAAGTCACAAGTCATCGAAAAAGTCACAACCTAAGTTAAGGATATTATAGTAATTTAACATTCAAGTTAGGAGTTTAAAAACATGAACTCCTAACTTGAATGTTAAATTACTATAATATTCCTAACTTAGGTTGTGACTTTTTCGTTCTGTTGTGACTTTTTGATAAGTTGTGACTTTTTCTAAAGGGATGTGATTTTCTGATGAGTTGTGACTTTTCCAAAGAATTGTGACTTTTTCAGTAAGTTGTGACTTTTCTTAAGAGTCGTGACTTTTTCAATAAGTTGTAAGTTTTTCAAAGGGTTGCGACTTCTCGAAAAGGTCATATGACTTTTCAGATCAGACACAAAAAATATTTGTTCATAGTATCCTTTGTTGACTATAAATAGAGGGGCTTCCTCTCATTTTTCCACCACGATTTTTTTAATCTTTTACTTTTCTTCTTGCATTTTAATTTTTTTTGTGTGATTTATTGTTGTTGAGTGAGTTTGAAATTTAGCGGGATATGAGGTACCACTATTTTGATGAAGTAAGTCGTTCTATCCTAAGAGGGTATATTCCATAACCTCGAGTACTCGAGGAAAATAGTTTTGATGATATAATGATTATTTTTTGCTTTATATATACATTAGTATGTAATGTGTCAATATATGAAGTTAACATGACGTAGTCTAAATTTATTTATTTTTGTCAACAATTTCTTTTGAGATGTAGATATATGCTTCTGAATATTTTTTTTCCAAAATATAGATAATTGTCACGATTTATTTTTGATGCTCAAGACATAAGAATGACTTCATTTATCAGTGCTATTTATGTGATTTAAACCCTCCTCAAGTTTGCTTCAAAATAGTTATTACAATATAAACATTACCCTTTTATTTTACTTATTTACTATTTCTAGTATTTCAGTACTTTAGATGAAGAAAATTTTATATGACTTGTAATAACACCAGTTGAAGTTTGTATTAGTTTAATTTTTATTTATTTATTTAATAGCTAATTTTATGAGATAAATATTTTCATTAATGCAAGTATATATTTATATTTGGGTAGGTATTTGTATTTAAATTAAAGTATTATACATGTCACAAATGTATTCTCAAGTTAACAAGATCTTCTAACTTCAAAATATATTATTTTAAAATATTCCAAATTTTATTTTTAGAAAAAAAAAAAACTCACAACAAATGTGAAAATATGTGAATATATAAAATGTAATTGTTCTCAACACATGTTCATATGACATCTAAACAATTTAACGTGGAATACACATGCAAAACACGTATGAAAAGATGACAAGAAAAATACAAAGCAACTATGGACTACAAGGTAATATTAGCGAGATAAAACTAATTACATAGTTGAAACTCATCAAATTAAAATAAATATATACATTATTGCATTTAACTAATAAATTTTTTTACTGACCATCTTCATAGGTTTGCGTGAATAAGAGATATACATAACGATCCACGTTGAACATTCACAAAAGAATCTGCAATATTATTTTTTGCTAAGCTTATTATTCAGAATCTTCGCTTAAATAAGAAATACTATTTACTATAACATATATTTTTGGAATGGGTAATAACGTGAAACGCATGTGTCAAAAAACCAGTTACCTTAAAAGTATGAGCTCCTAACTTAAATGTTAAATTACTATAATATCCCTAATTTAGGTTGTGACTTTTTCATAAGTTGTGACTTTTTCAAGGAGTTGTGACTTTTTCAATAGGTTGTGACTTTTCCAAAGGGTTGTGTCTTCTCGAAAATGTCACTTTTTCGATGAGTAATGACTTTTTCGATAAGTTGTGACTTTTTTTCAAAGGTTTGCGATTTTCGGTGAGTTATGACTTTTTCAATATGTTGTGATTTTTTCAAAAGGCTGTGACTTCTCGGAAAGGTCATGACATTTCAGATAAGACACAAAAATATTTGTTCATAATTTTGTGTGTGATTTATTGTCGTTGAGTTAGTTCGAATTTAGCGGAATATGAGGTACCACTGTTCTGATTAAGTAAATTGTTCTATCCTAAGAGGGTACATTCCATAACCTCGAGAACTTGAGGAAAATAATTTTGCTGATATAATAATTATTTGCTTGCTTAATATATAGATTAGTTTGTAATGTTTCAATATTTGAAGTTAACACTATATAGTCTAAATTCATTTGTTATTGTTAACAAGTTTTCTTATGATGTAAATATATGCTTATGAGCATCTTTTTTCAAAATTATTAAACTTCTCAAGAGTGAAACTATGTGAATATATATGAATCATTTAAAAATTTATCAATTACAAAATAAATTTTATATTCAGTAATATGGAATAAATATTTTTGTTTTGTCCTAACACTAAATTAAAATGTAATACTATGTGAAAAAATAGTAACATTAATTAAAAGTCATATTTATTTTTGTAAGTATAAAAATTATTAGAAATACATCTATTGTAGATTAATCCTTTAGTTATAACATCATAAATTCTATTAGTTATACGAATTATTGCAAACGTTATTCACAAATTTTAACATTCTTTAGTTATAAATTCATTTTTTCTTTTATTAACTTTTGACCAATAATTTTTCATATTATTACACCGTCCTATATATGTGATAACGCGAGGTTGTTATTTTTCACGGGATGAATCATGCTTGATTGAATAAATTCAAAATCATTTAAAAGTATATGAATGGCATATTTACTGGGTGTAAGATAAATAGGTGATTATAAAATCATTGATAATAATCTCATGCTAACCTAAACATATCGATATTCTATTACACTTAATTTCCGTATGACTATATTTTTGAAGAACAAATCGTAGGAGCACAAATTAAATATCAGTAATATAAGAGACTACTTGTGCAAACTTTAAAAAAATTATATTTAGAAAATCTAAATAAGAAATTTTGTCAAACTGTAACTTAAACACTAAACTCAAATGATAAAATCTTACGATTCACAAAACTTTCTTCCTCTCTCAACAAAATATCTTTAGTTGAAAAACAACGAAAATAAATTTTCTCTCTATGGATTCTCGAAAGTCTTATACTGAAGTTAACACCCCTCAAATTTTATTAAATCATGGAGAAATCTTTGGTATCTATGTCTTCATTGTTTGTTTTAATTTTTAAATATTTAGCTTGTATACATTATTCATATAAATTTTAAAACTTTATTGCACAAAAGAAAACTTTTCCCAGTTAACTATGGACAGTCAAATAACTATCTTTGATTTATGTATACACTTTTCTCTCTCTCTGTGTACACGCACGTTTCTCAGTTAACTATGGATAGTCAAATAACTATCTTTGATTTATGTATACACTTTTCTCTCTTTCTGTGTGTGCGCGCATGCGTGTGCGTGTGCATGTGTGTGACAAATCCATTATGTATTTTCTTTGCCCCTCATTGAACAAAATGACTAATTGTGCAACTAGCAAAGAGTGCGCGTGCGTGCGTGCATGTGCAAAATCCATTATATATTACCTTTGCCCCTCATTGAACAAAATGACTAATAGTGCAACTAGCAAAGGATTTAACGTTTAAGTTGAGACACCAAGGGTTTGAAACCCCTTGTTAACATTAAAATTTTTATGGTTTGTTTGTGACATTTCAACTCTTTTTTTCTTTCATATTATTACACCGCCCCTATATATGTGATAACACGATGTTGTTATTTTTCCAGGATGAATCATGCTTGATTGAATAAACTGAAAATCGTTTATAATATATAAACTATATCTTTATTGAGTGTAAGATAAACATGTGATTATAAACTCTTTAATAGTAATCTCATGCAATTATCTAAACATATCAATATTCTATTACACTTTATTTCCGTATGCCTATATTTTTAAAGAACAAACCATAGGGGCACAAATTAAATATATGTAATATAGGAGACTATTTTGTGCAAACTTTAATAAAATTATATTTAGAAAATCTAAATAAGAAATTCATCAAACTGTAACTTAAACTAGAGGCAAACCCATAATTTGAAGATAGGGGGCACTACTAAGAGTGACTCAAGGGTAAGGCTAGGTGTGACAAGACACTTGTTGAATATAGTGTCTTATCACTTCATATCGTATTTTAGGGCTATATTCATCGATGGATATTCTTTTTCCAGAATTCGGTTTAAGTGTCTGCAAATCAAACTCATCTATAAAATGCGAAGATTTGTCTCTAAAATTAGCACTTGGTTTGAAAGAATTGTTTTTCGTAAAAAATCTATCTATCTCAAATCACAAGAATCAACAATAAATTATTCCAAAAAAAAAAATACGCTTATGAAGAAGAACTTACCAATTTAGAGATAATAGGAGTAGGATATCAATTATGCAGTGAAGAATACTTGTAAGCTGTAGATATACTAGCAGTATTATATTTTGTTTAGAATTGTGCTAGGAAAAATGAGTCTTATATTTTGTTTAGAATTGTGCTATGGCTTTTATTTGTTTTTAAATTCAATTAAGGAAGGAATGGAAGGGTGGTTAAGAAAGGAGTAGGGCCAGATGAGGTGGCAAAAATGAGTTCTAATAAAATCAATTTTTAAAAAGTTTTATTAAGAGAAAAGACTGATTTTAAAGTTAAAAAAATATTGCCTTCGCCATGAACCAATCTCGCGCGGTTGCGCAGCGAGTTGGTGCATTCGACCAGTACATCCATAACAACTTTTGTTTGTTTGGGTGCACAAATAAATATATATTCATTTTATCAACTATCTATACATACATATATATATATATATATACGATATTTTTTTAAAAGTTACCGTGTGCACGTGCACCCTCATGGGTGCATGTGGGTCCGCCCCTAACTTAAACACAAAAATCAAATGATAAAATCCTACAATTCACAAACTTTATTTCTCTCTCAACAAATATCTTTAGTTGAACAATAACCAAAACAAATTTTCTCTTTATGGATTCTCGAAAGTCTTTTACTGATTTTGACGCCCCTCAAATTTCATTAAATCATGGACAAAACTTTTGTATCTATGTTTTCATTGTTTCTTTTAATTTGTAAAAGATTTAGCGTATATAAACTATTCATACAAATTTTAAAAACTTTATAGATAAAAAGAAACTTTTCTCAGTTAACCATGGACAATCAAATAACTATCTTTGATTTATGTATACACTTTTCTTTGTGTGTGTGAGCACGTTTAACTATGTACAACCAAATAACTATCTTTGATTTATCTATACACTTTTCTCTCTGTGTTTGTGCGAATGCGCGTTCATGCATGCGTGCGTGTGACAAATCCATTATATATTATATTTGCCCCTCATTGAACAAAATGGCTAATTATGCAACTAGCAAAAGACTCTATGTGCACGTGTGTTAGACCCGAAAATTACTTGATCTAACCACGTACAGGCATGTCAAGGACTTGGGCATTGGTCTTGACATGGATAGGGGCAAAACAGTGCAACACAAGTTCAAGGTGCTTGGGTGTTGGCAAGGCAACCTGAACGTGCAAGGCTTACGTGCGGGCTGGAGTCATTGGCAAGGCAGCGTGTTGGCTTGACAAGGCAAGGCTGTGAAGACTTGACGATGGCAAAGACAAAGGCATTCACATGGATTGCTGAAATAAACTAAGTGTTGAAGGGCAGCTAAAATATTCTAAGTGTTGAAAGCTGGCTGAAATATTCTAAGTGTTGGAATGTAGTCAGAAATATTCTAAGTGTTAGAATATTTGTATTTCGTGTGGATAAGGATTAAATTTGAATTAAATTCTATCTGTTAGAAATATAGCTGTTGGAAACATTAGTTTGAATCCTGTGGTGACAAGTATCTGACAGGTGTCAATTGTAACTGCCGCATGTAACTGCCATGTGCAAAATTTTTATATAAGGTGGAAATTTCATTTAAGGATGCTGAGAGTGATTCTGGCCTTAGACAAATTCGTGAAGCCTTCCTTTTGTATTAATACGAGATTAATAAAGGTTGGGAAGAGTTCCTGTACATTCTGTGTGTTGTTTAATTCTGCTGCTTAAGTATTTCTATACTTAGTCAAAACTGTGTGAGTGAGATAGGCTGAAGTGTTGCAGACGTTTGCAGGACTGCCTAGGGTGGTGTTCGGTAAAAATAAATCGACCCTCTTTCAATTGGTATGAGAGTACGGTTCAACGATGGTGAAAAACGCAGAATTGTGGGAACTGGCACGAAAAATTGAAGCATTCATTGGGATTACAGATGATACTCTGGGAGACCCTTCGTTTGTGGATCTGTTGACACAAATCATTGATTTGAGAGTGAACGCTGATAAAGTTCAGGGTGAAATTGGTTTGTATCGAAACACGGTTGATGAACACATCACAGAAATCATGAACTTTCGTGACGCAACTACACAATAACTTGAGGGACTGCAGAAGGAGAATGAAAACCTTCGTGCAGAGATCGTTGTATTTTGTCGGGCTGTGGCAACGTTGAGTTCAAATCATGTTGAATTATCTAAGGTTAAAATTCCAGAACCTAAAGCCTTTATTGGTGCAAGAAGTGCTAAAGAACTGGAGAATTTCATTTGGGACATGGAACAGTACTTTACTGCTGCAAGGGTGCCTGACGCTGATAAGTTAAACATTACCACAATGTACTTGACGGGTGATGCTAAACTTTGGTGGAGGACTCGAAATGCAGATGATGTGAGTGCTGGTCGTCCTAGAATTGATACGTGGGATAAGTTAATGAAAGAAATGCGCGACCAATTTCTTTCTAGCAACGCCTCTTGGCTTGCAAGGGACAAGTTGAAAAGGCTAAGGCAGACAGGTTCGGTGAGGGAATACATTAAAGAATTTACCTCTGTGATGTGAGACATTCAAAATATGTCTGATGAGGATAAGTTACATAACTTTATTTCGGGTATGCAAGGCTGGGCTCAAAATGAACTTCGCAGGCAGAATGTCAAAGATCTGCCTGGAGCAATTGCTGCTGCAGATTCGCTGGTTAATTTCCGGACGACTCGTCCTTTGACAGATGTTCCTTCTATGTCAAAAACTAAGAAAAAGGGCGACAAGAAAGGGGAATGGAAAAAGGATAGTCGTAAGGACAATACAAATGACAAAGGAAAGGCACCAATGAGGGATAATAAAGATGGACCAAAGAACAAAGATGGTAATTCTAAGGGCTGTTGGACTTGTGGTGGTCCTCATTTGGCTAAGTCTTGTCCAAACCGGGAAAAGGTGAACGCTTTACTTGCTGGAAATGTGAATCAAAGGGAGGAGGATGAAGAAATTGTTGCTGCGATGGCAAATCCATTAGGACTTTCCTTCAACCATATTACGTTGGTTAATAATGTTGGAGAAGCGTCTGGTACTTCGAATCCTCATGCTCCCCTAATTCATATAGAAATGAAAGTTAAAGAACAACGTGTGATGGCAATGGTTGATTCAGGGGCCACTCATACATTTGTAGATATAAAAATTGCTATAAAATTGGGGCTAAAGTTAACTAAAAGCCCTTCCTACGTCAAAACAGTTAATGCTAAGGCACAAGCCATTGTGGGCATGGCTTATGATGTGTCTATGTCGGCTGGAAGTTGGGTAGGAAAACATAATTTGATGGTGATGCCGCTTGGTGAATTTGAGATCATACTTGGGATTGATTTTCTAAGAAAATTCCAGTTTGTACCATTTCCTTATTTAGATGGAGTGATGGTCATGAATGAAAGCAATGCTGGATTTCTTAAAGGAGTTCATCCATTTGGGAATGTTAATAAAGTTGCAAAAAAGAAAGACAAGGGAATATTATTGTCTGCTATGTCAATCGACAAAGGGTTGAAGAGGGGTGATGAAACTATACTTGCTGCCTTGGTCGAAGTGAAACCTGATGTTAAGGTAGAAGTGCCTGATTGTGTTGCTGAATTGTTAAAACAGTATGATGATGTTATGCCGCCTGAGTTACCAAAGAAGTTACCACCAAGGAGGGACATTGATCATAAAATTGAGTTGCTGCCTGGTACGGTTGCTCCTGCGCAGGCTCCTTATCATATGACTGCTAAAGAATTGGCTGAATTGCATAAACAATTGAACGAATTATTGGATGCTGGATTGATTCAACCATCTAAGGTCCATATGGTGCTCCTGTTTTATTTCAAAAGAAACAGGATGGAACGATGCGAATGTGTGTAGACTACAGGGCGCTGAACAAGGCAACTGTAAAGAATAAGTATCCGGTTCCATTGGTGCAGGATTTGATGGGCAGGTTGAGTAAAGCATGTTGGTTTACAAAACTTGATCTCAGGGCAGGCTACTGGCAGGTTAGGATAGCGGATGGTGATGAACCAAAAACAACATGTGTAACTAGATATGGTTCATATGAGTTCCTTGTAATGGCAGTTGGGCTAACCAATGCTCCGGCAATATTTTGCAACTTAATGAATAATGTACTGTTTGACTATCTTGATGATTTTGTTGTTGTCTATTTGGATGATATTGTTATATATAGTCGAACGTTGGAGGAACATCTTAATCACTTAAGTTTGGTTCTGTCTCAATTGAGAAAATACACACTTTATGTTAAGATAGAAAAGTGTAAGTTTGCTCAACAGGAGATAAAATTCTTGGGGCATCTTGTTAGTAAAAACCAAGTTCGAATGGATCCTAAGAAAGTGCAAGCATTGTTGATTGGCAGGCACCTCGTCATGTGAAGAATTTGAGGTCATTTCTTGGGTTGGCTAACTATTACAGAAAATTCATTGTGGGTTACTCAAAAAGGGTAGCGGCTTTGACAGACTTGTTGAAGAAGGATATGAAATGGGTTTGGTCTGAACGATGTGGTGAAGCATTTCAGAATTTGAAGGAAGCTATTGCATCCGAACCAATACTCAAATTGCCTGATTTTGAGTTACCATTTGAAGTACACACAGATGCGTCGGACAAAGCTATTGGTGGCGTAGTAGTGCAGGAAGGTCATCCTGTGGCCTTTGAAAGTAGGAAACTGAATGATGCTGAACAGAGATACTCTACTCATGAAAAAGAAATGGTTGCTGTTATTCACTACCTACAGGTTTGGAGAGTTTATCTCCTAGGTACTCGATTTGTCGTGAGAACTGATAATGTAGCTAATACATTTTTCAAGACACAAAAGAAGTTGAGTCCTAAATAGGCACGGTGGCAAGAATTTTTGGCAGAGTATGATTTCCTGTGGGAACATAAGCCAGGAAAACATAACCAAGTTGCTGACGCACTGAGTAGAAAAGAGGTATTCATTGCAGTATATTCAATTTCCAAACTTGAAACTGATTTCTATGATAGAATCAGGATGTGTGCCGCAAATGATTCATTGTATGTTAAATGGATGGGTCAAGTGCAAGATGGCACAATGAGACGGTATTGGATCGAGGACGATCTGCTCTATTTCAAAGGGGGGGAAAATCGTTGTACCAAACCAAGGAGGATTGCGCAGAGACTTAACGAAAGAGGCGCATAATTCTACTTGGGCTGGACATCCAGGTGTTGAAAGGATGTTAGCTTTACTGTCTCGTGTTTATTTTTGGCCAAAGATGGAAGACGATATTGAGGCATACGTCAGGACTTGTCATGTGTGTCAAGTTGACAAGACTGAATGTAAGAAGGAAGCAGGTTTGCTGCAGCCTCTGCCTATTCCTGAAAGCCCATGGCTATCGGTAAGCATGGATTTCATTTCTGGATTACCTAAGGTAGATGGCAAAGCATCTATCATGGTGGTGGTTGACAGATTTTCGAAGTATTCTATTTTTATTGCTGCATCTGAGTTATGCTCATCTGAAGTTGCTGCTGATTTATTCTACAAATATGTGGTTAAGTATTTTGGTGTTCTGGCTGATATTGTGAGTGATAGGGATACAAGGTTCACTGGTAGGTTTTGGACAGCATTGTTCAATATGATGGGAACCGAGTTGAAATTCTCTACCACAAATCACCCACAAACAGATGGACAGACGGAAAGGATCAACCACTTATTGGAAGAATATTTGAGGCACTATGTTACAGCAAGTCAACGGAATTGGGTTGCATTGTTAGACAGTGCGTAGTTTTGCTATAATCTGCACAAGTCGTCTGCAACAGAAATGAGCCCTTTCGAAATTGTTTTAGGCAAGCAGCCTATGACGCCACTAGATGTTGCCAAATCCAAAAATCAGGGAAAGTGTCCAGCAGCATACAGGGTTGCAAGGGACAGACTTGAAATGTTATCTGAAGCACAAGATAGCTTACGCAAGGCTCAGCGGCGCATCAAGAAATATGCTGATCAACATCGTCGATCAGTTGAGTTCAATGTGGGTGACAAAGTATTGTTGAAACTTACTCCACAAATCTGGAAACAGATTGTAAGTAAGACTAGGCATCGGGGTTTGATTCCCAAATATGATGGTCCATTCGAAGTGGTGAAACGAGTGGGTGAAGTTGCCTATAGATTGAAGCTGTCAGAAAGGTTAAAGATTCATCCCACTTTCCACGTGAGTTTCTTGAAACCTTACTTTGCAGATGCCGATGATCCGGACAGAAACAGATCAAAGAGGGCTCCTCCATCAGTACCTACACAATTTGATGCTGAAATTAAGAAGATCCTTGATAACCGGGTTTTGTGCACAAGTAAGAAGAATACTAAGACAGAATTCTTAGTTCATTGGAAAGGCAAGAGTGCGGATGACGCAGTTTGGGAGAAGGCAAAAGACCTATGGCAATTTGATGCTCAAATTGACGACTATCTAAAACAGTCTCGATGAGGACATCGAGTTCAAGTGGTACGAGTGGTCTGTTAGATCCGTAAACTACTTGATCTAACCACGTGCAGGCATGTCAAGGACTTGGGCATTGGTCTTGACATGGATAGGGGCAAAACAGTGCAACACAAGTTCAAGGTGCTTGGGTGTTGGCAAGGCAACCTGAACGTGCAAGGCTTACGTGCGGGCTGGAGTCATTGGCAAGGCAACGTGTTGGCTTGACAAGGCAAGGCTGTGAAGACTTGACGATGGCAAAGACAAAGGCATTCACATGGATTGCTGAAATAAACTAAGTGTTGAAGGGCAGCTAAAATATTCTAAGTGTTGGAAGCTGGCTGAAATATTCTAAGTGTTGGAAGCTGGCTGAAATATTCTAAGTGTTGGAATGTAGTCAGAAATATTCTAAGTGTTAGAATATTTGTATTTCGTGTGGATAAGGATTAAATTTGAATTAAATTATATATGTTAGAAATATAGCTGTTGGAAACATTAGTTTGAATCCTGTGGTGACAAGTGTCTGACAGGTGTCAATTGTAACTGCCGCATGTAACTGCCACATGCAAAAATTTTATATAAGGTGGAAATTTCGTTTAAGGCTGCTGAGAGTGATTCTGGCCTTAGACAAATTCGTGAAGCCTTCTTTTTGTATTAATACGAGATTAATAAAGGTTGGGAAGAGTTCCTGTACATTCTGTGTGTTGTTTAATTCTGCTGCTTAAGTATTTCTATACTTAGTCAAAAATGTGTGAGTGAGATAGGCTGAAGTGTTGCAAACGTTTGCAGGACTGCCTGGGGTGGTGTTCGATAAAAATAAATCGACCCTCTTTCAACGTGCGTGCGATTGTCTACGTGCCCGCGCGTATGTGCATGGCGTGTGTGTGTGATAAATTCATTATATATTACCTTTGCCCCTCATTGAACAAAATGGCTAATTGTACAACTAGCAACAAACGTAATGTTTAAGTTGAGGCGCCAAGGTTTGATACCCTTGACAATACTAAAATTTTTATGCTTTATTTGTGAGATCTCAACTTTTATGTTTTTCTTTCAAATTACTATGCCGTTCCTATATATGTGATAACACGATATTGTTATTTTTTCTTGTATGAATCATGCTTGGTTGAATAAATTGAAAATCGTTTAAAAGTTATGAACTACAACTTCGTTGGGTGTAAGGTAAACATGTGATTATAAAATCATTGATAAAAATCTCGTGCAATAACCTACACGTATCAATATTCTATTACACTTAATTTTCATATGACTATATTTTTGAAGGACAAAATCATAGGGGCAAAATTTAATATCAATAATATAAGAGACTTTTTGTGGAAACTTTAAAAAAATTACATTTAGAAAATCAAAATAAGAAATTTGGTGAAACTGTAACATAAACACTAAACTCAAATGATAAAATCCTACAATTCTCAAAATATTTTTCCTCTCTCAACAAATATCTTTAGTTGAATAACAACGAAAATAAGTTTTCTCTCTATGGATTCTCGAAAGTATTTTACTGATGTGAACAACCTCAAATTTCATTAAATCCTGGGGAAAACTTTGGTATCTATGTCTTCATTGTTTCTTTTGATTTGTGAAAGATTAAGCTTGTATAAATTATTCATATAAAATTTTAAATCTTTATTGCAAGGAAAAAGAAACTTTTCTCAATTAACTATGGACAACCAAATAACTATCTTTGATTTATGTATTCACTTTTCTCTTTGTGTTTGTGCACGTTTTTCAGTTAACTATGGACAATCAAATAACTATCTTTGATTTATGTGTACACTTTTCTCTTTATGTGTGTGCGTGCGTACGTATGCGTGTGCGCGTGCGTGTGCGTGAAAATCCATTATATATTATCCTTGCACCTCATTGAACAAAATATCTAAATGTGCAACTAGCAAAAGACTTTGTGTACGCGCGCGCGTGCTTGAGAGTGTGAACGTGCCCGCGCGTGTTTGCTGGTGTGCGCGTATGTGTGTGTGAGAAATCCATTATATATTACCTTTTCACCTCATTGAACAAAATTACTAATTGTGCAACTAGCAAAAGACTCTGTGTGTGAGCGTACGTGCGCGCGTGTGCACGTGCGTGCATGCGCGTGTGTGTGTGACAAATCCATTATATATGTAACATCTCATAATTTGAAATAGCTAGGAATAAGCTAAGTAACTAAAATTATTCTTTTTGGAAAGAAAAGGAAAAATCTGAAAAATTGCCTACGTTAAGAAAGTGAGTTTTGGTCATTTTCAAACAGCCATAACTTCTAGCTCAGGATGAGTTAGAGGTAGTTCTTGAAAATGGTTGAAAATCCATCGGAGATATCTTTACAACTCCGTGAGTTTGCATATTTTTCATATTGTATGAGGGAGATATATCTATCGGAAGTTGGGTTGTTGAAGTAAGGAAAGTCCCAATCCGGATTAAGAAAGGGCAAACTAGTCTTTCATCAATTAATTTCCTATTTTGTTTTAGGGGTTTATTGGGGGTACAAACTAAGTTTAGTTCAGTCTTAGAAAATCAAAATCACGCTTAGGGCTTGGAGAGGACAAAAAATAAGAAAGAAAATGAGAAAAGTCAAGAATTCGCCAAGAACGACAAGGTTTGCGAGTGGATTTCATCGGGGGTTGTCACGACCGGGGAGCACCCCCTAGAAGTTACATGGCGTACTTGACCTCTCGGAGGTCTTATACAATCCCATAGTCATCATTCATCACATTATCATAGGTAAATTTAGCGGATAATTTAAAACTTTTATAGCACATCATATGTTAAAACTATCACTTCCAATATATATAAAATATCATAATACATAGTTAAAGACTCTAGTATCTTTTTGCCATCCTAGACTCAACATCACTAGCGTACATTAGGGACACAGACCTTACAATATAAATCATAAGTACAATGTTAAAAGACTTTACAGTAAACCATAAGTTAGAAAATCCTTGGACTTAAAGATTCCTTTCCTTGAGCTTGAGAATCACATATCAAGCTCCTCATCATCTAAATAAATCCTTTAAGAAGCCATAACCTACACTTTGTATAAAAAGGTAGAGAAGAATGGAGTTAGTACAAGAATGCACTAAGTATGACAACCATGCAAAACATGCATTTAAAAGGGACATTTTACTTGAAATGATGCATCATGCCTTTTTGTGAAAATCTCATAAAACTTTGATACAATAAGCATTATATCATTTACATACTTCATATAGACATATTTAATGGTCATCCATCATATAAAATCACACATTTCATTTAAGTCACATTTTGAAGCATATTACAGTAACCTATTTCTCTTTTTACAGTAAGCTTCCTTTCTTTTAACATCTTAACCTCCCAAGTAAGCCTCTAGTGATACTTGGTGAAATGCATCAACTTAAGGCCACAAGGAATCATACATCCATCCTACATAAGCCATCACATACCATCATAGAAGTATAGTACATCATAGACACATTTAAGTCAAGACCTTAATGACATTACAGTAAGCTCTAGTCATTATGCACATATACTATCTTTACTTCACATAGAACATTATATGACCTTACTCACAATCTTATTCTAAGTCTACTAGTGCAAAGCACATGTGAAGCCCCATAACCTCACACATACTTAGTAAATCTATCATGAGACCACAAACCTTAACATTCACTTCATACACTAACATGACAAGCGTAGACAACTTCATTCGTGCCAAGCAATACCTTCATCATATAGTCATTAAGACCAACATTATGCATGTAGGGACAAGACCACATCATATATACTCATACCATGCATATCATCACAACAAGCAGACAACACTACAATGTTATGCATAAAGACATAAATATAATCATACACATTAGAACACCTCTCTAGAACTTCCTAAAGAGCTACTTGTGCAATGCATAGGTAAGTTCATTACTCTCACCTATCCTAAGCAACTTTCCTTAGGTCATCCTAGTTAAAGTCCTAGTCATTTACTTCCATTGTCCATTTTACTTTAGGAAAACTATAGTCTTAACCGACACTAAGACCATGGGTGCTAAACATGGAATTTGGTGTTGTAGAGACTTACACCAATGGAAGGTGTTCTTACCTAGCCAAGGTAGAACATTAACACATACTAGCATACTAAGTGATATCACTTGCTAGATCCTATGGGGCAATCATAGTTTATGGAACTTGGAGGTACATGTGTAAACCCTCTTTATGCCAAATGGGGAATTATAATTATTCACTTATGGGAACCCTCTTTATGCCTATTGAGGCATTGTAGTTATCAACCTGATGAGGATTATGGTGACCGACTTTCCTACAATGGGAAGGGACACCCCTCATCTTTAAGTTCACTCGGTGCTAAGCTAAATTCCCTTTATTGAAAAGTCTTTATTAACATTACTTTATAAAATTAGTCTTAGGAGAGTTAACTCCTCATATGCTTAGCTCATAGGTCATAGATGAGAGTTCATCAACCTATATCATGTGAGAAACCCTTTCACATGGACATATCATAATCAAGCACCTATCTAGTTTAGGGTACACTTGATAACATCTTTCAAGGCCCCTGCATTGACTAGATCATTATACATGTGAGTGTGTGTATACATATACGTGAGCAATCCTTTCACGTAACACATTAAGGTCACACATGTTCATACATTAATGCATAAGTATATAAGTGTAACTATATGACAATCCTTTCATATAAACACTTTAAGACACTATGCACATTTATACTTCATCATATCATATACTTAACATCATAGCATATAAGTCATATTCATAACATGTTCATACATTCTTATTCATGTACTTAGAAGACCAACCTAGGAACTATCCTATCAAGGTACACATGTGCAATGCATAGACAATGTCCCAGACCCTTGCCCATACTATTAAGCCTATCAAGTCATCCTACTTAATGGTAAATCACATACTTTCATAGACATAAGATTTACATGAACAATAGTAGACATTAGTGAATATGAGAACAACCTTTCATTAGACACCATGAACATGTACTACATTGTAAGCATGCATAATGTGTGAGTGTGTGTACATTGGTCAACATGATCACCTAATGGCTATCAACAACACAGCCACCCTCTTAGAACCACAATGCACCTTCAAGCATAGACCACACAACACAATTTAGCATAGGAGACAAGCTAATTTCATATTACATTTAAGACTCCTAACCTTAGCTATTCACACATTCACATACGGGTACATAGGTAGGGTACATTAATCATTTATACGCATCAATGCAGAACTTATTCAAATCCCAACATAGTCATTCATATACTTACACTACACCATTTTAGGCCTGCGGCTACACCAGTAAAGTGTATCCTAAACTAGCAAAAAGTGTGGCCTTTGGAAAAAGGCTACACTTTTGGACTTTCAGCAACACTTTTTAGGGGGTGGCCTAATGAAGCGTAACCTTTGACATTAGGCAACACTTTTTAAATGTTGTCATCTTTGGCTACACTTATAAAGCATAGCCAAAGAGGTATAAGGGAACGCTTTGTAGTGATGCATTAGCAACATCTATTTTTTATTATACTACACTTAAAAGCGTTGCCTTTGCAATGTTATTGGTCACACTTAAAAGTGTTGCCTTTTATTGGTCATCTCAAGCAACACTTACGAAGTGTATCTTTATATCTCATCTAGAGCAACACTTACAAAGTGTAACTTTATATTTCATCTTAGGCAACACTTATAAAGTGTAACTTTATATGTATATCTAGAGCAACATTTATAAAGTGTAACTTTAACATTGGACGTCCTACATGTAGCACTTGATTATATATATATATATATATATATATATATATATATATATATATATAAAATTAAAAATTCAAGTGACCTAAAGTAAAAAATTAACAAATTATTAAATCGAAGCTATATATTTCAAATAAGCTTCGAAAAACAGGTCTTGTACAACCAAAACTTAAAGAGTGATAGCTTAAATATCTCTAATATCAATCAAAAAACCAAATAAGTCATTCAAACATATTTGACAATACTACAAAAACTCTTCATCATCACTACAATAGATCGAGTTTACTTTGGGCCAAATTCAAATTCAATTACCAGCATTTTCCTGCACATTAAAAAAAAATTATAAGTTAGTTAAATAAATGTGAAGTGCATAATTGGAGAGTAACTATTCAATGAACTGTTAGCCATTGAAAGCTTTACAAGGTGTGTAAGATTAGCAAATTCACATGTGAGTAACAAAACCCAACTTGTCAAAAACAACTCCTGAAACTTGATTATCACCATTACACATTATCTCATTCCAAGATGAAGGACATCCATTGAAATTAATAGACTCTTCATATAAGGATTCAAGAAGAAACCCTGTTAGATCATGCTCGATGCCTTTTTAAAACTCGAGCAAAGCCAATATATTCGGGGAGGGAAGCTTCCCAATGACATATCAGCCAAAATAAAGAACAAAATCAACAATAATTTGAGTAACTTCATTCTAACACTACAATGTGAGATGGGGTTCACTTACAACAAGAAATCAAAATCAATATCAATACAACTTGATTATAAATACCATTACAAATAGCATATCCAATTCAAAGCAAGTCTCTTTCAAAGATTCAGTTCAACATAGCATGGACAGAGAAGAGAACCATCACAGGGCAACGATCAATTCCATTTTGTGTACTTTGATATTGTTACCACTACCATAGGCAAAGCTATGTGACTCACCTCACAGCAGGATGGTCAGGAGCATGCACCAAAATAGCAGTAGGAACATTGACATACAAAAAAGATAAGAAATAATAACCAACAAGAGGAACACATAAATAATTCAAAGGAACTAGACATGAACACTGGAAACAAGGTTGATTGCAGAGTTCAGAATGCCGCCAAAAACAAATACACAATAGCATAAACATCTTGATCTTCAAAGACATGAAGCACATGGCAAGGTGCATCCTCAAACTGCAACTCCAGTGCATACAAGCAAAATCAGAAAAGTGCCTAAATATTCTAAAGGTTCAGTTGATGTAGGTAGTCCATCCCCTAATCCCATAGATAATATTGTTGTTAAGTAAGTTGTTGGTATGGTTGGAAAAGTGCAGGAGATTACTAATTTGCATGAAAAGGAATGTATAGAGAGGGATGAAATGATTTCTGTTTTGCAAGAGGTTATGGATATTCCTTGTCACTATTCTAAAGCCCATCCTACTTCTATTTCAATACCAAAAAGTACAGGGGAACAAGAGGTCTTTAATACAAGTCAACATAAAGCTATTTGTCAATAGAACCATTTTTGGCAAGCTCATAAACCAATAACCTACGGCCGAACTCACAGCAATAACCATCTAGCGTCTAAAATATTTTTGTGGTATATGCTTCCTATTTTTAGAACTGCATCCCGGAACTTCTTTTCATCAATAGAGTCCTCGAGATCTTTAACTTCAACAAGCCTATTATCTGGAAGTACACCTTTGAACACATTTTGCCCAATCTGTTGCTTAAAATTATCAGTCAGGTCTTTGATTTTAGAGTAACAAAACACGATGCAACCAGTATCATTAGGCACTATATGGGGCAATGCAGATTTCTGCATCATATGTTTCCTTCTCCTGAAAAGGTAAACTCCAATGCTGAACTGAAGAATGAAAACACAACGATTGAGGCAGCAACAACTTCTAACAGACAAGCAACCCAAATTTGACAAAAGTACAGGCCTGTACTTTATCGAAGCAGGTACAGGCGGAGGTAAAACATCAATTGGATCTGAATAAGTTTTGACAAAAGTACATGCAAGAGTTAGTGTTAATTGGTAATGAGTGTTACTTGGTGTCAATTGCACGCAGACTCGCACAACCCAAAATCACTAGAGTACTCCTTCAACACAATACAACACTCATACAAATAAAACAAAGTACAAACTAAAACAAGTTAGGGGGACCTATTCTACAGACTAGGAGGTCCATCTGACTAAGATATCAATTAATCTTGCGCAAAAACATAGTCAAAATGCAATTCACACAAGTTTGACAATCAATCAGCTACCGAAAATTCAAGAACTCAATACCAGGCATGAAATAATCTACAAGGGTCCCATGCACATAACCATGCAACTTCTAGTGGTCAAAAACAATTTCAGCACAAAATTGTGAACAAGAATTGAAAGTGCAGTCGAAACACGTTTATCACAGACCAGGGCAAGGCTAAAATAATCAACATGATACAGAAGAACCTATAGCTATGAAAGTCATTGATATGGAGATTAATTCTCAATTCTCCTATAGAGTTAAACCATAATATATAATCACAATTAAAGAGGGACAACATAATTTAGATAAAGATATCAATTATAGTAATGCCATTAATATTTATCGAATGCAGGGGCAACAGGCAGCATTCACTAAATCACAAGGTAATCAAAATAGGGGAGGCACTACAAATGGTAAGTCTACTAATTCTAGCTCTAGTCATAATGGAAAATCTTTGAGTAGTGATGGAAATGAAACTGTTTTCACTTAAGGGAAAAAGACTGTCAGTTTGAAAGATTAGGCACACGAAGAGAGAAACAATGATCTTCACCAACATGAGGGGAAAAATGACTCAAAGCTCAACAAGGTAATTATGGTGGGAATTCTGATCCCAATATCTCCCTTAATCCCTTTCCTAAAATCTCCAGTATTTTTAAAAAACATATCCCCCCCCCCCAGTCTAAAAAGATAGCAAACCATCCATCCTATTGATCCTAAGGTTAACACCAATATAATTGAGGGTCAAAGCACCAAATTCGATTCAAATTGCAGAGCCAGCTCCCTAAAAAAAAATTCAACCTATGGCTGCAAGACTCAGGAAAATTCATGAGGCACATGCAACGCCCATTGAAATAGTTATTCCTAGACAAACTACCAAACAAGGTCATATCCTCAATCACTTGAATTTACAAAGTGAGAGACATAAAACAAGTTGTGATGCTAAAAATGTACTTTAAAGAGGTTCAATGAAAGTTAAAACAAGCTATTAACGAATAGAAGGGGAATAAAAAGAGTGGAAGCGCTATGTACATGATATATAATTACTGATTCAAATGCTTCTGAGTAGTAATTCAATGTATCTCGATTGAATATGTATAAGACTCACTTTTATGTTAGCGATCTTCCACATTTTCTTCCCGTACTTTGGAATTTCAGTTGTAACTCGTGATTTGTTTCATTTCAACAACCCCAAAGTAATCAACTTCTTCTAAACATAAAACAAACATAAGTGAAAAATAAAAAAGAACCCGGCTGCAAAATATGGACTAATAAAATCTAATGGTGTCCATAACATACTGTCTAAGCAAAAGCTACTAGATTCATCTGAAGCCATACCTAAAATGTAGCTTTGACAACCGTTTTAGAGAACAAGGTTTGAAGCTGAAAATTCTGCAGGAATACAATATAATGTTGTCAGGACAAAAATTCAAACTTGAAGTATTATGGTAGAAGAATGGAAATTCGTAAGACAATGAGAAGTTCCAGATCTACATATTTCAGAAAAAATATGGGATAATCTTCCACGAAGAATTGATGAAAACATTATTTAGGTATTCTGTCATTTGCAACTTATGATATCCTGATAAAACTTATAATCAACTGGGGGAGGGTGTATAAAATATAGACTTAGTTCTGGATATTTTATTTGAGAAATTTATGAAACCTATAGAATCAAAGTTGTCTACATACATTGTGACTATGTCTGCAAGTTCCACTTTCCTTGAAATTTTATGGTAACAGGTCCCACAACAAAGAAATGAGTATGATTGCCATCTTTTTTTTCTTTTCATTATGGAGCGTTTCATTGACGAAGTTCATAGAAGGCCTAAAAGAAGGATTTCACCATGGTATAACTTTCGTTTTATTTATAGCTTTCTTTAATTTTTGGTTGTTGAACAATTGCGTCACTCTTCAATGTAATATGATCCTATTGTCAGTTTGGAAGAAAGTGGTTCAAACCTGAAAAAGCCTCTTATTTGAGGATGAAAATCCGCACAATACCCGAGGAAAAATTCAAGAATGCAAGTGAGAATGATTGATATTTCGGGATTGCTACTGTGTACAGGTAACTACTCTCGCTCAAAGAAATCCACTAGCAATTTTTCAGCATGGACTAGGAACCTAATCACTAAAGGTCATGACATGCCTGCCTTGCATAACTGTAAAGTTGGATAGTATCGTCAGTAACGCATCAACCATAAATAGGAAGAGGATTTAGTAGAACTGATATTAATCCATCCAATGGGAAGGAGAAATACACTAGACTTCCCAGGAAAATATAAACATTGTATAAAAATCATAATTGAACAATCATTAAGGGAAAAAAACAGAAGATTTGGGCGATGCATCATTATTGACCATCTGCTGAAGCGAGTAGTCTCTAAAACCAGAAGCTTCAGCAATGTCTATTTCAAAGATAGAAGGTATGTATGGATCAGCAGTTCCCCCCCCCCCCTCTCTCGATTTATGGCAGTTCTCCTTTTGCTAAAAACAGTTTCACATGTTTGCATTGAAGCGAACAAAATAAGTAAAGTCAAAGCTTTATCTTATTGAAGAAACAACTTCGTCACGTCCTTTTGGTTCAGGTGGGAGTTGTTACTGCTGCTTCCCGCATGATAGTTTATCAAACGAGCCAAATCAGAAATATAATATTGCAGCCTTAATTACTAATGGATTTGCTTAATTAAATAGGATTAACAATTAACATACTAAACCAATATTTACTAATGATAATATAAATCCAACCTAGCAATGAATATAGAGAAATTGGTTAATATTAAACCCAACTCTAGCTTTGAATATAGAGAAATTTGTTATAAATTATAGTGACACTGCCATATTTGGTTATAATATAAACCCAACCTAGCTGTGAATATAGAGAAATTGGTTATAAATTATAGTAACTTCAATTATAGCTGCTCAGTGTACTTTTTTGTTGTTCATTGAAGGGAAGAAGGCTTCATCTTTCAATCTACTGGTGTTGTGGTTTTTTTTTTTTTTGTAGACTTTAACGATTTGTGATGTATTTCTAAGCATACTGACACTAGCTTTAAGAGTAATGGTCTTTAATGTTTTTATTAAGTTTTCAGCAAGAGATTGTTAAATAAGAAAGAGCTTTCATTGATCCAAGAACGACTATATGGGAAAAGCTAAAGAACAGCCCCAAATTTGTCATTTTTTAAATAAGTCCTTGGCTTGAAGTGTTAAAACATGTCAAGGCAATGAATGACAAACTTACTCCCGAGAAAAATCATGGCATACGAACTTCAAAAATACAACATATTAAGAGACAATAGATGAACCATAGAAAATGAACTTGCAGGGGAAAACTATATGATGAGGTATATGCAACCTGGAGAAGGAAAATAAGGCTTTACCCATCATAATAGACTCTCAAAACAGCAAATCAAATAATCAAAATGATCAATAGCAAACACGATCTATAAACACAAAACGATAGTAAATTATGACACATGATCCCAGAATATTGATATCTTAGTTAATTTTCTCAACTTGAAGCGAAAAATGACGAATAAGATATCAAATGCTAGACAGTAACATAGGTTAAGGGACATTACAAGATCAAGATCATGAAGAGAAACAACAAAACAAAACTTTGACTGACAAGTAGGCGAATAATAACAATGAATACAAATTCTCGATTACTTAAAGCGATATTACATTAGACCCGCTAAAGTAACTAATTAAGAAACACATATCTCATATTGAATCAACAACAACTTAAATATAAATAAAATAAAAAGAAACAAACTCATCAGAACAATTTTCAAACAGTCACAATATCACTCTAGCTTAAAATAGAAGAAGAGGCGAATAGAGTACTATGAGGAAAACGACATTACCTTTCTTCGGGCAGCGAACTTGAAAGGGACGATCAAGAAAAAGATCTTTACCGCGGAACTAGAACATGAACGACATATGAGAATTCCTGGCAGAATCTTGGACTGGAACAAAGCTTGGGAAAATGGATCTATTAAACGAATTAGAAAATGTGATACTCTTATCGGCACTTAACTCTCCTTGCTTTAAATATGTTTCTATATATATAATGTAAGTATTTTCTTCAACTGCTCTAAATGTTTTGCTCAAATAAATCCTAACTTTTTTCCAACCCTCAACAGTGAAAGAGAGGTTTATATATGAAGGCTAAAATAGGAGATACAGTCCGAAAAATCAACTGATGAATCTATAGTAGAAGCCACACTCCCAAAAATCGTATAAAACACACAAGAATAACCAAACCCTAATGCTAAAATTTAGACTTTCAAAATAGAATTTCTTACCTGATAAACCCTATTCCAACAAAATCATTCTGAAATCGTGGTCTTCATTGAGAAATTGGAGAGAAAAGCATGATAGAGAGACTAATTAGCTTCAGTTCATCATCTTGTCAACAACCCAAAGTATTGAATTCCTTCTAAACAGAAAACAAAGAAACAACCACTTCAGCTAACAAGAAGACATTTTTAGTACTTATGCTTGACGAAATAGGCATCGGAAAATATAATCGTACTTACTCTTCAAGAAATCGTTATTGGAGAAGAAAACTTGAATTATCAGTTCTCCGATGACTTTAACTCTTCAAAGCTTCAACTTAGTTCTTCGATGACTTCAGCTCTTCAGCGTGTTGTTCTCACAAATCTATATCGGAGAAGAGAATCTGTTCTTCAGCTCTATTCAATTCTCTTCACCAGCTCGTTCATCAGCTCTTCATCAACTCTTTCGTTCTTCAGTAAAAGAGGAAAGTGTTAAAGAGAAAAGTGAAGTCAAAGAAAGCTGAAAAAGTTAATGTAATTTTATGATTTATTAATGTATATTTTTTTTGTCCAATAAAAATGGGAGGGAGAGTTAAAAATATTGGAGGGAATATAATACTTTAGTGGAAAATTTTAAGGTAACACTTATAAGGTGTTGTTTTTAAAATTATAAAAATAGGATATTTTAGAAGTGTGGCCATATATGTAAATAAGTGTTGCCAATTATATCATATTGTAACAACACTTATAAAGTGTAGCTTATACCATTAAAGGTACACTTTTTAAGTGTTGCAAATATTATTGTAGCTAAAAGTTAAAATTTTTGGCTATACTTTAAAAGCGTTCCCAAAACTACTTTAGACAACACTTTACAAGCGTAGTCCAGAATTAGTGTGGCTATAGACCTAAAATGGTGTAGTGTTATATAATATCCATACAACCTAGATCACCACTAGACTAGAAGACTAGGGACGAGGCTTCATATTGGGTGATCATCACCAACACAAATTCATAATATAATTGCCTTCAAGGCCATGATCACATCATATATATATTGACAATAAAGTAAACACTGCTACCATAAGTGGACCATACCACACAATGCCATACAAGGCTTCATCAACTACCAGTTCTATAAGAAAGTAAAAGAGATAGGTAATCTTACCAATTTCTCATCCTTTGATCATTATTGATCAACACTCCTTTTCATCAACAATACAATATAAGGCATTAGATACAAGTATCTTTACATAAACGAAATCCTACATTCATGTACTATAAAGTCAAGATTACAGTGAATACACTACATTAAAGTAGAGTAATATAGATCACTCACCAATTTCCCTATCATTGATCATGAATTATAGTTCATCAATAATATACATGTGGGGCAGTAGATAAAGAGATAATAACCTAAGCTAGATCATGCTTCATCTACCCCATGTACATTACAATATCAATCTATAGGCTACAAGAACCTAGATCAGTCCTTACCAATTCGATTGTATCTATTCACATTGGATCAATTACACCTAATTTATCATCACATTACAATATCGGCAGTAGCTAAGATAATTCATCATGATCGATTCACATAACAACCATTCTAGCATCAAGATAACAAGATACTACATTATAGGCTAGTGTTATTCAAAACCTTCAAACCTTGATCCACATGGATCACTCATCAATAATTCACCATCAATACACATATTAGGAAGTAGGTATAAGCATTATAACATAATTGAATCACAATTCGATTTACATAAGATCAAGATCACAAAGTCCACACATAGGCTAAAATTGAGTTTGAGAGAGATCATGGGTTCAACATGGAATTGGATTGAAAATGACATTCAAATCAGTATCTAATCATCAATTTATTAACATTATGCTTTTGAAATCAATTTGAGAAAGAACCCATGGCTAGATTGAAGAAGAAGAAGTTTGATCATGAACTTGCATTGAAAACATTGAAAGGAAATCTCTAGATGGAAGATTAACTAGAGATGAACGATCACCATACCTTTGTTACATGAAGAAACCATTAAATATTCATGAATAATCCATGGGAATCCAAGCTCCAAGCTGTTCTTGAGCTTCACCTCCAATGGAGGTTTCTAGAGAGAATATTTTAGGAGAGGGAAGTCTAATTTTGAATTGAGGATTGGGTATAGGATATTCACGTTTTTAATCACTTAAATACACCCAAAAATAACCAAATAAACCACCTAGGGTCAGGTTAGCACGTGAGGTGAATTTCCCATTCACCCCTTAATGAAACAACGTGCATGGTAGTGATGTTGTAGCCTGCATTGACGGACCCAACGACGCCCACTAGGTCAACGGACCGTACTACTGGCCGTCGTTTGGGTCTGGGGCTTGACAACTGCCTTGAGCCTTCACCAGGCTAACTGTCCATCGATGCCTCACAATTGACGGGGCGTAGGTGAACCTACTGGCCATCGATTGAAGGTCGTTGGTAGACACTGCCAAGGTATTGTTTTGGGACTTTGGGTCCTTCTTTAGGGCCTTTTACGGGGCCCTTGGGTAGTCGTACCCGGACGTTTCCATCGTAAATATATATCTTAATATGTCAAGGACCTTCCAAATCAGTTTCACCAAAGAAAAACACTCGAAACACGTTCAAACATGCTAGGCACACTTAAGACACACATGCACGTCTCTAGGGCTAACTTTCAAACGTCTTGGACGTTCTTGGACGTTTGACCTCCAAACTTCATGAAGCTTAACATACTGACTATAAACATCATTATTACTCATATAAGGAATTCATAAGCCCATGACACACACATAAGCACATAAAAGAACATAAGGCCCCTTTGGTGACTAGTCGTCAAACGTCTTGGTCGTCCCTTGACGTTTTACTTCCAAATCACCTAAATATTTAGACACTGCCTCATTGCAACCTTCAAACCCATTTTAGTATTTCAATACATCAAGACACAAATGTTAGGCTCTAGAAACCCTAACTCATTTTTGGAGTCTTATAGGGGTGATCCCTATCAAGGTATGTGAGAATTTTTAGTGTGGGGTCAGTTCACCCACGCACCAAACTTGTTTAAATTCAGTGATTTTCGAATTGGAAGCATGATAAAAGTGAAGTTCTTGAATAACCTTGTTGAATTCTTGTTGATTGAGTTGTTGAATGTCTAATGTTGATTTGATTCGTGTTTTCGAGTTAAATCTATTGGGTATTGAGGGTACGAATTATCCTATGTGTTTGGGGGAAAGAACCATGAAAGTTTAGAGCGTTTAGAGATAAAAATGAAGGAGAAAAATTGGAGGTTTTCTTGGCAAGGGCTGGGGCATCACGCCTGTAAGAGATCCATAAAAGTTCTTCTGAAATTTGGCCTCTGGCGCGTCGCGCCAACCAGAGGGCCACACAAAGTTCTCTGAACTTTGAGGGGTGGCGCCCCACGCCTCTCAGAGCGCCAGGGATGCAAGTTCTCCCCATTCTTCCCCCACCTTTTTGTACTAGTTCGTAAGTGATGTACTCAAGTTTCTTAGTTGTTTCCAACACTCTAAGATACATCAAAAGATCATAAAATCATCCATTAACATGAGATCATAAACCTTGAATCCATAATCCAATTCAAGGAAAGTTAAGATCAAAGTCAAAGAAGTTAAGAGTCAAGTCTAGAAGTTAAGAAACAAGTCAAGCAAAGTTCTTAAGAGTTCTCAAGGGTCTTTAACAACGTTTTAACTTTTTTTTAAGACACAAGTTTCAAGCTAAGTAAAGAGTAAAGAGTAAAGAGTAAAGAGTAAAGTCCATTTATTCAAAAGTATATGGGGACTAAGTATTCCCAAAGAGATTTAAAATGTTTTCACATTTAAATAAGAACGGAAACTGAGATTTCCAAGGAGCCTTCGGGTTAGTTTTTAGAAAATAGTAATAGCTTTATAAAATACAGCAAGCAGGGAAACTGATATTTCCAAGATAGCCTTTAAGCTAAGTTGTTGAGCACTAATGTCAAATCACAAAAGAAGTATGTTTTAAAAATATAAGAGTCAGTATATTTTGAGAGTAGTATTGAGCACCGAATTGGGACGAGCATGAGTTCAGATAACTCACATCTCCATAAAACCATGTAGACACCATGGGTACAAAAGGGTCATACTTTTTAGATGAACCCTTTTCAAAGTAGACTAGTGGATCCATTAGGCAGTTCACGTCTTATACCTTTGGCCGAGTATATGATGCGTTGGTAGCGTGAGGTAGATCGTTGTATCATCATTATAACTCTTAAGTGATAGTTGTCAGTTAGAGAAACTTCCACAAAAGTTAAAATGTATTTTTTATATATACATATGTTTATTTGTATTTTTACATACATCTCAGAGTTAATTGTATCCTTGTATACATTTAGAGTTTACAACATGTTTCAACCAGTTTTTATTTATATTACACTTGCTTTAAAATTGCTTTATACTGAAATGAGTTAGTTATATTGAGTTATGTTATTCATGAGTTAGCAGATCCAAGGTAAGTGTTACTTCTTACTCTCTTCAAGCTTAAGTTGTTTTAGCATTTCAACTCGCATACTCGTACAATCAATGTACTGATGCTAGTTGTCCTGCATTGTATCATGATGCTGACGCAGGTAACTAGGATCAGCATCCGGCGTACAGTTGATCCAGTGAGCAACTCAGAGTCAGTTGGTGAGCCTCCCTTCATTCTGGAGTACATCTTTTATCATTGTTTTGCATAGATTTCACATGTCAGGATGATTGGGGTTGATACGCTCAAATTACACTTCCCTAAAGAAGTATAAGCGGTCGTATCAAGTAAAGAACCCAAATGTTAGGTTGGGGTCGATCCCACGAGGAAAATGGTTTAGACTTAACTTTAATCTACGATTACTTCTATTTAGTTAAGTTCTTTCCGAAAACAAACAATTAAAAGAGGGGTTTTGTGTAACAAAAGTAATTAATTAAGTCTAAGTAATCAAATAGCAAGTTCAAATATTTGATGTTTATCAAGTGATGAGAGAAACTAGGGTGTAAGTGTTCCCCATAGGTTCGTAACGCAGTAACCCTAACTATAACAACTCTTTCCTAGTATCTTGCATGCAAAATGATAAGTTATATATCCCTAATTCCTTGGTCCGGCAACTAGTGAATTTCACTCCGCACCTTGGTCCGACTACGTGTGTGTACTTTACTAAACCTTACCTTTTACCTCATATTAAGCATCATAATCGATGTATGGCTTAGTTATTACTTCGCACCAATCGATACTAGCCTATTAGATAGTGTATACTAAATCTACGTTGATAATTCTTTTCTTATTATCTACCTCCTTGGTCCGGCAAGTAGCAACAACGCGAGTTCTAACGTTGGCCACCATTAAAAAGACTTCTAAATGAAAGAATTATCAATACATGCAAGAAACTATTCTAGAATTGTTATTTTAGCTAGTGCTACTTTGTTAATTACCCATGGTTCCCACAACCTTAGTTGTGGATTTAGTTACCCATGTTAAGAATTACACAATTCATATTGATTAGACAAGAATTCATTTAATTACTTTAACAAGTTTGAAGAAAATCCAGAAAATTACTTGAATTAATCAAAATATTGTAAGAATCGATTCCGGAAAAGTGAAGTATTTTCCAAAACCCAAAATTCAACAACCAACAATACAAATCTGAAAATTACCAAAGAGTCTAACCCCCAAAACGAGGTTTTTGGTCCTATTTATAATATAAGAATCCTAAAAATAAAGGGAAACCTAAATAAGGAAAATCTGTCCAAAAACGCGTCTCGCATCGATGACCTGACCGACGAACCATCGAGGCAACGACGGATCGTCGACGCCTCCATCAATCCATACTTCAACTCTATTTTCAGCTGCTTTCTTCTCCAAATCTCTGTTACCATCGACGGACCAAGAAGACGGTCCGTTGACAGGAAGACGGTCCGTCGATGGCCTTCGTTGTTCCACACTTAGAATCTTTTCAAATGGGGTACTGGGGCTACATTCTGTTAACACCAACGGATCACCAAGATGGTTCGTCGATGAGACGACGGACCGTCATCCCTTCCGTAGCCCCACACTTGGTCAGAATTTCCCGATCTTTCCTTGGCAGCATAACATTTTCATGGCGACGGTTGCCACCTATGGACCGTCGATGGGTTGACGGACCGTCGATGGCTCCGTAGGTCATCTTTTCTGCAATTTTCAGTACATCTTCAGTGTTTTCATTCTAGACAATTTTTCCTGCAAACACAAAGAAAACTACATTAAAACTACTACAAAAAGGCCTTAGACACACACTAAACTTAAGGAAAAAGCATTGAAAGTACCGTAAAACCACGGTACCTCAACACCCTCAACTTAAATTCGTTATTTGTCCTCAAGCGACGCACTATGACTCACCACAACATCTTTGTACACAAGTATCTTCATTTAAGCTTTCGCAATCATCTGGCTATCAATCCCCATTATTTTCATTATGTTCATGCATGATATCACTATAAGGCTCGCATATGTGGATCAGACCATGACACAGACTCACCACGCACCGACACCTCTCCTCTTTTATCTCTCACCAAGGTGCCAACTTTCCAGTATTGCAACTAATGTACTTACTTCAAAAACGATATCCTCCTTTTTCACACAGTGATTTCAGTTTGAGTATAAGGATTATGTTTCAACACTCACTCTCAGAACAACTTCTCACCTCATTGATACTTGTCGCCATAGGCTTGCCCTTATTTTCACTGCTTTAAGTTTACCATATTAGACTCTTAGGATCACGATAGGACTTTCTTAGCTTGTAACGTAGGCTCAGGGTTAGGTAGGGTACATTTGGATGCATTTTAGTGACTTGTTGCCCTCCTTGACATAACGGCTAAGCGTCCTACCTTTTCGTCATTTATTCCGCCCTATTCTTGATTTTCTTATATTCTTTTGCCTTGCTTTTCTCCTTTCTTTCTCCTTTTGTGTAAATGTCTCTTCTTTTTATTATATATATATATCTTTTAATTTTCAAAGTTTTTTCACTTGATTTCAACTTTGCTTGAGTCACTTTTCTTTTCTTCTTTTTCTCACTTTATTCTTTCAACCCCACTTTCCGGAGCATTCCTCATATCAGCCACCCTCAACTCATAGCTTTGCCATGAGTCAAGGTACACAATACCCAAGGTTGGGTCAGGGCGAAGATGAGGTTGTTTTCTGCATTAGCCACCCTCAACTTATACTTTTGGCATAAGCTGAGGTGCACATGTCCAAGGAGGGACCAGGGCCAACACATTGTTCCCAGAAAAGATAAATTTGGGTAGAAAAGAAAGGTCGATTTTAAGCTCAAATCATTTGGATCAAGAAGGGATTAATTTTATTTGGTTTTCTTTTATCTAGGCTAAAGATTTGCTATCTTTGAACAAGGGCCTATGATCCTTTCCTAATTGTCTATCACAGATTACTTTTAGCAGGACTAACCGGGCAAGTTCTAGCTCAGTACCAACAGTGGAATATCCAACTTTCCTCACACTCACTTAACACCTCATTACCCTACCAGATTATCAGCCACCTAGTTCGAGCTTTATATTGAGGGTCATGCAGTAGTGTATCTCTATGTCATGCTTAGAGACACACATTCATCATTCACTATGCCTAATCATGCAAGCATTTTCTCTAAATCAAGATATCATTTTATTTAGCCATCATGCTTCAGATGTCATATCTATACTATGTACAAGAGATACTAACGTGCCGGTTCAACATTAAAATAACCAGTCTCTTGGGGAAAAAGAAAACAGGCAAGAAAACCCCAAGAGAGGATCGTGAGTTTGGCTATTCGGACTTCACCCTAGTACTCACTTTCCATTTACCCCACCCCCAACAAAAGAGCATGACATTGTCCCCAATGCATAAAAAATATAAAATAGAGTGGTAGGTGAAGCAAACCTGAGGCGCATAGCGCCGATGATCAACAAACTGGCGTGTCCGGTTTCTCGGAACCCGCTCCCTCTATAGTAGGGACACCATCAGTAGTGTCCGCAGCAATAACAGCACCCTCAGTAGTGCCCTCAACATCAGCAATCCTGGAGCTAGACGCCCCAGCAGCCACCTCCTCAGCCCTCATCTGTCGGGCCTCCTCATCCATCAGCGAGGCTCTCTTCGCAGCCTCCAACTCAAGACACTCTCTCTTCCTAGCTCGAGTCTCATCCTCCTCTCTGGATCAGTGGCTCTTTGTATGCTCACGTGGCAGAAGCGGTGGCGCAGCAGTGGTCTGGAAAAGAGCATCCAACACTGTATCCTCAGCAGGATCCACAGACGTGGCCTCAGACTCGGGCACCCGAGCCTCCAGAATGGCATTCATATCTGCCCGCAAACTCGCCACAGCAGCCTGGAGAGTCTTCAAATCTACTGTAGGGGCTGGCCAGGCAAGAACACTCAACTCAAATACGTCAAGGCGCTGGTGGACCTCCATAATCTGCCTCTCAGTCTGCTGGGCCATCTTTTTCTCGATCCGCTCTTCCGTCTCAGCAATGGACTTCTGCATCCAAGGCTGAATATGATGCAGAAGTGTGGCCATTTGGGCCTCTAACTTCTGGACCCTAGCAATTGGGACCAGTGTTGCAGATGGGGTGGAGCGGGAGGAGCTCAGAGCTGTGCTAGTACCCGGGATAGATTCAACCGGGGTGTTGTCGGTAGGCTCTGATGTAGCCTGATCAGCCCCTCGGGCTTGCTCTACCGTGTCCGCCAAGTTCTCACCAAGCGGCTGCACCTCTGCTCTAGGCCCTCTGTTAGGAGCCAACTCATTGGCCTCATGATGAGATCGATATCAACCTGGCCAGTTGGGGTCTTGAGCACATCAATGTGCCACACGGGCACTCCAGAAGACCTGCACAACTCGAAAATCATGCAAGGGAAGGGGTAAGTGGTGGTGACCTTAAAGTCCCTCTCATGGATGATCGCCTGCAACAGCCACACGAAATCCACCTCGAACCCAACGACCATGGCGGCTATCATCACTACTCTATCCTATGTATCAATATTATCAGCAGCAGTAGGAAAGAGGCAATAACAGACCAAGATCCATAAGAATTTGGCCGTGAATGTGAGGTTGGCCTTCTTTATTCCTCCTTTGGGCTCCATCACCCAATCAGCACCCTCGCCATCCACGGAGATGTTCTGGGCAATCCACCTCTTGGTGGTCTCTCTCTGCACTCTCTCACGCTGGAAATAACCGTCCTTGATCAGCTTCCACCGATAGTCAAACTCGGGAGTGAGGGGGGCCCTGGTGGCATCAGTGTCAGCACCAGATAAAAATCTGCGAATGGCGGGCAAGGATAAATCCACCCGCTTGCCACGGACACGAACATGCTCAAGTGGTGCGTGTTTGGCGGGGTTAGCCCGCTTGTACAAACTAGCCCTGAGAGTCACCACATAAGCTGTGTAGAACTTGTCACGACCGAAATCTAGACCTCAGATGAGACCGGCATCGTTGACCTCTCAGAGGTCGTAGACAAGCGTACATACGTCATCGTTACTTCATCTAGATTAATTTTAGCGGAAAATTTGAACTTTTTGTTTTCTTATTTCATGTGAAACATATTATTCTTAACATCATAGGCGTTCACAAATCAACCATCTAATATAGAAATAATCAAATGAAAGAAGCAGTTCATAATTGCATTAAACGTATCCTTGCCAAAACGGCACCAATACAAAGTCTGAAATGAAATGGGAAGTGAAACACTAGTGAGACATGCCCCACTAGCTAAAGCCTACATCTAAGCAAGATAATAACAGTAGACATCCTCGAAAGCATGAGGGCCTACCAAATCCAGATGAAAGCTCCACGTTCGGATAGCTGCAACGCCGTACTGTAAGCTCTAACGTCCACCTGTGCCTGCACCTAAAAGTAGATATTGTATGGGATTAGTACACACTTGTACTAAGTGTGGGTATATGCAAGCACACACCAAGGACATGCATGAGTAAGAATAGCTCTTTCCTAAGAACATGATTTATGGAAAGTCAAGTCAGTGGACTTGCCAAATTTGGATTAGGAAAGTCAGTGGACTTGCCAAATTTGGATTAGGAAAGTCATGCCATGAGAGTAACATGCATCATCATACTTATCATTTTGCAAGCATCACATAACATATTGCACATATCATATCACGTAGTTTATATCATTCTTTCATATGCCATGAGACCTTGGAATCATGGACTTGACATTAGGACTTCCCAAAATGAGGGCTCAACATATGGGACCTCAACTAGGGAGCCTTCTTCAGCAAACACAGAGTCTGCTTCGTTCGTTCATACGTACTTCATTTTCATTCATTCATATACTAGTGCAATCACCAGTCATACCTAGGATAAAGTTTAAGACTCTCATCGGGTTTGCTATGCAATGACCAAGAATAGCCTAGTGTCATTACTTAAGTGTAGCTCATCTCTTGATTATCCTATCCTAACACCTTTGGTATCATTCATTTCATTATGTTCATTCATTGAGGCTGGCCTCATTCTTTCTTTGGGAACTTTAACCTTAACCGACATAGATCATGTGAGCATCATGAAATCCAGTGTGTAATACCCACACCAAAAAAAGGTGGAATCACCGTCCAAAGTGAACCAAAACATGATAGCGTATATTGGGAGTCGAACCCTGCTAGATCCCTATATTGGCAGTTTAGGTTCAAAGACTAGGATATATAAGGATACACATACCCGGCATGCCGGACAATCTCATCTCATGAGAGTTACGTGAACCTCCGTCCTTCCCGAAGGAAGGCATCAGCGCTCATAGCTAGCCTATCGGTGCTTAGTATAAAGTTCCATTACATTCAACTCATACATCATTGAAGCTGGCTTCTAGCATGAGGACATAATAGCTTATTAGATGATTTATCATCTCATCATTAGTATTAAGTATGCATTAACTTCAATACTTTCATTAGAATGTTCATAGAGACTGGTCTCTTCATTAGCTTTACACTCTCATAGGTGAGTACGTTTTGGTAACATTTACTTAGGCTCATTTGAGATTGCTCTCATCTTTCACATTAGCCTCTTATCATATTGTCACCTCATTCATTAACTTTAACACATTTGCTTTTCATAATTACTCACCCCTTCACGTGAATATTCATTTCATCATATGCCAATGCACTTGGCCATTTAGTGTGTTTCACACTCTTACTTAACCCTTCTAGGGTTACATCATTTTATCACATACATCTTCGGCTCACTTACTTTTAAACGTATGCCAGACTTATGAGTCCACACATACAAGCCATGAGGCTTTATTCATAGTTTTTCTAAGTGATTCATGTTTACCCAAGATTATGTGGTACAAGACTTATGCATCTTATAGATATGCCAAGATATTGATTTCGATCTTTAGAGGCAGCATTCATTAAATATTTACTTACGTATGACTTATGTTTCAATACGAAATTGGGCAAGGGAACCCGATTTTGAATCCCTTGGACAACACTTAATCTTATTTTAAACTTGATAATTGCATTTTTCAGATTTGGGAGACCCTAGTTCGATTCCCATTAACCCCATAATATTTCTTTCTTGTTCTCCTCTCCTTTTTTGTTTTAAGGCAAGGAGGTTGTGGGTTCAATCCCCCACAAGCTCATTATTTTTCTTTTAATTTATCTCTTAACTTTCTTACCTATCCAAGAGGTTGTGGGTTCAATCCCACTCTCCACATTTATTTTCTACTTTATTTTTCTCCTAACTCTCTCATTCATTCAAGAGGTTGTGGGTTCAATCCCCACTCACCACATCTATTTTTCCTTTCATTTTTCTCATGAAAGTTTTATGTAATTTTCATTTGGTGAGGTCATGGGTTCAATCCCCAATGACCTCACATTTAATTTTTTTAAAAAAAACATAGCTAATTTTCCTCATCCTTGGCCGAGACTCCAAATTTCCAGTAAGCTCGAAATTTGGTGTCTTCCAATCCATTTTCCTCTCAATCTTTTGTTGATTTGTTTTGTAGCTTTCATGTAATGATGTCTTGGGTTCAATCCTTAGTCATCTCACTTATTTTACATTCATTTTTCATTGCATTTTATACCACTTTGTTTGGCCGAACCCAACCTACCAAATGCTGGAAATTTATTCACTATTTTCAGCTTCTTTTTATAATCATTCATACGTTAATTCTTAAGGCATTTCGTGGATCATTTGGTGCATCTTTAAGTGTAATCTTTTTATGATTATATTCAGCCAAGAATTACCAATAAATCCAGCAATATTACACCACTTTTACACCTCATGATTTACACAAACATTCGCACATAAAATTCAACCATAAAAACATATCATTTTTAAGGCTTAAAACCGAAAATCATGTCACGACATACACATACATTTTTCACGAATTGGCAGACATACTTCATCGTTCATACAATTCCGAACACATAATCATGAACACATTATCACAAAAATCACACTTCATTCCTAATCTACTAGCAAACATACCAACCTAAGATCAGTGATAGGAGCTAGTGACAGGGAACATGTAATGGGGAACAATCCTAGTTTCGGAATAGAATTATCTGAGTCTTAAGGGTCTCTTGGGAAAGGGACCAAGAGTAAGCAAACCCATACCTGATTTTAACGTTGTTCACACTTGAACTTGCTGCCCAAAACTTCTCTAAATTCACGTCCAATTCTGAAACTCACACCTTACCTGAATAGCGTAGTACGTTTTGCTTAACGTTTTCGGATTGCTTTCTCATTTGTGTTTTGCGTGCAAGTTCTTCAAGTGTGAAGACTTTTGTTTTTCTGATTTTTTCTCACGTTTGGCAGCCAGAAAGAAAGTGTGAAATGAGAGAGAGATAGACGTGAAGGAGAGAGAGATAAACGTGAAAGAGGTGAGTGGCTTAGGATTAGGTGAAGTAGCTTCGACTTAGTCAACTAGGACTCTTTCACACTTTGAAAATCTGATTTAATTAGTTTAGTGAAATGACCATAATGCCCTTACAAAATCAGATTATAAACCTCAATTTAATCTACTTAAATGTTGCTTTCGTCGAGGTTCGAACCCATGACGTCCCCATTGCGAAAATGGGTCCCTCCGGGTCGACCCGACCCAAACCGCCCCATTAATTAATTAATAATAATAATAATCTGATTTTCCTTTTTCTTAAATAAACATTTAAATATTAATTAATTTAATTAATTCACCAATATAAATAATCAAGTTAAATCATTGCTCCCAACTAGGTTCGAATCCGGGTGGAGCAAGATTTTGCTCAATGGGCAATTTCGGCCCTTTCTACCCAAAATGCCACTCCACCCTATTAATTAAATAATTAATAACTTATTTAGGGTAATTACGATACTACCCTTAGCCTGGAAAAATACCATTTTACCCCTAGACCCTCCAAACTTAAGATTTCCCCTTTTTAAGTTCGGTAAAGACTCATCCGGGTAAATCTTCATATTCGGGAGTCCTACATGGTTGGACTCAACCTTTCCTAGCTCAACTAACTCCCCAAGTTAGTTGGCTTGGCTGTAACAAGGGTTTAGAGGTCTTGATCTATGCGCATCAATCCGTGTGAACCCGGTCTAATCGTAGACATTCTAGACACACTAAACATTACTTAGCATATTCATTTTTAGGGTTGTTACATTATACCCCCCTTAGGAACATTCGTCACCGAATGACACTACTAACTACCTAGCACAATGCCACTCATAACATAACATAATCACTATGCACAGTCAAGCAATAGCAACAAGGAATGGAGAGATAAGGAAACTTCGACTTAAGAGTAGGGAATCTAACCTCAAGGACTGAAAAGTGGGGGATAGCGGGATCTTATATCGGCCTCGGCCTCCCACGTAGCACCATCAACAAGATGGTTCCTCCACAATACCTTCACTGTGGCAATCTCCTTGTTTTTCAGCCGTTTGACCTGTCTATCTAAGATCTCAACAGGTACCTCTTCATAGGACAAGTATTCATCAACCCCCAAACCTTCCACAGGTAGAATCGATGCTGGATCACCTAGGCACTTATTTAACATGGATACATGAAAGACTGGATGGACAGAAGCTAGCTCCACAGGCAATGCCAACTCATAGGCCACCTCACCCACACGCTGTAGGATCTCATATGGACCAACATACCTCGGACTCAACTTCCCCTTCCTCCAAACCTCATCACCCTTTTCATAGGTGATATCTTCAAATAGACCTTGTCACCAACATCAAACTCTAAGGTCCGTTTCCTGTTATCTGCATATGACTTCTGCCGACTGTAAGTAGTAGCCAACCTGTCCCTAATCACCCTGACCTTATCTAAGGACTCATGAATGATCTCTGGACCCAAAATAGATGAATCTCCAACCTCGACCACCCAACTGGAGACCTACACCTCCTACCCTATAGTGCCTCGAACGGTGCCATCCCAATGCTGGAGTGATAGTTGTTATTATACGAGAACTCTATCAAAGGCAGATGGTCGTCCCAACTACCTCTAAAGTCAATCACACATGCCCTCAACATGTCCTCCAATGTCTGAATGGTGCGCTCTGCCTGCCCATCAGTCTGAGGATGAAAGGCAGTACTAAGCTTTACCTGCGTGCCTAAGCTCTTGTGGAAGGATCTCCAAAAATGTGAAGTGAACAAAGCTCCTCTATCTGAAATGATAGACAAAGAAATCCCATGCTATCTCACAATCTCATCAATGTAGAGTCTCGCATAATCCTCGGCTCTGTAAGTAGACTTCGTAGGGATAAAGTGGGCAGACTTAGTCATCCTGTCCACAATAACCCATATGGAGTCATGCTGTCTCCTAGTTTTCGGAATACCAACCACGAAGTCCATATTAATGGCCTCCCACTTCCAAGTCGAAACCTCAATAATCTGAGTAAGACCACCAGGCTTAAGATGTTCTGCCTTAACCTGATGACAATTAGGACACTTGGCCACATATTCTGCAATGTCATTCTTCATGCCATCCCACCAATAAATCTGCTTAAGATCATGATACATCTTGGTGGAACCTGGATGTATGGAATATCTGGAACCATGGGCCTCTACAACAATCCTGGTCCGCAAATCACCCACATCCGGTACACACAGCCTGTCCTGGTACCTAAGTACGCTGTCACCTCCCAAATCAAAAAACTCATTCATCTTTATCAACACTGAGTCCTTCAGCTCCATCAACAGAGAATCGAGATGCTGACCCTGCTTGACTTCAACTACCAAGGATGATTCAGAACTATAATGAACTAAAACACCCCCACTAGTAGAGTTAACCAACCGTACACCCAGTCTGGCCAGTCTATGTACATCTTTCACCAACTCCTTCTTCTCATCCTCAACGTGGGTTGTACTTCCCATGCTCATCCTGCTCAAAGCATCAGCTACAACATTAGCCTTACCTGGATGGTAGTGGACATTCATATCATAGTCCTTCAACAGCTCCAACCATCTCCACTGACGTAGATACAACTCCCTCTGCGTGTGTCACGACCGGAATCTAGACCCCAGACGAGACCGGCGTCGTTGACCTCTCAGAGGTCGCAGACAAGCCTACATATGTCATTCTTACTTTATCTAGGTTAATTTTAGCGGAAAATTTGAACTTTTTGTTTTCTTATTCCATGCAAAACATTTTTAAATTTAACATCATAGGCGTTCACAAATCAACCATCTAATATAGAGATAATCAAATGAAAGAAACAGTTCGTAATTGCATTAAACGTATTTTTGCCAAAACGGCACCAATACAAAGTCTGAAATGAAAGTGGAAAGAAACACTAGTATTTCATGTGAAACATATTATTCTTAACATCATAGGTGCTCACAAATCAACCATCTAATATAGAAATAATCAAATGAAAGAAGCAATTCATAATTGTATTAAACGTATCCTTTCTAAAACGACATCAGTACAAAGTCTAAAATGAAATGGGAAGTGAAACACTAGTGGGACATGCTCCACTAGCTAAAGCCTACATCTAAACTAGATAATAACGGTAGGCATCCTCAAAAGTATGAGGGCCTACCAAGTCCGGATGAAAGCTCCACGTCCGAATAGCTGTAACGTCAACCTGTAAGCTCTAGCGTCCACCTGTGCCTGCAACTAAAAATATAGAGTTGTATGGGATTAGTACACACTTGTACTAAGTATGGGTATATGCAAGCACACACCAATGACATGCATGAGTAAGAATATCTCTTTCCTAACAACATGATTTATGAAAAGTCAAGTCAGTAGACTTGCCAAATTTGGATTAGGAAAGTTAGTGGACCTGCCAAATTTGGATTTGGAAAGTCAGTGGACTTGCGAAATTGGATTAGCAAAGTCATGCCATGAGAGTAACATACATCATCATACAAATCATATTGCACACTGCACATAACATCTTACACATAGGACATAACATATTGCATATAGCACATAACATCTTTCATATCGTTCGTTCATATACCATGAGACCTTGGAATCATGAACTTAACATTAAGACTTCCCAAAATGAGGACTCAACATATGGGGCCTCAACTAGGGAGCCTCCTTTAGCAAACACAGAGTCTGCTTCATTCATTCATACGTACTTCATTTCATTTCATTTATAGGCTAGTGTAAACACCAGCTATACCTAGGATGTAGTTTAAGACTTTCATCGGGTTCGCTGTGCAATGACCAAGAATGACCTAGTGTCATTACTTAAGTCTAACTCACCTCTTGATTATCCTATCCTAACACCTTTGGTATCATTCATTTCATTATTTGCATCATTTGAGGCTGACCTCATTCATTCATTTTGGAACTTTAACTTTAACCGACATAGATCATGTGAGCATCATAAAATTCAGTGTCTCCCCCACACCAAAAAGAGATGGAATCACCGGCCAAAGTGACCCAAAACATGCTAGCGTACATGGGAATTAAACCCCGCCAGATCCCTATATTGGCAGTACAGGTTCGAAGACTAGGAGATATAAGGAGACCCATACCCGGCATGCCAGACAGTCTCATCTCATGAGAGTTACGTGAACCTCCGCCCTTCCCGAAAGAAGGCATCACCGCTCATAGCTAGCTTATCGGTGCTCAGTATAAAGTTCCATTACATTCAACTCATACGTCATGGAAGCTGGCTTCTACTATGAGGACATCATAGCTCAATAGATGATTTCTCATCTCATCATTAGTATTAAGTATACATTATTCTCAATACTTTCATTAGAGTGTTCATAGAGACTGGTCTCTTCATTAACTTTACACTCTCATAGGAGAGTACGTGTTGGTAACATTTACTTAGGAACATTTGAGGTTGCTCTCATTTTTCACATTAGCCTCTTATCATGTTGTCACCATAATCATTAACTTTAGCACATTTGCTCTTCATATTTACTCACCCCATTTTACGTGAATGTTCACTTCATCATATGCCAATGCACTTGGCCATTTAGTGTGTTTCACACTCTTTGTTAACCCTTCTAGGGTCTCATCATTCATTGTTCATCTCATCATTTCATTACATACATCTTAGATTCACTTAATTCTAAACGTATGCTAGACTTTTGGGTCTATACATACAAGCCATGAGGCTTCATTCATAGTTCGTTTAAGTAATTCATATCTTCCTAAGATTATGTGGTACAAGACTTATGCATCTTGTAAGTATGCCAAGATTTTGATTTCGATCTATGTAGGCAACATTATTTTTGAACATTTATTCACGTATGACTTATGCATCAATACGGAATTTGGGCAAGGGAACCCGATTTCGAATCCCTTGGACAACACTTACATTTTTATTTATTTTGGTTTAATCCACACGGCTTGGGGACCCAAGGTCGAGCCCCAATACCTTCATATCCTTTTAATTTCTTTTCTTTAGACTTTCTCTTTCTTGGCCGAGGGGTTGTGGGATCGAACCCCCACAACCCCTTTTATTTTAATTTCTTTTTCCTTGACTTTTTCTGAGTTGACCATGAGGGTGTGGGATCGAATCCCCCACAGCCTCACTTTATTTTTCTCTTTAATTCCCTTGATCAGCTTAGAGGTCGTGGGTTCGATTCCCACACGCCTCAACATTTATTTTCTTTTAATTTTCTTAAGTATGACTGAGAGGTTGTGGGTTCGAATCCCACTCCTCTCCTTTATTATTTCATAATTTCATTTTCCAGCCAACACCACGGTTCGAATCCCCCTCACCACATTATTTTAACTTACTTATTTTAATGATTTTAACATGGTGAGGTCACGGGTTCGATCCTCCATGACCTCACTTGTTTTAATTCATTTTTCACAGCATTTTGAACTATTTCAACTTGACCGAAATTCATCAACTTGTAGATGGAAATTTTGTAATTTTTCATAATCTTTTTCATCAAGTTACACGTTAGTTCTTAGGGAGATTTCATGGTTCATTTAGAACGTCTTTAGGTGCATATTCATGGATTCATTTAGCCAAGAGTTTATCCCTCAAATCAGCCATATTACACTTCATATGAATATCACGATTTACATAAATTTGTGCACATAAGAATACAACCATAACATTACATTTTTTTGAGCCATATTACCCTTCATACGGCCAACATTTCACACACATGCACATATTTTTGGAAAATATAGATTGTCATTCATACGATTCCAAAGACACATTCATGAACATATTCATCACAAAAACACATTACATGCCTAATATATACCAGCAAACATACCCAACCTACGAATCAATAGGAGCTAGTGACAGGGATATGCAAAGGGGAACAATCCTCGTTTTCGGATTAGAATACACTGAACCTTAAGGGGTCTCTTGGGAAAGGGACCAAGAGAGAAGAGAACCCATACCTTTTATGACGTTCAAGCCTTGAAGTTGCTGCCCAAACCTTCTCCAAAACTCACGTCCACTCCAAGTTTCAACACCAAACTTTCGACGGAAAAACCCTCTCTTTGCCTAACGTGATTGATTAGCCGTTTGTTTTTATCTTTCGTTGAGAGTTCTTCAAGTGTGAAGAACTTTGGTTTATCTTCTGTTCTTGTACGTTATTTGGCATAGAGAACGTGAATGAGAGTTGGTTTGATCATGAAAGTGAGAGATAGACGTGAGAGGTGAGAGTTTTCTTAGGCTTAGGAGTCTAGTTTAGGACTTAGTCAAATAAGGTTTTATTAAATGGTAAAAATCTGATTTCCCTTTTATTTTAAATCAGCTAATAAATAATAAATATTAATTAATTACATTAATTTACCAACTTAAATAAAAACAATTTAAATCATCGCTTCCACCTAGGTTCGAACCCGGGTGGAGCAAGACTTCACTCAAGAAGCCAATTTTTGGCCCTCTCTCCCCAAATTGCCCCTCCACCTTATTAATGAAATAATTAATTATATATTTAGGGTAATTAAGATACTACCCTTAGCTTGGAAAAAGACTATTTTACCCCTATACCCTCCAAACCTAAGATTTTTCCTTTTTAAGTTCGGTAAAGACTCCTTCAAGTAAATCTTCGTATTCGAGAGCCCTACATGGCTGGACCCAACCTTTCCTAGATCAACTAACTCCACAAGTTAGTTGGCTTGGCTGTAGGAAGGGTTCAGAGGTCTGGTTCTACGCGTATCAATCCGTGTGAACCCGGTCTAATCGTAGGCATTCTAGACACATTAAGCATTACTCATCATATCCATTTGTAGGGTTGTTACATTATCCCCCCCCCCCCTTAGGAACATTCGTCCCCAAATGACACTACTAAATATCTAGCACAATGCCAATCATAACATAACATAATCACTATACACAGTCAAGCAATAGCAACAAAGAATGGAGAGATAAGGAAACTTAGACTTAAGAGTAGGAAGTCTAACCTCAAGAGCTGAAAAGATGAGGGTAGCGGGATCTAATATCGGCCTCGACCTCCCACGTAGCACCCTCAACAAGATGATTTCTCCACAATACCTTCACTGTGGCAATCTCCTTGTTCCTCAGCCGCTTGACCTGTCTGTCTAAGATCTCAACAGGTACCTCCTCGTAGGACAAGTCTTCATCGACCCCCAAACCTTCCACAGGTAGAATCGATGTTGGATCACCCAGGCACTTCTTTAATATAGAGACATGAAAGACTGGATGAACAGAAGCTAGCTCCGCAGGCAATGCCAACTCATAGGCCACTTCACCCACACGCTGTAGGATCTCATATGGCCCAACATACCTCGAACTCAACTTCCCCTTCCTGCCAAACCTCATCACCCCCTTCATAGGTGATATCTTAAAATAGACCTGGTCACCAACATCAAATTCTAAGGGCCATTTTCTATTGTCTGCATAAGACTTTTGCCGACTGTAAGCAGTAGCCAACCTGTCCCTAATCACCCTGACCTTCTCTAAGGTATCATGAATGATCTCTTGACCCAAAATGGATGACTCTCAAACCTCGAACCACCCAACTGGAGATCTACACCTCCTACCATACAGTGCCTCAAATGATGCCATCCCAATGCTGGAGTGATAACTATTATTATACGAGAACTCTATCAAAGGCACATGGTCATCCCAACTACCTCTGAAGTCAATCACTCACTCTCTCAACATGTCCTCCAATGTCTGAATAGTGCACTCTGCCTGCCCATCAGTCTGAGGATGAAAGGCAGTACTAAGCTTTACCTGCGTGCCTAAGCTCTTTTAGAAGGATCTCCAGAAATATGAAGTGAACTGAGCTCCTCTATCTGAAATGATAGACAAAGGAATCCCATGCCATCTCACAATCTCATCAATGTAGAGTCTCGCATAATCCTCGGCTTTATAAGTTGACTTCACAGGGATAAAGTGGGTAGACTTAGTCATCCTGTCCATAATAACCCATATGGAGTCATGCTGTCTCCTAGTCCTCGGAAGACCAACCACGAAGTCCATATTAATGGCCTCCCACTTCCAAGTCGGAACCTCAATAATCTGAGTAAGACCACTAGGCTTAAGATGTTCTGCCTTAACCTGCTGACAATTAGGACACATGGCCACATATTCTGCAATGTCCTTCTTCATGCCATCCCACCAATAAATCTGCTTAAGATCATGATACATCTTGGTGGAACCTGAATGTATGGAATATCTGGAACCATGGGCCTCTGCAATAATCCTGGTCTGCAAATCATCCACATCTGGTACACACAGCCTGCCTTGGTACCTAAGTACGCCGTCACCTCCCAAAGCAAAAGACTCATTCATCTTTATCAACACTGAGTCCTTCAGCTCCATCAACACAGGATCAAGATGCTGACCCTGCTTAACTTCAACTACTATAGATGATTCAGAATTAGGATGAACTGAAACACCCCCATTAGTAGAGTCAACCAACCGCACACCCAGTCTGTGTACATCTTTCACCAACTCCTTCTTCTCATCCTAAACGTGGGTTGTACTTCCCATGCTCATCCTGCTCAAAGCATCATCTACAATATTAGCCTTACCTGGATGGTAGTGGACATTCATATCATAGTCCTTCAACAGCTCCAACCATCTCCGCTGATGTAGATTCAACTCCCTCTGCGTGAACACATACTGGAGACTCTTGTGGTCTGTGAACACATCCACATGCACTCCATACAAGTAGTGCCTCCACAGCTTCAGTGTAAACACCACAGCTGCCAATTCCAGGTCATGAGTGGGATAATTCTTCTCATGAACCTTGAGCTGTCTGGACGCATAAGCTATCACCTTACCAACCTGCATAAGAACACAACCCAAACCAACCCTAGATGCATCACAATAAACAGTGTAATTCTCACCACACTTAGGCAAAGTAAGCACCGGGGCTGAAGTGAGTCTGTCTTTGAGCTCCTGGAAACTCTTCTCGCAAGTCTCCGTCCATTCGAACTTGGCTTTCATCTTAGTCAAAGCTGTTAGTGGGCAGCAATGGAAGAAAAACCCTCCATAAATCTGCGGTAGTAACCAGCCAATCCCAGAAAGCTACGGTTATCTGTGGGAGTAAGAGGTTTTGGCCAGTTCTTCACAGACTCTGCCTTCCTGGGGTCCACCTCCACACCCTGATCGGACACAACATGACCCAGGAAGGTCACTGATCTAAGCTAGAATTCACACTTGCTGAATTTGGCATACAGCTGATGTTGTCTAATTACCTGCAAGGTTAGTCTCAAATGTTGTTCAATGCTTTTTATTGGTGAATATCTGATTCATATATTTGTAGGTTGGTTCACATCCTTGAAACCTACTAGCAGCTTCGCATTAATAGACTAAGGAACTCCTTCCTAAACTAGTCTCATCAAAGTATACAACATAAATAAACACATAAGTCACCTAGGTCAGCAACCAACATGATGACTCCAATATATTAACTTCATACTAGTGCATAAAACCATACACATGAAAAACTAATTTAGGCTACGCACCCGAGACATCACCAGAGGTGTCTTCCCCTACACCCCTAGACTTGAGTGCAAAGAATCGTTGCCTCCTTAGAGCCTCTTCACTTGGACCATTCGGCTGAACTTTCTCCTTCCCTTTTTCTCGACCTCTCATATACGGACAATCCTTCATCATGTGACCCAGTTTTCCACAACTGTAACAAGCATTAGAGCCCCTCATACACTCTCCTCCATGAAGTTTGCCACACTTCCTACAAGGTGGCCTCTCCTAAGGTGTATCTGCTTCACTGTTTCTCTTAACTCTGGGCTCGTAATCCCTTTCATAGCGACCCTTGGATGAACTTGACTCCCCTTGGTGGGAGAGTCCCTTCTTAAACCTGGTCTTATCCCTTATTTCAGTACTACTCTTCCTTGAAAAATTCTTCTCAGCTTGCCTTGACTTGTTCCCTGCCCTAGTATGCTTCCTCTTCCTGCATTCCTTCACTTGTTGGACATGGACCATAAGCCTGGAAAGGCCCATGATGGCATGCAGCATAGATGCCCTACACTCCTCCTCGAGATTCTCAGCAATCTTAGATCCAGTGTAAACGGGAGGATTCATCCTCGTGAAGTCGCTTAACCTGCTAGCCATGGTGCTGGCATGTGGGTTCTTCCTGGGAACACCTTGTTGCTCCGCCTTCATTTCTCCTAGTATTCATCTTTCTGAATCTCAAGAGTTGATGTTAGATACGCTCTTAACACCAAGAAACAGACATTAGAGAAGGCACGATAAGATCAGAAGAAGGGAATTTTCCTACGCATCATGCAGTCTCTAATTCAGGATAGTGGTGCACTTCACTACCATGACTTAGAAACTACTCGATGTGGTTGATGTGAACTCATTATCCTCCGAATTTAACCTAGTGCTCTGATACCAACTTTGTCATGACCGAAATCTAGACCCAGACGAGACCGGCGTCGTTGACCTCTCAGATGTCGCAGACAAACCTACATACATCAGTCTTACTTCATCTAGGTTAATTTTAGCGGAAAATTTGAACTTTTTGTTTTCTTATTCCATGCAAAACATTTTTAAACTTAACATCATAGGCGTTCACAAATCAACCATCTAATATAGAGATAATCAAATGAAAAAAACAGTTCATAATTGCATTAAACGTATTTTTGCCAAAACGGCACCAATACAAAGTCAGAAATGAAAGTGGAAAGGAACACTAGTGGAACATGCTCCACTAGCTAAAGCCTACATCTAACCTAGATTATAACGGTAGACATCCTCGAAAGCATCAGGTCCTACCAAGTCCGAATGAAAGCTCCACGTACGGATAGTTGCAAAGTCAACCTGTAAGCTCTAGCGTCCACCTGTGCCTGCACCTAAAAATATAGAGTTGTATGGGATTAGTACGCACTTGTACTAAGTATGGGTATATGCAAGCACACACCAAGGACATGCATGAGTAAGAATAGCTCTTTCCTAACAACATGATTTATGGAAAGTCGAGTCAGTAGACTTGCCAAATTTGGATTAGGAAAGTTAGTGGACCTGCCAAATTTGGATTTGGAAAGTCAGTGGACTTGCGAAATTGGATTAGGAAAGTCATGCCGTGAGAGTAACATACATCATCATACGAATCATATTGCACACTGCACATAACATCTTACACATAGCACATAACATATTGCATATAGCACATAACATCTTTCATATCGTTCGTTCATATGCCATGAGACCTTGGAATCATGGACTTAACATTAAGACTTCCCAAAATGAGGACTCAACATATGGGGCCTCAACTAGGGAGCCTTCTTTAGCAAACACAGAGTCTGCTTCATTCATTCATACGTACTTCATTTCATTTCATTCATAGGCTAGTGTAAACACCAGCTATACCTAGGATGTAGTTTAAGACTTTCATCGGGTTCGCTGTGCAATGACTTAGAATGACCTAGTGTCATTACTTAAGTCTAACTCACCTCTTGATTATCCTATCCTAACACCTTTGGTATCATTCATTTCATTATGTGCATCATTTGAGTCTGACCTCATTCATTCATTTGGGTACTTTAACTTTAACCGACATAGATCATGTGAGCATCATAAAATCCAGTGTCTCCCTCACACCGAAAAAAGGTGGAATCACCGGCCAAAGTGACCCAAAACATGCTAGCGTATATGGGAATTGAACCCCGCCAGATCCCTATATTGGCAGTACAGGTTCGAAGACTAGGAGATATAAGGAGACCCATACCCGGCATGCCGGACAGTCTCATCTCATGAGAGTTACGTGAACCTCCGCCCTTTCCGAAAGAAGGCATCACCGCTTATAGCTAGCCTATCGTGCTCAGTATAAAGTTCCATTACATTCAACTCATACGTCATGGAAGCTGGCTTCTAGTATGAGGACATCATAGCTCAATAGATAATTTCTCATCACATCATTAGTATTAAGTATACATTATTCTAAATACTTTCATTAAAGTGTTCATAGAGACTGGTCTCTTTATTAACTTTACACTCTCATAGGTGAGTACGTGTTGGTAACATTTACTTAGGCTCATTTGAGATTGCTCTCATCTTTCACATTAGCCTCTTATCATGTTGTCACCACATTCATTAACTTTAGCACATTTGCTCTTCATATTTACTCATCCCATTTTACGTGATGTTCACTTCATCATATGCCAATGCACTTGGCCATTTAGTGTGTTTCACACTCTTTCTTAACCCTTCTAGGGTCTCATCATTCATTGTTCATCTCATAATTTCATTACATACATATTAGGTTCACTTACTTCTAAACGTATGCTAGACTTATGGGTCTATACATACAAGTCATGAGGCTTCATTCATAGTTCGTTTAAGTGATTCATATCTTTCTAAGATTATGTGGTACAAGTCTTATGCATCTTGTAAGTATGCCAAGATTTTGATTTCGATCTATGTAGGCAACATTATGTATGAACATTTATTCACGTATGACTTATGCATCAATATGGAATTTGGGCAAGGGAACCCGATTTCGAATCCCTTGGACAAAACTTACATTTTTATTTAATTTGGTCTAATCCACACGGCTTGGGGACCCAAGGTCGAGCCCCAAAACCTTCATTTCCTTTTAATTTCTTTTCTTTAGACTTTCTCTTTCTTGGCCGAGGGGTTGTGGGATCGAACCCCCACAACCCCTTTTATTTTAATTTCTTTTTCCTTGACTTTTTCTGAGTTGACCATGAGGGTGTGGGATCGAATCCCCACAGCCTCACTTTATTTTTCTCTTCAATTCCCTTAATCAGCTTAGAGGTCGTGGGTTCGATTCCCACACGCCTCAACATTTATTTTCTTTTAACTTCCTTAAGTCTGACTGAGAGGTTGTGGGTTCGAATCCCACTCCTCTCATTTCTTATTTTCTAATTCATTTTCCAGCCAAAACCACGGTTCGAATCCCCCTCACCACATTATTTTAACTTACTTATTTTCATTATTTTAACATGGTGAGGTCACGGGTTCGATCCTCCATGACCTCACTTGTTTTAATTTATTTTTCGCAGCATTTTGAACTACTTCAACTTGACCGAAATTCATCAACTTGTAGCTGGAAATTTTGTAATTTTTCAGAATCTTTTTCATCAAGTTACACGTTAGTTCTTAGGGAGATTTCATGGTTCATTTAGAACGTCTTTAGGTGCATATTCATGGATTCATTTAGCCAAGAGTTTATCCCTCAAATCAGCCATATTACACTTCATATGAACATCACGATTTACATAAATTTGTGCACGTAAGAATACAACCATAACATTACATTTTTTTGAGCCATATTACCCTTCATACGGCCAACATTTCACACACATGCACATATTTTTGAAAAACATAGATTGTCATTCATACGATTCCAAACACACATTCATGAACATATTCATCACGAAAACACATCACATGCCTAATATCTACCAGCAAACATACCCAACCTACGAATCAATGGGAGCTAGTGACAGGACATGCAATGGGGAACAATCCTAGTTTTCGGATTAGAATATACTGAACCTTAAGGGGTCTCTTGGGAAAGGGACCAAGAGAGAAGAGAACCCATACCTTTCATGACGTTCAAGCCTTGAAGTTGCTGCCCAAACCTTCTCCAAAATTCACGTCCACTCCAAGTTTCAACACCAAACTTTCGACGGAAAATCTCTTTGCCTAACGTGATTGATTAGCCATTTGTTTTATCTTTCGTTGAGAGTTCTTCAAGTGTGAAGAACTTTGGTTTATCTTCTGTTATTGTACGTTATTTGGCATAGAGAACGTGAATGAGAGTTGGTTTGATCATGAAAGTGAGAGATAGACGTGAGAGGTGAGAGTTTTCTTAGGCTTAGGAGTCTAGTTTAGGACTTAGTCAAATAAGGTTTTATTAAATGGTAAAAATCTTATTTCCCTTTTATTTTAAATCAGCTAATAAATAATAAATATTAATTAATTATATTAATTTACCAACTTAAATAAAAACAATTTAAATCATCGCTTCCACCTAGGTTCGAACCCCGGTGGAGCAAGATTTCACTCAAGAAGCCAATTTTTGGCCCTCTCTCCCCAAATTGCCCCTCCACCTTATTAATTAAATAATTAATTATATATTTAGGGTAATTACGATACTACCCTTAGCTTGGAAAAAGACCATTTTACCCCTAGACCCTCCAAACCTAAGATTTTCCCTTTTTAAGTCCTGTAAAGACTCCTTCGAGTAAATCTTCGTATTCGAGAGCCCTACATGGCTGGACCCAACCTTTCCTAGATCAACTAACTCCCCATGTTAGTTGGCTTGGCTGTAGCAAGGGTTCAGAGGTCTAGTTCTACGCGCATCAATCCGTGTGAACCCGGTCTAATCGTAGGCATTCTAGACACATTAAGCATTACTTATCCTATCCATTTTTAGGGTTGTTACAGCGTGAGCACGTACTGGAGACTCTTGTGGTCTGTGAACACATCCACATGCACTCCATACAAGTAGTGCCTCCACATCTTCAGTGCAAACACCACAACTACCAACTCCAGGTCATGAGTGGGATAATTCTTCTCATGAACCTTGAGCTGTCTGGACGCATAAGATTTCACCTTACCACCCTGCATAAGAACACAACCCAAATCAACCCTAGATGTATCATAATAAACAGTGTAATTCTCACAACACTAAGGCAAAGTAAGCACCGGGGCTGAAGTGAGTCTGTCTTTAAGCTCCTGGAAACTCTTCTCACAAGTATCCGCCCATTAAAACTTAACTTTCTTCTTTGTCAAGGCTGTGAGTGGAGCAGCAATGGAAGAAAAACCCTCCACGAACCTGCGGTAATAACCAGCCAATCCCAAGAAGCTACGATTATCTGTGGGAGTAAGAGGTTTTGGCCAGTTCTTAATAGCCTCAGTCTTCCTGGGATCTACCTCCGCACCTTTATCAGACACAACATGACCCATGAAGGTCACTGATCTGAGTCAGAATTCACACTTGCTGAATTTGGCATACAGCTGATGTTGTCTAAGTACCTGCAAGGTTAGTCTCAAATGCTGTTCATGCTCTTCCTTGGTCTTAGAGTAGATGAGAATGTCATAAATGAATACTATGACGAAAGAGTCAAGGTATTCACGGAAAACTCTGTTCATGTGATCCATAAATGCAGCAGGTGCATTCGTGTGACCAAATGACATAACTAGGAATTCATAGTGACCATAATGGATACGAAAGACTGTCTTTGGGATATCTCCATCCCTAACCCTAAGCTGATGGTACCCTGAACGAAGATCAATCTTCGAGAAGAAACTAGACCCCTAGAGTTGGTCAAACAAGTCATCTATTATGGGAAGTGGATACTTATTCTTGATAGTGACTTTGTTTAGCTGCCGATAATCGATACACATTCTAAGGGTTCCATCTTCTTTTTCACAAACAACACTAAAGCGCCCCAAAGGGATATGCTCAGCCGTATGAAACCCTTATCAGTGAGATTTTTTAACTGCAGCTTCAACTCTTTGAGTTCAGCTGGAGTCATTCTGTAAGGAGGAATTGAAATTGGTTTAGTATCGGGTTCTAAGTCGATACCAAAGTCAATCTCTCGAGGGGGAGGAACTCCAGGCAAATCATCAGGAAATACATCTTGGAACTCATTCACTACAGGCACTTAGTCTATGGAAGGAATTTCATGATCTAAATCATTAACACTCACAAGATGACACAATAACCCCTTGGACATCATTTTATTGGCCTTAAGGTTTGAAATCAAGGGATTAGGACGACTCGAGTTGTACCCCTCCCAGACCAGCTCTTCTTCATTAGGGAAACGAAATCTCACAACCCTACTACGACAATCCATACAAGCATAACAACTATGAAGCCAGTCCATGCCAAGAATAACATCAAAATCATGCATTGGTAACTCAACCAAGTCTGCACACATAGTCTTACCATATACAACTAATGGGCAATCCTTGTATACTCTATCAGTTCTTACATTTTCTCCTAAAGGTGTACTAACCACTATAGGATCATGCAGAACTTTAGGCAATATCTCAAAAGTGAGAGCAAGCAAAGGAGTTACAAAGGAAAGCGTAGACCCTGGATCAAGTAAAGCATAAACAGAAGTTGAGAATACTTGCAGCATACCTGTGACCACATCAGCGGACTTCTCCTGCTCCTCCCTGCCCCTTCAGGACGTAGAACCTGTTCCTCTTAGGAGGCTCGCCTGCTGCTGCACCCTGTGGATTAGGCCTAGGCTGAGCATTACCTCAAGCCTGACCCCTGTTCTGTGGGCAGTCCTTAACCATGTGCCCGCTCTTACCGCAACCGAAGCAGGCATTAGTGCCCTGTCTGCACTCTCCACTGTGAGCACGGCCACACTTAGCACAGTCCTTTCTGGGACGCTGCACATCACCTCCATTGCCCTTCTTGGGCTCGGGTCTGTCTCCTCTAGGTGCTGTACTCCTCTGAAAGTTAGAGTTCCCTGAACTATGTTGCCCCCATTAATAGGACCTGCCTGATCAGAAGGCTTAGGCCTCCTAGCATCACGGACGCCCCTCTTCCTCCGGTTGTCCTCTACCTGCTGAACATGCACTATCAGCCTGGAGAGGTCCATGTTATCGTGGAGCATCGCAGCCCGACACTCCTCCTCCAGATCTCCTGTGAGGAACCTACTTATCTCATCCCTGCTGTTAGATACAAGGGAAGTAGCATACCTGGACAGTTTAACAAACTTCAAGGAATACTCCTTGACTGTCATAGATCCTTGCTTAAGGTTGATAAATTCCTCAACCTTGGCCTCCCTCATCTCCCTAGGGAAGAATCTCTCCATGAAGGCTGTCTTAAATAGCTCCCAAGTGACCGGAACTCCGCCCAAAGTTCGGCTATCCTGCCACATCTTGCACCAAGTTTGTGCAACATCCTTGAGCTGATAGGAAGCCAACTCAGCCTTCTCAGTATCTTTGGCCCCATGGCCACCAAAATCTTGTGTACCTCATCCATGAACTCCTGGGGATCCTCTGAAGTCTTGGACCCCGTGAAAATAGGAGGATTCATCCTCGTGAAGTCTCGTAGCCTGTCAGCCATGCTACGTACCGGTGGGTTCTCCCTCTGAACATTCGGCAGTCATGGCCTGGGCCTGCATAGTGATGGCTTATGCCATCTGGGCCAGAGATGCCTTCACCTCCGCATCAGTTAACCCACCTGGGTTAACCGGCATAGCCACTCCTTCAGCTGGAGCCTGGGGTGGAACCTGATTGCCCCCAGCAGCTGCTCCTCCTCTCCTCTGACCAACGTTCCTCCTAGTATTCATTCTCTGAAAACAATAAGAATTGATGTTAGACACGCTCATAACACCAAGAAATCAGACATTAGGAAAACCACGATAAGATCAGAAGAAGGGAATTTTCCTATGCATCATGCAGTCTCTAATTCAGGATAGTGGTGCACTTCACTACCATGACTTAGAAACTACTCAATGTGGTTGATGTGAACTTATTATCCTCGAAATTTAACCTAGTGCTCTTATACCAACTTTGTCACGACTAGAATCTAGACCCCAGACGAGACCGGCGTTGTTGACCTCTCAGAGGTCGCAGACAAGCCTACATACATCATCGTTACTTTATCTAGGTTAATTTTAGCGGAAAATTTGAACTTTTTGTTTTCTTATTTCATGTGAAACATATTATTCTTAACATCATAGGTGCTCACAAATCAACCATCTAATATAGAAATAATCAAATGAAAGAAGCAATTCATAATTGCATTAAACGTATCCTTTCTAAAACGACATCAGTACAAAGTCTAAAATGAAATGGGAAGTGAAACACTAGTAGGACATGCCCCACTAGCTAAAGCCTACATCTAAGCTAGATAATAACAGTAGACATCCTCGAAAGCATGAGGGACTACCAAATCCAGATGAAAGCTCCACGTCCGGATAGCTGCAACGCCGTACTGTAAGCTCTAACGTCCACCTATGCCTTCACCTAAAAGTAGATATTGTATGGGATTAGTACACACTTGTACTAAGTATGGGTATATGCAAGCACACACCAAGGACATGCATGAGTAAGAATATCTCTTTCCTAAGACATGATTTATAGAAAGTCAAGTCAGTGGAATTGCCAAATTTGGATTAGGAAAGTCATGCCATGAGAGTAACATGCATCATCATACTTATCATTTTGCAAGCAACACATAACATATTGCACATATCATATCACGTAGTTCATATCATTCTTTCATATGCCATGAGACCTTGGAATCTTGGACTTGACATTAGGACTTCCCAAAATGAGGGCTCAACATATGGGACCTCAACTAGGGAGCCTTCTTCAGCAAACACAGAGTCTGCTTCGTTCGTTCATACGAACTTCATTTTCATTCATTCATATACTAGTGCAATCACCAGTAATACCTAGGATGAAGTTTAAGACTCTCATTGGGTTTGCTATGCAATGACCAAGAATAACCTAGTGTCATTACTTAAGTCTAGCTCACCTCTTGATTATCATATCCTAACACCTTTGGTATCATTCATTTCATTATGTTCATTCATTGAGGCTGGCCTCATTCTTTCTTTGGGAACTTTAACCTTAACCGACATAGATCATGTGAGCATCATGAAATCCAGTGTGTAATCCCCACACCGAAAAGAGGTGGAATCACCGGCCAAAGTGAACCAAAACATGCTAGCGTATATAGGGAGTCGAACCCTGCTAGATCCCTATATTGGAAGTATAGGTTCAAAGACTAGGAGATATAAGGATACCCATACCCGGCATGCCGGACAGTATCATCTCATGAGAGTTACGTGAACCTCCGCCCTTCCTGAAGGAAGGCATCAACGCTCATAGCTAGCCTATCGGTGCTCAGTATAAAGTTTCATAACATTCAACTCATACATCATGGAAGTTGGCTTCTAGCATGAGGATATCATAGCTCATTAGATGATTTCTCATCTCATCATTAGTATTAAGTATGCATTAACTTCAATACTTTCATTAGAATGTTCATAGAGACTGGTCTCTTCATTAGCTTTACACTCTCATAGGTGAGTACGTTTTGGTAACATTTACTTAGGCTCATTTGAGATTGCTCTCATATTTCACATTAGCCTCTTATCATATTGTCACCTCATTCATTAACTTTAACACATTTGCTTTTCATAATTACTCACCCCTTCACGTGAATATTCATTTCATCATATGCCAATGCACTTGGCCATTTAGTGTGTTTCACACTCTTACTTAACCCTTCTAGGGTTACATCATTTCATCACATACATCTTAGGCTCACTTACTTTTAAACGTATGCTAGACTTATGAGTCCACACATACAAGCCATGAGGCTTTATTCATAGTTTTCTAAGTGATTCATGTTTACCCAAGATTATATGGTACAAGACTTATGCATCTTATAGATATGCCAAGATATTGATTTCGATCTTTTGAGGCAGCATTCATTAAATATTTACTTACGTATGACTTATGTGTCAATACGGAATTGGTCAAGGGAACCCTATTTCGAATCCCTTGGACAACACTTAATCTTATTTTAAACTTGATAATTGCATTTTTCAGATTTGGGAGACCCTAGTTCGATTCCCATCAACCCCATAATATTTCTTTCTTGTTCTCCTCTCCTTTTTCGTTTTAAGGCAAGGAGGTTGTGGGTTCAATCCCCCACAACCTCATTATTTTTCTTTTAATTTATCTCATAACTTTCTCACCTATCCAAGAGGTTGTGGGTTCAATCCCCACTCTCCACATTCATTTTGTCCTTTATTTTTCTCCTAACTCTCTCATTCATTCAAGAGGTTGTGGGTTCAATCCCCACTCACCACATCTATTTTTTCTTTCAGTTTTCTCATGAAATTTTTATGTAATTTTCATTTGGTGAGGTCATGGGTTCAATCCCAATGACCTAACATTTAATTTTTTTTAAAAAAAAACATAGCTAATTTTCCTCATCCTTGGCCGAGACTCCAAATTTCCAGCAAGCCCGAAATTTGGTCTCTTCCAATCCATTTTTCTCTCAATCTTTTGTTGATTTTTTTTGTAGCTTTCATGTAATGATGTCTTGGGTTCAATCCTTAGTCATCTCACTTATTTTACATTCATTTTTCATTGCATTTTGTACCACTTTGTTTGGCCGAACCTTACCTACCAAATGCTGGAAATTTGTTCATTATTTTCAGCTTCTTTTTATCATCATTCATACGTTAATTCTTAAGGCATTTCGTGGATCATTTGGTGCATCTTTAAGTGTAATCTTTTTATGATTATAATCAGCCAAGAATTGCCATTAAATCTAGCAACATTACACCACTTTTACACCTCATGATTTACACAAACATTCACACATAAAATTCAACCATAAAAACATATCATTTTTAAGGCTTAAAACCGAAAATCATGTCACAGCATACACATACATTTTTCACGAAATTTCGGCAGACATACTTCATCGTTCATACAATTTCGAACACATAATCATGAACACACTATCACAAAAGTCACACTTCATACCTAATCTACCAGCAAACATACCAACCTAAGAACAGTGATAGGAGCTAGTGACAGGGAACATGTAATGGGGAACAATACTAGTTTTGGAATAGAATTATCTGAGTCTTAAGGGTCTCTTGGGAAAGGGACCAAGATTAAGAAAACTCATACCTGATTTTAACGTTGTTCAACACTTGAACTTGCTGCCCAAAACTTCTCTAAATTCACGTCCAATCCCAAAACTCACACCTTACCCGACTAGCGTATTACGTTTTGCTTAACGTTTTCGGATTGCTTTCTCATTTGTGTTTTGAGTGCAAGTTCTTCAAGTGTGAAGAACTTTTGTTTTTCTGATTTTTTCTCACGTTTGGCAGCCAGAAAGAAAGTGTGAAATGGGAGAGAGATAGACGTGAAGGAGAGAGAGATAAACGTGAAAGAGGTGAGTGGCTTAGGATTAGGTGAAGTAGTTTAGACTTAGTCAATTAGGACTCTTTCAAACTTTGAAAATCTGATTTAATTAGTTTAGTGAAATGACCATAATGCCCTTACAAAATCAGATTATAAACCTCAATTTAATCCACTTAAATGTTGCTCCCACCTAGGTTCGAACCCGGGTGGAGCAAGATTTTGATCAATGGGCAATTTTGGCCCTTTCTACCCAAAATGCCCATCCACCTTATTAATTAAATAATTAATTACTTATTTAGGGTAATTACGATACTAGCCTTAGCCTGGAAAAAGACCATTTTACCCCTAGACCCTCCAAACTTAAGATTTTCCCTTTTTAAGTCCGGTAAAGACTCATCCGGGTAAATCTTCACATTCGGGAGCCCTACATGGCTGGACCCAACCTTTCCTAGCTCAACTAACTCCCCAAGTTAGTTGGCTTGGCTGTCGCAAGGGTTCAGAGGTCTGGTTCTACGCGCATCAATCCGTGTGAACCCGGTCTAATAGTAGGCATTCTAGACACACTAAACATTACTTAGCATATTCATTTTTAGGATTGTTACAGAACTCCCTCACAACCTCCTCGCTGTAACGGCCCAAACTCCTTCCCGTCCACTCTAGCCAATGGCGGGTAAAAAGGTCATGTATAGATGGCATCGTGGGAAGACTCCCGGTAAGAACTCGCCGCTTGACTATCAGAGTACGAGTCATGACACCCTTGTCGTTGAGCAGCTTCGCATCCCTGTATATCTGATATTGGCCCTCGATACACCACCGATTGGGCTGATCAGTAACCGGTGCGGGGACGTCGATCAGAAGTGCTGTAGTAGAATCCGCACTGTCAGCCTCCTCAGACGAGGTAGAGTGGACCGATGTGGCTAGAGCAATGGCCCCAGAAGATGAAGCGTCCTCAAACCCGGAAGCCTCCACAGAGCCAGACGCTCCCTCAGAAACTGCAGCAGACCCAGACGGTGTGCCGGTTAGTGTGCGCTCCTTATCAGATTGAGAGGCAGTGACTACGCCGGATGCCACCCTCTTGGGCGTTCCCCGATAGATCCTAGCAGCACGTGACGGTGTCTGGGTGCTTAGGGGCATGTATTCGGGGTCGCGTTCATCGTCGAACGACCCAATTACCAACCAGCGGGAAGGGGTGACAGACTTGGAACGTCCTTGAGAGTAGACTAAGTCTTGCTTGGGTGCCATGTGTACCTGCAAGGAGGGGTTATTAGTACCAGTAGAAGCATGCAACACACTCAAAAGAATCAAACACAGAAGGGGAAACACAAACAGAGTGGTGGTGCAGAACTGCAGAACTAACTGACGGACACCATCGACGGTCCGTCGATGAAACGACGGTCCGTCAGTGGGGGTCCGTCGGTGGACACTTCGAAAATTTATTTTGAAAAGTTTCAGAAGAAAGGTTCAGATAGAGACGACGGACCTGCAGGATGGACCATCGACTGAACGACGGTCCGTCAGTGGGGGTCCATCGATTGACCCTTAGAAACTTTTTTGGATTCTTAAAAAAGCATAGTTTCTGTTAAGGACGACGGACCTACAGGACGGACCGTCGACTGAACAATGGTCTGTCAGTAGGGGTCCGTCGTTGGACCCTTAGGAACGTTTTGAGGATCTTCAGAAATAAGGGTTCTGATAGAGTCTACGATCATGCAGGACGATCCATCGATCAGTTGACGGACCGTTATCTGCCCCCGTGGGTAGACACTTAGACAAATTTCAAGAAACCCTTAGAGAACAGGGTTCTATTATCGACGACGGTCATGCAGGACGGTCTGTCGATGGGTCGACGGACCGTCATCTACCCCCGTGGGTAGACACTTAGACAAATCAGGGGAGATGTTGTTGACGAACCCCAACGACGGTCCATCAATTGATTGACGGTCCATCAATTGATTGACGGTCCATCGACGGGATCTCATTCTGTCTTTCAGGGACAGAATTTTGGCAGACATTGTTACCCCCAAAGAACAATTTCAGAGCAATCTAAGAAACATTAAGTTCCTCTAGCATTTAACAAAGCATTTCATCATTCCTAGGGCATGAATTATCGTAGTTTTAAACATAGATTCTCACAGACTATCAAACCCTAAGTCGGAAACAACAACACTCAAAACACAGCAATTATTAGACAATACACCCCCATCCCATTCACTTTCATTGTTCTAAGGGACTAGGAATTCAATTTGAAGATTTTAAGCATGCAACGGTGTCCCAAATTCAAGACCCATTATCGTATTGCAGCAATTGAGCATGTAAAGGAGAGTAAATAGAGCAGATCAGAAAGACATACATGTATACTGTAGTGTAGGGAATGAGGGGATGAATTCTTGTAAGTATGAAATACCAAAGAGCGACCTCGAACACCGACCGGGCAGAAGACAGATGAAGATGGAAGATTAGGGAAGATAAGGGATTTAGGAAACTGATGGAGATTTAGGGAAGAGGAGAATCTGACTGATAGAAATGGGAGTTAATGGGTGAGGAAGTGGGGAAGTTGATGGGAAATGGGGAGGGAAACGGTTTGGGGAGGGTATTTGAAAGGGTGGGTAACTGAAAAGTTTAAAATTTTAATATATAGTCGGTCGGGTAGGGTAGGGTTAGTGGGTCGGAGGGACCGACGATTCCCCGTCGATGGATTGTAAGTCAGTCGACGGTACGTCGACTGCTCCGTCGAATGTGCCCTAACTTAGAAAAATTAAAGAAACAAACCTGGGATCTACGGACCCTACCGACGGTCCATCGATAGGACGACGGTCCGTCGATTGGTCCGTCGATTAGTGCACCAGACCAATTTTCTATAAATTGTTGGAGATTTGGTCCCTGCACATTGAACACCCAATAAGCTAATCTTTTTGTATTTTCTGGACACTTTTTAGACACGGACCCCTAGTTTACTCTCTAGCCAACACTTCTAAAAGAAATAAAAGAAAATTAATACGTGACATTAAATTAGAAAAATAGAAATAATGCAACTACGCCTATAAAATCACGAAAAACCTATTGTTGGCTAGAGGATACATATTGGGTTGCCTCCCAATCAGTGCTTGATTTAACGTCGCGGCACGACGCAGGACTCTTGATTACTCAGACTTCATCAAGATGGTATGCCTCGATCACTTCATTCGCCTTTTGAGCATGCCCAAGGTAGATTTTGATTCGTTGCCTGTTCACCTTGAACCTTACACCCTCCTTATTCTCCAACTCAACCGCTCCATGAGGGAAAACTTGGGTGATCAAGAATGGACCTGTCCATTTGGACTTGAGTTTGCCTGGAAACAAGTGCAACCTAGAGTTGAATAAAAGCACCAAATCCCCAACCACAAAATCGCGCTTCTCAATCTTTTGGTCATGGTACTTCTTCATCTTTTGTTTGTAGGGAGATAAACTTTCATATGCCTTTAATCAAAATTCATCAAGCTCATTCAACCCATTTAACCTCTGTTCCACAGCCTTATTCCAATCCATTTTCAGTTTCTTTATTGCCCACATGGACTTATGTTCTAACTCAACCGACAAGTGACAAACTTTCCCATATACAAGTTGGTATGGGAAAATACCTATGGGGGTCTTGTATGCTGTCCGGTAGGACCAAAGAGCATCATCAAGCCTCCTTGACCAATCCGTTCTATTCGCATTCACTGTTTTTGCTATAATCTGCTTGATTTCTCTATTTGACACCTCAATTTGCTCACTAGTCTGAGGATGGTATGGCATGGACACATTGTGGCTAACCCCATATTTCTCCAACAATCCTTTGAACAACTTGTTGCAAAAGTGGGATCCCCCATAACTAATAATGGCCCTTGGGGTGCCAAATCTGGAAAATATGTTCTTTTTCAAGAACGCGGTGACACTCTTCCCTTTATTATTTGCAAGTGCTATGGCTTCCACCCATTTCGACACATAATCAACCACCACAAGAATGTACTTCATCCCATGAGAACTCACAAAAGGGCCCATAAAGTCAATACCCCACACATCAAACAATTCGATCACAAGAATGGGATTTAAAGGGAGCTCTTGCCTTCGAGAAATACCGCCATCTCTTTGGCACCTATCACATGCCTTGGCGAACTCATGTGTATCTTGGTGGATGGTTGGCCAATAGTATCCACATTGCAAGATTTTATGGGCTGTCCGGATACCACTATGATGCCCACCCACAAGCGAGGAGTGGCATTCCTCCAAAACTCTCAACATCTCAACTTCCGGTACACAACGCCGAATAAGCCCATCGGCACAACTCCTATAAAGATATGGCTCATCCCAAAAGAACTTTTTCACATCATGCATGAACTTTTTCCTTTGATGAAAGGACAAGTCCGATGGGACGATATCATTAGCCAAGTAATTCGCAAAATCTGCGAACCATGGAATCAAGTCTTGAGAAGCAGCCAATACATGCTTATCACGGAAAGTATCATCAATTTCAGCTTTTTCACCTAACTCTCGCATTGCTTCATCTTCTAATCGGGACAAGTGATTGGCCACTTGATTTTCCGTCCCTTTTCTATCTTTCACTTTAAAGTCAAATTCTTGCAATAGTAAAACCCAACGAATCAACTTCGGTTTCGCATCCTTCTTTGCCATCAAATATCTTAAGACAGAATGATCAGTATGCACTATAACTCTAGTGCCAAGCAAATAGGAGCCAAATACCTTCAGACAGGATTCATCAAAATAAAATTTACACTCTTTCTCAAGCAGCTTGCACAGAGGATGTGGAATTTTTGAGAAATCATTGATAAACCTCCGGTAGAAACCTGCATGCCCAAGAAAACTCCTCACACCTTTTACAGAGATGGGTGGAGAGATGGGTGGAGGAAGTCTCTCTATAACCTCGACTTTAGCTCGATCAACCTCTATACCCTTCTCTGAGATGCGGTGGCCCAATACAATACCATCTTTCACCATAAAGTGACATTTTTTCAGTTTTGCACAAGGTTGCACTCTTCATATCTTTTGAGAACTTTAGACAAGTGACTCAAACAATGATCAAACGAATCACCAATAACAGAAAAATCATCCATAAATACCTCAATGGTGTCCTCCACCATATCGGAAAATATGGACATCATACATCTCTGAAAAGTAGCCGGTGCATTACACAACCCAAAGGGCATCCTCTTGAACGCGAAAGTTCCATAAGGGAAAGTAAAAGTGGTTTTCTCTTGATCTTTCGGTGCAATAGAGATTTTATTGTAACCCGAATAGCCATCAAGAAAATAGTACCACCCTTTACCTGCAAGTCTATCCAACATCTGATCCATGAAGGGCATAGGAAAATGGTCTTTCTCAGTCCATGCATTTAGTTTCCAGTAATCCATACACACTCTCCATCCGGTCACCGGCCTCATCGGAACAAGCTCATTCTTCTCATTGGGGACCACAGTCATTCCCCCTTTCTTGGGGCACACACTGAAGAGGGCATACCCAACTACTATCAGCGATCGGATATATGACTCCGACATCCAACCACTTAACAATTTCCTTCTTCACTACCTCTTGCATAGGTGGATATAGGCGTCTCTAGTGCTCAATACTTGGCTTATGATCGGTCATGAGTTAGATTTTATGTGAACAAATACCGGGAGGGATCCCAATAATATCCGCAATAGTCCAACCAATATCTCTCTTGAACCTCTTTAGCACTTCCACCAAATACGCAACTTGGTGCACATTTAAATCTGAAGCAATAATAACCGGCAAAGTGTCACCTTTTTCCAAGAATACATACCTCAGATGAGGTGGTAGAGCCTTAAGCTCTTATTTTGGAGTCTTATCAATAGATGGTTTTGCGGGTGGAGACTCGCGATGCATCATGTCTAACTCCAATTTCTTGGGTTTGAAACGAACATCACCTCGTTCAAGTGCCGCAGCCAATGACCCATACTCTTCAATACTATCACTCTCGAAGTTCATAATCACTGCTGCAAGTGCCTCAATACCCATACACTCTTTTATTTGTACCTCAGACAAACTCTCAACCCTGTAAGATATGGCAGATACCGAGTGGAGCTCACCACTCTGCCTCGTGGATCTACAAATATTGAAAGTCACTTCTTCATTGTTTAACCGAAACTTCATTTGCCCTTTTTCCATGTCAACCAAGGCGCGACCGGTAGCAAGAAATGGCCTTCCAAGAATAATAGGCACCTCAAAGTTGACCTCGCAATCAAGAATCACAAAATCGGTCGAAAATATGAATGACTCCACCTTTACTAACACATCGTAGAGTATCCCAATAGGCCTCTTCACTGTTCGATCGGCCATCAGTAGCCGCATCGCAGTGGGCTTTGGATCACCCAAACCCAATTTTTTGTAGATGGATAGAGGCATGAGATTTATGTTTGCCCCAAGATCACATAATGTTTTAGCAAAATGTAACAGCCCGATTTTACATGGAATAGTGAAAGCACGCGGATCTTCTTTCTTTTGCACTAGAGACCTTGTAACAATAGCACTACAGTGTTGCATCCTATCATCATCCTCAAAACTAACCGATCTCTTCTTAGAGACCATATCTTTCATGAACTTGGCGTAATCGGGCATTTGTTCAAGAGCTTCTATCAAAGGAACATTGATGGAAAGTTGTTTCAACATATTAATAAAACGCTGGTATTTACCATCCTCTGTCTTTTTCACCAACCTTTGCGGGAATGGTGGTGGTGGTTTTGGAATGAGAGTCACCTTTTGGGGCTTCTCTGCTTCTTTTACCGCTTCATTTACCAACTCACCACTAGCTTCTACTACCTCATCTTCTCTTCTCATCTTATTTTCTACGCCAGACGGCATAGGTGGATCTATCGTTTGCTTACCACCTCAAGTAGGGACTGCCATACAATGTCTATCATTCTTCGAATTTTGAACAGTGTTGCTAGGAAGAGTACCCGGTTTACGAGGGTTCATAGTAGACGACAATTGGGCCATTTGCATCTTAAGATGCTTGATTGAGACTGCATGTGCATCCAATTTTTGCCCAATGTTAGCCAAATCACCTGTCAATTCCTTGGCGTGCTCATCACTTGTGTCAAACCTCCTCATCATCTTTTGCAGCATGTCTTAAACTCGCCATACTACCTCCACCATCTCTAGGAGCAACTTCTCAATTTTGAGGTGGAACATAGGGCCCACTTCGATCGTTTCTGTTTCCATAGTTACTCTGGTTGAAGGTGTTGTCGCGATTGTAGTTTCCTTCACGAACATAGTGACCCTTTCGGTTTTAATTCCCATAGTTTCGACCTTGATTTCCTTGACCTTGGCGCCAATTCTCCTAATTGGAGCCTTGGGGGTTCGGTCGGCAACCCCCCGTCTGCTCATTCACTGCATAAGAGTCCTCATCATAGTAAAACTCATCTATTGACGGTGGTGGCTTAGTCAAATAATTCACCGCATTCACTTTCTCTGCACCCACAGTGACATGTTTCAACACTAACCCAAGCTCAGTTCTTATTTGAGCCATCTCTTATTAATATCATCTGCGGCTGGGTTGTGTGTAGATTGTACCGCAAAAGTGTTTCTCCCAGTATCCGACTTCCTATTGCTCCAAGCTTTATTATTTCGGAAGATTTTCTCTAACTTCTCAGCGATCTCTGCATAAGTACACTCCCCATAAGAACCACCCACAATCGTATCCAACACCGCTTTATTATTATCATCTTGTCCCCGATAGAAATACTCTTTCAGCGACTCATCATCAATACGGTGATTTGGGACACTTTTCAAGAAAGAGGTGAACCTATCCCAAGAACTGCTTACCGACTCCCCTGGTAGTGCCACAAAGTTGTTCACTCTATCTTTGTGGTTGAGCTTATTTGAAACCGGATAGTAACGTGCTAAGAACACATCCCTCAATTGGTTCCATGTATAGATTGAGTTATAGGGAAGCTCAGTAAACCATATACCAGCCTCTCCTGTCAGTGAGAGAGGGAACACTCTAAGCCCAATGACGTCCATGTCCAAGTCAGGCCTCCCTACACAACTCTTACACACCGACCTCAGTTTGGCGATGTGAGCATGTTGATCCTCAAATGGTAGCCCCGAAAATAGACCTCTAACTGTGAGCATCTGCATTAAGCGACTAGTTACCACGAAAGTATGACCATGTGTTAGAGGAGGTAGGACAAGTGGCCCGTCAGAGTCAGTGATGTTAACATTTCCCCTATAGTACTCTTGAGGGTATGGGGCAGGAGGTTTCCTCCTTGGATTACTTTCACCAGGGTTATCAACCATCACTTGATTATGAGCATCAACTGGCGGGGGAGGTTGAGGATTGATCTCATCCTCGATATAAGCAGGATTGTTTTGAATGTTCATTCTGTGAAGTGTACGGTTTAGTTCTGGATCAAGTGAAAGTATTGGTTCTCCTCGACTCCGTGTACTTGGCATACACTAAAGTTAGACTTGTGAGAAACAAAAACAAAAGAAAAAGTAAAATCAGAAAATTATTGACTAAAATTTGGTAATGTGCTTAAAGTTAATCTAAAAGTCACTTTCCCCGGCAGCGGCGCCAAAATTTGATACGCTCAAATTATACTTCCCTAAAAAAGTATAAGTGGTCGTATCAAGTAAAGAACCCAAATGTTAGGTTGGGGTCGATCCCAAGAGGAAAATGGTTTAGACTTAACTTTAATCTACGATTACTTCTATTTAGTCAAGTTCTTTTCGAAAACAAACAATTAAAAGGGGGATTTTGCGTAACAAAAGTAATTAATTAAGTCTAAGTAATCAAATAGCAAGTTCAAATATTTGATGTTTATCAAGTGATGAGAGAAACTAGGGTGTAAGTGTTCCCCATAGGTTCATAACGCAGTAACCCTAACTATAACAACTCTTTCCTCGTATCTTGCATGCAAAGTGATAAGTTATGTATCCCTAATTCCTTGGTCCGACAACTAGTGAATTTCACTCTACACCTTGGTTCGGCTACGTGTGAACTTTACTAAACCTTACATTTTACCTCATATTAAGCATCATAATCGATGTATGGCTTAGTTATTACTTCGCATCAATCGACACTAGCCTATTAGATAGTGTATACTAAATCTATGTTGATAATTCTTTTCTTATTATCTACCTCCTTGGTTCGGCAAGTAGCAACAAGGCGAGTTCTAATGTTGTCCACCGTTAAACAGACTTCTAAATGTAAGAATTATCAATACATGCAAGAAACTATTCTAGAATTATTATTTTAGCTAGTGCTACTTTGTTAATTACCCATGGTTCCCACAACCCTAGTTGTGGATTTAGTTACCCATGTTAAGAATTACACAATTCATATTGATTAGACAAGAATTCATGTACTTACTTTAACAAGTTTGAAGAAAATCCAGAAAATCACTTGAATTAATCAAAATATTGTAAGAATCGATTCCGGAAAAGTGAAGTATTTTCCAAAATCCAAAATTCAACAACCAACAATACAAATATGAAATTACCAAAGAATCTAACCCCAAAAACGAGGTTTTTGGTCCTATTTATAATATAAGAATCCTAAACATAAAGGAAAACCTAAATAAGGAAAATCTGCCAAAAAACGCATCTCGCATCGAGGCAACGACGGATCGTCGACGGATCATCGACTCCTCCGTCGGTCCATACTTCAACTCTATTTTCAGTTGCTTTCTTCTCCAACTCTCTGTTACCATCGACGGACCAAGACGATGGTCCGTTGATAGGACGACGGTCCGTCGATGGCCTTCATTGCTCCACACTTAGAATTTTTTTAAATCGGGTACTGGGGCTACATTTTGTTAACACCAACGGATCACCAGGACGGTCCGTCGATGAGACGACGGACCGTCATCCCTTCCGTAGCCCCACATTTGGTCAGAATTCCCCGATCTTTCCTTGGCAGCATAACATCTTCATGGCGACGGTTGCCACCTACGGACCGTCGACGGGTCGACGGACCGTCGATGGCTCCGTAGGTCATCTTTTCTGCAATTTTTAGCACATCTTCAGCGTTTTCATTCTAGACAGTTTTTTCCTACAAACACAAAGAAAAATACATTAAAACTACTACAAAAAGGCCTTAGACACACACTAAACTTAAGAAAAAACCATTGAAAGTACCGTAAAACCACGGTACATCAGGGGTCATGTCCCAACATCCATCTTATTTTAGAGGCTTCATAGCCAGATAATATTAGTTCTTTTGTCTTATTCATTTCAGTTGTATATGTTTAAGACTTAAGTTACCGTTTTGTCTAAGTTAATACTTTAAAGTTATTTTCTTTGATTTATTTCTCTTTAGTTTAAGTCTTCCACTAGTTAAGAAAGTCAGGCCAAGAGTTCACTTGGGTCCAGCAATGGTCTTTGAGTGCCAGTGCAGCCCAGTGTGTAGGCTCGGGCATGACAATAAATTAGTTTTGCACCTCATTGAACAAAATGGTTAATTGTGCAACTAGTGAAAAGATTTAATGTTTAAGTTGAGGTGTCAAGGGTTTGAAACCTCTTGGCAACACTAAAAATTTTATGCTTTGTTTGTGAGATCTCAACTCTTTTATTTTTCTTTCATATTATTACACCGCCTCTATATATGCAATAATACAATGTAGTTATTTTTCCCTTGATGAATCAACTTGATTGAATAATTGAAAATTGTTTACAAGTATATGAACTACATCTTTGTTGGGTGTAAGACAAATAGGTGTTTATAAATTCATTGATAATAATTTCATGCAATAATCTAAACATATCAATATTCTATTACACTTAATTTTTGTATGACTATATATTGAAGAACAAACCTTAGGGGCATAAATTAGATGTCAGTAATATAGGAGACTATATCTGTAAACTTTAAAAGATTTACATTGAGAAAATCTAAATAAGAAATTGGTCAAACTGTAAGTTAAACACTAAACTCAAATGATAAAATCCTACAATTCACAAAACTTTCTTCCTCTCTCAACAAATATCTTTAGTTGAACAACAACGAAAATAAATTTTCTCTCTATGGATTCTCAAAAGTCTTTAATTAATGTTACACCCCTAAAATTTAATTAAATCATGGAGAAAACTTTGATATCTATGTCTTCATTGTTTTTTTAATATGTGAAAGATTTAGCTTGTATATATTATTCATATAAATTCTCAAAAAATTATTGCAAAATAGGAAACTTTTCTCAGTTAACTATGCACAGTCAAATAACTATCTTTGATTTATGTATAAACTTTGCTCTCTCTGTGTGTGCACGTTTCTCAGTTAACTATGGATAGCCAAATAACTATATTTGATTTATTTATACACATTTCTCTCTCTATGTGTGCATATGTGCATGTGTGCGTGTGTGTGTACGCGCGCATGCATGCGTATGTGTGTGTCTTGTGTGTGCGTGTGTGCGCATGCATGCATATGTGTGTGTTGTGCGTGTGTGTGCGTGTGTGCGCATGCATGCGTATGTGTGTGTCGTGCGTGTGTGTAATAATCCATTATATATGACCTTTGCCCCACATTGAACGAAATGACTAATTGTGGAACTAACAAAAGACTAAGAGTGTGTGCGCGCGCGCGTGCGTGTTTGTGCATGCGAGCGTGCAGCGCGTGTGTGTGAGAGAGAAAACCTTTATATATTAGTTTTGCAACTCATTGAACAAAATGACTAATTGTGCAACTAGAAAAAGACATATTGTTTAAGTTGAGGTGCCAAGGGTTTGAAACCCCTTGGCAACACTAAAATTTAAATGTTTTGCTTGTGAGATCTCAACTTTTTTGTTTTTCTTTCATATTATTACATTGTCCCTATATTTGTGATAATACGATATTGTTATTTTTTCATGGATGAATCATGCTTGATTGAATAAATTGAAATCGTTTACAAGTATATGAACTACAACTTTGTTGGGTATAAGATAAACATGTGATTATAAACTCATTGATAAAAATCTCATGCAATAACTTTTGTATCAATATTCTATTATACATAATTTTCGTATGACTATATTTTTGAAGAACAAATCATAGGGGCACAAATTAAATATCAATAATATAGGAGACTATTTTTGCAAACTTTAAAAAAATTATATTTTCGTATGACTATATTTTTGAAGAACAAAATGTAAGGGCACAAATTAAATATCAATAATATAGGATACTATTTTTGCAAACTTTGAAAAATTTATATTTAGAAAATCTAAATAGGAAATTTGTTCAAACTGTAACTTAAACACTAAACTCAAATGATAAAATCCTACAATTCACAAATCTTTCTTCCTCTCTCAATTAAATATCTTTAGTTGAACAACAACGAAAATAAATTTTCTATCTATGGAATCTCGAATGTCTTTTACTGCTATTAACACCCCTCAAATTTTATTAAATCATGGAGAAACCTTTGATATCTATGTCTTCATTGTTTGTTTTAATTTGTGAAAGAATTAACTTGTATACATTATTCATATAAACTTTTGAAACCTTTGTTGAAAAAAAGAAAACTTTTCTCAGTTAACTATGGCCAGTCAATTAACTATCTTTGATAGATGTATACACTTTTCTCTCTGTGTGTGTGCGAGCACGCGTATCTCAGTTAACTATGGATAGTCAAATAGTATCTTTGCTTTATGTATACATTTTTCTCTCCCTGTGTGCGTACGTGCATGCGTGTCTGTGCGTGTGACATATCCATTATATATCACATTTGCCCCTCATTTAACAAAATGGCTAATTTTGCGACTAGCAAAATAGTGTGTGTGCCTATACGTCTATGTTTGAAAAATCTATTGTATATTACCTTTGACCCTCATTGAAAAAAATGTCTAATTTTGCAACTAACAAAAGATTTTATGCGCGCGCGTCAGCGTGTGTGCGAGTGTGTACGTGATCGCACGTGCGTGCGTATGTGTGTGTGAAAAATCTATTATACATTACATTTTCTCCTCATTGAACAAATAGTTAATTGTGCAATTAGCAACATACTTAATGTTTAAGTTGAGGCGCCAAGGGTTTGAAACCCCTTGACAACACTAAAATGTTTACACTTTGTTGTGAGATCTCAACTCTTTTATTTTTCTTTCATATTATTACTCCGCCCCTATATATGTGATAACACAATGTTGCTATTTTTTCTTGGATGAATCATGCTTGGTTGAATAAATTGAAAATTGTTTACAAGTATTTGAACTACAACTTTGTTGGGTGTAAGAAAAACATGTTATTATAAACTCATTGATAAGAATCTCATGCAATAACCTAAACATATCAATATTCTATTACACTTAATTTTCGTATGACTATATTTTTAGAACAAATCATAGGGGCACAGAAAAAATATCAGTAATATAAGAGACTATTTGTGCAAATTTTTAAAAAATTATATTAAAAAATCTTAATATCAAAATTGATCAAACTGTAACTTAAACACAAAACTCAATTGACAAAATCCTACAATTAACAAAACATTTTTTCTCTCGGAAAAAATATTTTTAGTTGAACAACAACGAAAATAATTTTTCTCTCTATGGATTCTCGAAAGTCTTTTACTGATATTAGCACCCCTTAAATTTCATTAAATCATGGAGAAAACTTTGGTATCTATGTCTTCATTGTTTTTTTTAATTTGTGAAAAATTTAGGTTAACATTATTCATATAAATTTTTAAAACTTTACGACAAAAATGGGAAACTTTTCTCAGTTAATTATGGACAATTAAACAACTATCTTTGATTTATGTAGATAATATTCTCTTTTTGTGTGTAGGTTTGCATGTATGTGTGCATGTGTGGACGTGTGTGCGCGTGCGTGCGTGTGTGCGCGTACATGCGTGTGACAAAGTCGATTACATAATAATTTTGCCTCTCATTGAACAAAATGACTAATTGTACAACTAGCAAAAGATTGTGTGTGCGTGTGCGTGCGGGCGTGTGTGTACGTGCGCGCGCGTGCACATGTGTATGTGACAAATCAATTATATATTAGTTTTGCACCTCATTGAACAAAATGACTAATCGTGCAACTAGCAAAAGACTTAATATTTTAGTTGTGGCGTCAAGGGTTTGAATCCCCTTGGCAACAATAAAATTTTTATACTTTGTTTGTGAGATCTCAACACTTTTATTTTTTTTCATACAAGTATACGTACCCGCGCATTGCGCGGATATAATACAATAGTAAAAATAATAAGATATATTTTATATGTAAAATAAATAACAACATAAATAAATCAAACAAATAATTAAAAGAAAAATAATATACTATAGTTTGAAATTATTTCGATCACAATAAAAAGTTGTTTTGTGATCCTAACAGCAATGATTTTATAATTTTCATAGTAAAATATAATATCATATAAAATATAATAAAGTATTATGTATGTGAAATAATTCATTTGTCTCATATTAATTGATTAATATTAATTTTAACTAATAATTTGCTATATTTATTTTCATCAAAATAATATGCAAATAATGACTATTTATAGTTATATTCATATAATTGTAAAATATATTGAATTATCGAATTAATGAAATTTTATTTTAGTTTAAAAATTAATCAAATTAAATTTTAAAAAACTAAATTTAACAATTAAATGTTGAAGAAGGATGTATAAAATGGAAGAAGTAAAATAAAAGAATACAACTTTTTAGATATAATGATTATTGTGCCTTGATTGTATTGTAAGACTTCAATGTATGCACACATCTCAATAATTTCATCTTTCTTTTTTATTTTTAATTAAGCAAAAAGTGTATTTTATTTGAAATATAGATATCCACATAAATTAAATAAACAAATAATTTAATGAAAAATAATAGACAATATTTTGAATTTATTTTAATTACACTATAAAGGTGTTTTGTGGTTCCAACATCTAAGTTTTTACAATTTTCATAATAAACATAAGTTATTTATATTAAAAATTAAATATAATAAAGTATTGTATATGTGAGTTAATACATTTGTCTCATATTAGTTGATCAATATTAATTTTATACGGTGATTAAAAACATAAATAAGATTATTTTTCTAATTCATGCCTTAAAGTACTTCATGTGAATTATACAAATAAATATGAATACTTTCATTAATAAAATTAATTCCAAAAATCTTTAAAAAATTTATTAAAGTTCTATTGATTTAATAATGCGATCAACTAATATAGATTAATTATATTTAGATAATTATATATTAATATGCAAAAATTACATTTTGCATAAAAATAAAAAAGCACTCCATATGTTCATTTTTAATTTTCATGTTATTTTTTATAGTAAAACATAAGAATTTTGACTAACAATTTGTGTTATATATTTTTTATAATATTAATATGCAAATAATGACTATTTTTAGTGAGTTTTGTTAATATAATTTTGTAATATATAAACTTTTTTCTTAAAATATTAACTTAATATAACCTTAGTTTAATTTGATAGTGGTCAAGAATTTTGTAAAAATAAAAATAACAATTACATATTGATGAAGGAGGTATAAAATGGAGGAAGTATAATTTAAATAATTAGGTAAATAAAATAGTGTCCCACAATAAGCCTTTAATGTATGCACAACAATAAATCATCTTTCTTTCTTAATTTTTAATTAAACAAAATGGTGTTGGCCCAATCTAGAGAATACCAAAAAATGAAACAAAAAGACGTCAGAAATTAGAAACTAAGAAAAATCAAAATGAAAATTTGAAATATATGGTGTTAGCATTTTTGTTAATGCTGATATGGTTCGTATTATATGATTCTATTATCCCACTTCATGGACCCATTATTCCACTAATGGAAAGGTAGTTAACTACCCATTATCCCATTAATGGGAAGGTAGTTAACTATCCATTATCCCACTAATGAGAAAGTGGTTAATTACCCATTATTCCACTAATAGGATAATGGTTAATTATCCATTATCCCACTAATGAGAAAGTGGTTAATTACCCATTATTCCACTAATAGGATAATGGTTAATTATCCATTATCCCACTAATGAGAAAGTGGTTAATTACCTAACAATCCATTATCCCACTACATGGATCCACTATCTTAGTACTCTAGTGGTTGCTAACTTTCCATAACCTCTTAACCGTTCTTGATGGAAGCACAGTTATAAATATGTCATTTGGTTCAAAGGTCCCTAAGCACATTACTTCTAAAAACTCCATACCATCTAAGAGTGAAGTTTTGAGTTCTTAGAAGATCTTTGAAGAAAAGAAGAATTGTAGACTCCGAGTATATCGCTAACAATGGTTGGAGGTATGCCGATCACTTTATATTTCCGTTGTGTCATTGCTCTACAATATCTTACATTTTGGTATCAGAGTCGTTGAATTTCCTCTGCTTTGTTTCGAAATTCTATAAAATCGTTCAAAATGGTTCTTAAAAATTCAGATCTTGTTTTAAAAATTTTGAAAACATTTTCTAATAATAAAAAGCAAAGAGATTGTTTTTTGTTGCATAATGTTCAACAATAAATCTTGTATATGATTTTGAGTTAATATTTAGTGATTCATATAATTTTATTTGATTGAGATTTAGCCACAGCAATCTTAATGAAATGATATTATATATTATATTTTGGATCACTTAAAAAAGTAAATGTCTAAGTGATCTAGAATTTAATTGATTGAAGTTTAGTCACAACATCTTTGATTGAATAAAATTTTAAAAGTTAAGGATCACATAAAGAAATTTTAGACATTAGAATTGTAATTAATTATGCATGATATGATAACTTAATTTCTTTATTTTTAAGTTGCATAATTAATTAAGATGAAATATTAAATATTTTTCATAATTACCCACAGGAATTATGAATGAGAGTTTAATAGTTTTGTCATAAAGATAGAATATCATGTTATTGAATTGATAACTTTATCATAAATATGAATCTAATTGAATTAAAAATTTAGCCCACAGATAATTTTTATGTCAGTAGATTCAACTTTATATTACTTGCCTCAAATTTATGTTAAGTATGTATTTATATTTTTTGCAGTTATGCAACATGCAAATTTCTCTAATATTTGTGATATTCCTGAACTGAATGGCGAGAACTATAAGATTTGGAAGGAGAGAATTCTCCTTCACTTAGGGTGTATGGATATTAATTATTCTATCAGGAAAGACGAGCCACCTATTAAGAAAATCAACACTCAAGATGAGATTTTTCTTCATGAACAATGGGAACGCTCTAACCGTTTGAGCGTTATGTTCATTAAGACCAAAATCTCTACTGGTATTTGTGGTTCTATCGAACAGCATAACAATGTCAAGGCATTGCTGAAGGCTATTGATGAACAGTTTGAGACTTCAGATAAGGCACTTGCCAGCACCTTAATTATGAAATTATCATCAATGAGGTTCACTAGTTTGAGAAATGTGCGTGAGCACATTATGAAAATGCGAGACTTAGCAGTTCAATTAAAGATTCTTAAAGTCGAAATGTCTGAAACTTTTCTTGTGCACATATCCTGAATACTTTACTTGCACAGTATATCCCTTTAAGATTTCTTATAACACACATAAAGATAAATGGTCTATTAATGAACTCATGACCATGTGTGTTCAAGAGGAAGGTCGACTACTGATGAAAACAGGAGAAAGTGCATTCATGACTACTCAAGGAAAGAAGACCAATTAAACCAACAAGAGGTCTAAAGGAAAGGCACCACTTGAAACTGACATAAAAAAGGAAGCCAAGTGTCGCTTCTGTAGAAAGAAGGGACACATAAGGTAGGATTGTGTCAAGTTTCAACAATGGCTTGTTAAGAAAGGTATTTTTATCTCTCTTGTTTGTTATGAAGCTAATATGATTGATGTTAATCATAATACGTGGTGGATTGATTCTGCTTCTACAATCCATATTACGAATTCATTGCAGGATTTAAGAAACCTGCAGAAGCCAGTGGGAGCTGAGCGAAGCATCTATTCTGGAAACAAGATGCAGTCGCATATGGAAGCTATTAGGACATGCAATTTAGTTTTTAGTAGTGGTTTTATTTTTGAGTTGGAAAGGACTTTTTATGTTTCTAATTTTTCTAGCAATTTAATTTCAGTATCAAGACTTGTACCTTTGGGATATTCCTTCTTTCTAGAAGGTGATTTCAAATTATTTTATAAATCTAAACTTATTGGATATGGTACATTGTCTAATGATCTTTTCTCTTTTAATTTACAAAATGATTCCACTCATACTGTTATGCATGTACAAACTGGCACTAAAAGATGCGTTATAAATGAAGATTCCTCTATCTTATGGCATCGGAGATTGGGACATATCTCCATCGATAGAATTAAGAGATTAGTTGATGGAGTACTTAGTACTTTAAATTTTACTGATTTTGATACTTGTACGGACTGCATTAAAGACAAGCAGACCAACAACTCAAAGAAAGGTGCCAAGAGGAGTTCAACCATATTAGAAATCATACATTCAGATATATGTTGTCCAGACATGGACACATATGTTAAGAAATACTTTATCACTTTTATTGATGATAACTCACGATATATGTATCTCTACATGCTTCATAATAAGAGGGAAGGATTAGAAGCCTTTAAAGTTTTCAAGGCTGAAGTAGAGAAACAATGCGAAAAACAAATTAAGATTGTGAGAACTGATAGAGATGGTGAGTATTATGGTAGATATATGGACAAGCACAAGGTTCGATTGCGAAGTTTCTTCAACAAAATAGGATTGTTGGGCAATATACTATGTCTGGTTCTCTGGATCAGAATGGTGTAGCAGAAAGAAGAAATCAAACATTATTGGACATGGTGCGTAGTATGTTAAGTAGCTCTAAGCTACCTAAGTCCTTGTGGATTGAATCTCTTATGATAGCAGCGTATATATTAAACAGAGTTCCAACCAAGGTTATTCCAAAGACGCCTTTTGAGTTATTCAAAGGTTGGAAACCTAGTTTGACACATATACGTGTATGGGGATGCCCGTCTGAAGTTAGAATTTTCAACCCACAAGAAAAGAAACTGGATCCTAGGACCATTAGTGGATATTTCATTGGATATGCCGAAAGGTCTAAAGGATACAGATTCTACTGTCCATCTAACAGTACTAGGATTGTGGAATCAAGAAATGCAAAATTTCTTGAAAATGACTTAATTAGTGGGAGTGATCAATTTCAGAATACAATTTCTATAAGAGATCAACCTTCCACTTCAAGTCAAAAATTGATTGTTGTACATAATACCCCTCAAGTTCAATTGGGTGTTGAGCAACCAATCAATGAGATTCCACAAGCTGCTGAAAACATGCATATAGATCAAGTTGTTCAAGTAATTCCTGAAATTATTGAACAACCAGTTGAACAACATAATCCTCACGAAAATGTTGGTGCAACATTGAGAAGATCTACTAGAGAAAGAAAATCACCAATTCCTAGTGACTTTGTTGTATATTTGCAAGAATCTGATATTGGAGTTGAAATTGATCCTGAATCTTTTTCACAAGACATGAATTCTAAAGAGTCTGAATTGTGGTACAATGCTATGAAAGAAAAGATGAATTCTAAGAAAAGTAACGAGGTATGGGATCTTATTGATTTGCCTAGTGGTGTTAAAATCATTGGATGTAAATGGGTTTTTAAGACTAAAAAGGACTCATTAGGCAACATACAAAGATATAAAGCAAGACTTTTTGCTAAAGGATTCACTCAAAAGGAAGGAATTGATTACACAGAGACATTTTCTCCTGTGTCTATAAAGGATTCCTTGCGCATAATATTGTCATTAGTAGCACACTTTGACTTAGAATTGCAACAGATGGATGTGAAAACCACATTTCTCAATGGTGATCTAGAGGAAGCGGTTTATATGAAACAACCTGAAGGATTCTTCTCTAGTAATGGTGAGAACTTGGTATGCAAGTTAAATAAATTCATATATGGACTAAAACAAGCTTCCCGTCAATGGTATTTGAAATTTCAAAATGTTATCTCTTCATTAGACTTTGTTTAGAACATTATGGATCAATGTATATACCATAAGATCAGTGGGAGTTAAATATGTTTCTTAGTTCTATATATGGAAGATATATTACTTGCATCCAATGAAAAGGTAATGATATATGAGGTGAAATAATTTCTATCTAAAATTTTTGATATGAAAGACATGGGTGAAGCATCTTATGTTATTGGTATTAAGATTCATCGAGATAGACATCAAGGTACCTTAGGTTTATCTCAAGAATTCTATATCAATAAAATTTTAGAGAGTTTCCGAAAGAAAGATTGTTCACCAAGTGTAGCTCCTATCGTGAAGGGTGACAAGTTCAACTTGAAACAGTGCCTGAAGAACGATCTTGAGAGAGAACAAATGACGGACATTGCTTACACTTCTGTTGTCGGAAGCTTGATGTATGCTCAGGTTTGTACAAGACCTGACATATCATTTGTTGTTGGATGTTAGGAAGATATCAGAGTAATCCAGGTCTTGACCACTGGAGAGCTGCAAAGAAAGTCTTAAGATATATTCAAGGAACAAAAGATTACATGTCTATGTACAAATGATCAGATGACTTAGAAGTCATTGGCTACTCTGATTCAGACTTTGTTGGCTGTGTTAATTCATGGACAACTTCAGGATACATATTTATGTTAGCCGGTGGAGCTATATCTTGGAGAAGCATCAAACAGACTCTTGTTACTACTTCCACTATGGAGGCTGAGTTCGTTTCTTGTTTCGAGGCTACCTCACATGGTGTATGGTTAAAGAGTTTTATTTCTGGACTTAGAATTGTCAACTCTATATATAAGCCATTAAGGTTATATTGTGACAATTCATCTGTTGTCTTTATGGCTAAGAATAATAAAAGTGGTAGTCGAAGCAAGCATATCGACATCAAATATCTAGCCATAAGAGAACGTGTTAAAGACAAGAAAGTGGTCATTGAACACGTTAGCACTGAAGTAATGTTAGCTGATCCTTTAACTAAAGGCATGCCACCACAAAAATTTAAGGATCATGTAGTCACAATGGGACTTAGTCTTACTATGTAAAATTTCGTTGTAACAATGAATGTTTACGAAACTCTATTTTATATGATGTTTCTCGTTAACTGTGCGCACATTCAGTTTTATTTTCAGAAATGTCACTAAAGTATGGACCTTGAATAAATATTGAGTTTATTCATTAATTAGATGGGTTAAAGTTTAGAGATATAGTGCATTGTGTCACATGGAAGATACTACTCACTGCAAGAGAAACTATCGCCATGATTCGTGTATTATATTTCATTAATGGGATTAGAATATACGGACCAAGTGGGAGAATGTTAGCATTTTTGTTAATGTTGATATGGTCCTTACTAAATGGGTCTATTATCCCACTTCATGAACCCATTATCCCACTAATGGGAAGGTAGTTAACTACCCATTATCCCATTAATGGGAAGGTAGTTAACTATCCATTATCCCACTAATGAGAAAGTGGTTAATTACCCATTATCCCACTAATGTGATAATGGTTAAGTATCCATTATCCGACTAATGAGAAAGTGGTTAATTACCCATTATCCCACTAATAGGATAATGGTTAACTACCCATTATCCCACCACATGGATCCACTATCCTACTACTCTAGTGGTTGGTAACTTCCCATAACCTCTTAACCGTTCTTGATGGAAGCACGGTTATAAATATGTCATTTGGTTCAAAGGTCCCTAAGCAAATTACTTATAAAAACTCCATACCATCTAAGAGTGAGGTTTTGAGTGCTTAGAAGAGCTTTGAAGAAAAGAAGAATTGTAGACTCCGACTATATCGCTAACAATGGCTGAAGGTATGTCGATCATTCTATATTTCTGTAACACCCCATAAATTCTATGACCTATACTAGAGCCTTATATGTTGAAAAATGATTATATTAGACCTAAATAAGTGTAAATAACTTGTTTGAGAAGTATTGGAGTCATAGCATTAAAGAAAGATCTTAACGTCCGAAAACTAGCGAAAATTGAACTAGTTCACGTCCCTATGTTTGGTGAAGGATTCCGAGGGTTATATGAAGTCCAAAACTTGTAAAAACACTTTTAATAGGTATATTACAGTACAGAGGGTCAAAACGTACAGTTAAGACACCCCAAGCACCACCGAAAGGGCCCTTAGGGAGGACCCGAATTTGGGCGAGCAAGCTGCAAAGGCAGCTGCCCGTAGGCAGGTTTTTGGTGGCTGATACGCGACGTGTAGCCATCACGTGGAGATCTGGAGTTGGCCTCGCAACGCGGGGATGACACGGACCCTAGTTTCTCAACTCAAAATTCAAAAATAAAATGGTGAAATAGCCTCGCGACGCGCACCTACTTCCCAGATTCGTAAAAAGTCGTATTCTGGGTGTTTTGACTTCACAAATAAACTCATTTAAGTGAGGGGTCTTTTGGGTAATTTAATGGGTGACTATATAATGTCTTAAGGTCAGTTTTAAGTCAATTTTAACACAAAAAATCAAGTCCCAAAAGTTGAACTCAAAAATCTCTCCCAAATTCTCTCTTCCTCCAAAACTCCATTGAAGACCATTAGAGCTCCAAGAAGAAGATCAAGCCTTCAGTTTTTTCAACTAAATTTCGTGGCTTTCTCATGTATAAGGTATGGTTTCTTTGACTCTTGGGATTAATTTCCCCAAGAGGTCCTTGAAAAGATGATTTCTAAATCCCCCAAAACAAGGGTTTTTCTCCTCACATGGGTCTTTTTTCTAAAACAAAATTATGAATCAATTTTGATGAAGTATGATGAATTAATGTTGTTTAAGTGTGAATTAATGGTTAATTGATGAATTCCTATGAGTTTTTCCTTGACCCATGTCTTTTCCCCAAATCCCTAGTTTTTTGGATTGATTAAGGTGAATTGATGAGGGTGATGAACATGTCACTTAATTACTTTGATTTTAGTTATGTTAATACTTCATGAATTGCCCTATTTCATATGTTGGTTGTGAGTTCTTGGGTATTGAATTATGAAGTCCCAAGAAGGGAAATGAGGTATGATCTTGATTCTCCTTTGATCTCAATTATGCAAGGTGAAATCTACTTGTGTGATAGTGATGATATAGCTAATTATGTTGTTGTGATGTTGGTGATAAAAATCCCTCATCCATACCCTAGATTTATAAATTGGCTATGAAGTATGTAATTATGTTATGATATGATTATTATATGATTGAATGTAGTTTCTCATGATTATGATAACGTATCTAAAGTGAAAGGATAGTTCTCACTTGTGATCACCTTATGAGCTATTATGATAGGATGTTTACATAAGGGTCTAGAAGAGAATAATGTGAACTTGTATGATATCATAAGATGATTACTAAAGGTAATAATTTCTTAGCATCGAAAGGGCATGTAAATGAGATGGAGGTCTCACGTTAGTAAGTCCGGACTCCCACATGGGTTCCTCACGTTAGTAAGTCCGGATTCCCGAATTATGTGTTGTCTCATGAGATGGAAACCTCCACGTTAGTAAGTCAGGGTTTCTAGAAACAATCTCCTTGACCCTTAACAATGTGCCCACATAGGACTCTAGCTTAGTGGATCCACCTAGATAGCTACGTATGGTTACACCTTAGGCAAGTTTTAACCCTCTCTTTCGGATTCCATGTAGCTTACATGGTCTCATGCCGGTTATTGCACTTCTTTCCCTAATGTAAAATTAAATGAGTAAGTTAAGTATGTGAACTCTTATTAGGGTTGTCTTGAAGGCTTCTACATAGGGTAAGGGAGGGTATGGGACTTTTCTTACTCATTGCACATGTGGAATCCTAAGGGATGGTTCTAGTAGTGTTCTTTTATGATTTTGATTATGATTATGATTATGTTGATAAGCTATGATTAGTATTGATGTATGAAGCATGTTATATATGAGAATGTGTTGTAAGTATGAAGTGGGTTGCTTACTTTGATACTTAGCTTTGAATAGGGTTATGGGGCTTTATTCTTGGGATTACACAAGTGTTGCTTGAGTTACTTACATGTTGTTATGATTATGATGTTCCTTATATACGTATATTGAATTGTTGGTCATTGTGCATAGTTTTGACTAAATGGTGTCTTTTCTCATGCATTAACGATTCTTATCCATAGGGACCATACTTAGTACATGTGTTTTGTACTAACCCATATCTCTTCCCTTTTCCCAAACATTGTAGGTTCGGGCCGTTGAGGTATCATTGAGGCTAAAGCAAGAAGGCTTGGACTAGACTCTTCAAGTTTTGGTATGCCCTCTAGTTCGAGGATGCTACCACACACTCTATCTTAGTAGTACTTGTATTGTCTAATAGATATTCATTTATTTCCTATTGTTGAAGATATTGATGTAAGCCCTATGTGGCAATTATGAATTTGTGTAAGGGCTTTGGCCGGATTGTTTGACTTCGTTTAGATGGTTGATATGAAACAAAGATTTAGACTAAATTCCTATATATTGTTATGTTGTGTATGCGAGAAGCCTATGTATGCTTCCTATGTAGAGGTCTATGTAAACCTCATTGCTATATAAGTAAAAGTTTTAAATATTTTCGCATTTTTGACATATGATATGCTATGACGAAGGCTAAGAGACTGTAACAACCCTAAAAATGAATAGGATAAAGACTTAGGGTGTCAAGAATGCTTGTGATTAAACCAAGGTTCATACGGATTGATACACATAGAACCAGACCTCAGAACCCTTACTACGACCAAGTCAACTAACTTGGGGAGTTAGTTGAGATTGAAAAGGTTGGAACCAACCATGTGAGGCTCTCGAAAATAAAGATTTAATCGAAGGAGTCTTTACCAGACTTAAAAGTAGAAATTTTAAGTTTTGAGGGTCCAGGGGTAAAATGGTCTTTTTCAGGCAAAGGGTAATATTGTAATTACCCTGAGGAATTAATAAATTAATTAATTAATTTAATTAAAAGAGCTATTCGAATTTGGGGCGACCCGGAGTGACCCATTTCGCAAATGGGGTGCCACTCGGGTTCGAGCCCCACTAGGAGCAAGGAATTGATGATTTAATCATCAATTAAAATCTATTTATTAAGGGTAAAATGGTCTTTTTACTTATTAATTAAAATAAATCAGATTTTTATTAAGTTAATTAATTCCTATTTTGACTAAGTCTTGAATTTAGTCTCCTAATCCTAATAACTCTCTCTCCCTTATGTTTCTCAACTCTCTCTCACGTTCTTAATCTCTCTCTCTCTCACGTTATTTCTGCGAAACACAACAAAAACCAGAAAATACATCAAGAGTTCTTCACACTTGAAGAACTCACAAGAATTTTTAAGTAAAAGACAAAGTAATCAAAACGTCAAGGCTAAGAGAAGTTCGTCGAGTGGGGTGTACGTTGAAGTGAATTGGGCGTGGTTTGGAGGAGTTTCCGGGAAGCAACTTCAAGCTTGAACAACGTCAAAAGGTATGGGTTTCTCTCCTGGAATTCTTTCTCCAAGAGTACTTTTCTTCGAACGATTCTCAAGCTCTTGAAAACTAAGGTTGTTCCCCTTTGTATGTCCTTGTCCTTAGCTCCCAAACGAATTCGTAGGATGGGTATGTTGTGCTGCTAGATTTAGGCATGATTGACGTATTTATATTAAATGTGAACATGTTTTATGTGAGGGAAAATACGAAAATGATATTCGAAGTGTGACCAAAAATTGGTGTTGTGTGTGCATCGTGGGCAGTGGCTTTAGCCACTGTTTTGGGGTCGAATATTCATGTGTTTTTGGTGTATTTTATGTGTGTAATGTGTGTGCAATGTGGTGTTCATTATATTGAAAAATGTTGGGTTGAATAACACTCTTTTAGCTAAGTAAACTCATGAAAGATGTGACTAAAAATGAGTGAAGAATGAATTTAAGGGAAATGGGGCTGGGTTGAATCGAACTCGCGATATGTGGGGGAGAAGAAGGAGAAAATTAATTAAACAAATAAATGGGAGGCATGGGATTCGAACCCACGACCTCCAGGTACGCGCGAAAGAGGAGAAAATAAGAAAAAGGATAACGCGAGGCGTGGGAATCAAACCCACGACCTCAAGGCTGAAGGAAGAAGAGAAATTAATTAAGAAATTAGAGAGGTTGTGGGGGTTCGAACCCACCACCTGACATCCTCAGCGAAATTAAAATATAAATAAGGATGTTGTGGGGGTTCGAACCCACAACCTCCCTATTCCAGCGAGAATTAAAGGAAAAATCAAAGAGGCTGTGGGGGTTTGAACCCACAACCTCTTGGTTTGGGCGAAAATGAGTAATGAAACCTTCATGAAAAATAAAAAGAGGTTGTGGGGGTTCGAACCCACAACCCTTCGGCCATCTTAAGGGAAAAATTAAATAGAAAATTAATCCTTCAATATTAATGTTGAGATTTAATTTAGAGTTCTAATGTTATGAATATTAGAAATAAAATCAATGAAAAATATAAATGATATCCAAGTGACTCAAACTTGGGTTTCCTTGCCCATTCTTCCGTATTGATACATAAGTCATACGTGAATAAAATATCCAAGAATAATGCCATCTACTTAGATCAAAATTAAGATCTTGGCATATATACAAGATACATAAGTCTTGTACTACATAATCTCAGGAAAGTAATAATCACTTAACGAACTATGAATGAAGCCCCATGGCTTGTGTGTATAGACACATAAGTCTAACATACGTTCAAAAATAAGAGAATGTAAGATGTATGTAATGAAATGATGAACCCTAGGAGGGTAAGTATGCGTGTAAGATACACTAAGTGGCCAAGTACATTGGCATATGATGAGATGAACGATAAAATGACGAAATGAACATTCACATAATAAAAGGTGAGTAACTAAGAAAAGCAAAGGTGCTAATGATGAAGAATGTGGTGACAACATGATATGAGGCTAATAAAAATGATGAGAGCAATCTCAAATGAGCCTAAATAAATGTTACCAATACGTACTCACCAATGAGAGTGTAAGATAATGAAGAGACCAGTCTCCACGAACACTCTAATGAAAGTATTGAGCTTAACACACTTAATACTAATTATGAGATGAGAAATCATCTAATGAGCTATGATGTCCTCATACTAGAAGCCAGCTTCCATGACGTATGAGATGAATGTAATGGAACTTTATACTGAGCACCGATAGGCTAGTTATGAGCGGTGATGCCTTCTTTCGGGAAGGGCGAAGGTTCACGTAACTCTCATGAGATGAGACTGTCCGGCTTGCCGGGTATGGGTCTCCATACATCTCCTAGTCTTTGAACCTATACTGCCAATATAGGGATCTGGCGGGGTTGAATTCCCATGTACGCTAGCATGTTATTGGATCACTTTGGCCGGTGATTCCACCTCTTTTCGGTGTGGGGGAGACACTGGATTTCATGATGCTCACATGATCTATGTCGGTTAAAGTTAAAGTTCCCAATGAATGGATGAGGCCAGCCTCAGATGAAGCACATAATGAAATGAATGATACCAAAGGTGCTAGGATAGGATAATCAAGAGGTGAGCTAGACTCAGGTAATGACATTAGGTTATTCTTGATCATTGTACAGCAAGCCCGATGAAAGTCTTAAACTACACCCTAGGTATAGCTGGTGTTCACACTGGCTTATGAATGAAATGAAATGAAGTACGTATGAATGAATGAAGCAGACTCTGTGTTTACTAATGAAGACTCCCTAGTTGAGGTCCCATATGTTGAGCCCTCATTTTGGAAAGTCTTAATGTCAAGTCCATGATTCTAAGGTCTCATGGCATATGAATGAATGATACGAAAGAAGCTATGTGTTACATGTTATGTGCTATGATATGTGCTATATGAAGATGTTATGTGCTGTGTGCAATACGATATTTATAATGATGCATGTTACTCTCATGGCATGACCTTCCTAACCCAGTTTGGAAAGTTCACTAACTTTCCTAATCTCAATTTGGCAAGTCCACTGACTTGACTTCCAAAAATCATGTTGTTAGGAAAGAGCTATTCTTTCTCATGCATGTCCGTGGTGTGTGCTTGCATATACCCATACTTAGTACAAGTGTGTACTAACCCTATACATCTATACTATTTTAGGTGCAGGCACAGGTGGGCGATAGAGCTAGAGGATCATTGTTGCAGCTATCCGGACGTCAGCATTCATCCGGAGTTTGGTAGGTCCTCATGCTTTCGAGGATGCTACTGTTTTACATTCTAGCTTAGTTTTAGAGTTGATCTAGTGGAGCATGTTCCACTAGCGTTTCTTTCCTTTTTTATTCAGACTTTGTATTGGTGCCATTTTGGCAATTATACACTTAATACTTACTGATCTATTTCTTTCAGTTGCTTATCTCTTAATGTTAGATGGTTGATGATGAACTATTATGGAATGTTAAGAATGTTTAACAAATATGTTAAGGAACAAAAAACGTTTCATATTTTCCGCTAAAATTAACCTAAGTGAAGTATGAATAACGTAAGTAGGCTTGTCTGCGACCTCTGAGAGGTCAACGACGCCGGTATCATCTGGGGTCTAGATTCCAGTCGTGTCAGAGACTTGGCTTAGTCCTCTTCGAGGACGACGACACCGGTAACGACTAGGGTGTACTTTTGGTCGTTACAATTTCCGCTGCATCATTGCTCTGCAATATCTTACATATGGATCTTTCCAGATTGTAGAAGGAGACGAAAATGGCGATGAAATCTAATTTTTGAGATTAAAAAATTGATTTTCCTCTTTAGATCGTCGTTGGTGAGAGCTAGTTATATCATCTCTAAGCTCATATATGTTTTTTCAAAACAGTGCAAGTGTATTTTTTTTGTAAAGTTTCTTGGAAGATTGAAATTTATAATTTGAATCTCATCTTGACTTTGAACATTCTAATTAGAACATAGCATAAAAAGGACTTTCTAAAAGTTAGTATCACACTGCAAATAAGATTTTGATCGGAGTATTTTTAGATCTAGAGTCGTTCCGTCAACAATTGTATGTTTTGTGAAATGGTGAGTTTAATTTTTTTGAATGGACCTTGCTTAATAAGAAATTTTATTGAAGAGTAGTTGCATGCATCAACTTCTTTTTAGTGACTTCAATTTTGCAATATTTATCAGGAGATATTTTCTTCAGCTCTATTTTACCTTGATGCTACTCTATTTGGGATGGACACCTAAGGTATTAGTATTTAAAATTAATTTTATTATAACATGCACGCTATAACATAGTTGCAATAAGCTTATTTCTCTGCAGATTTTGTTATTTTGCTTGGTGATTGAGAGTTTCTGATGAGTTCGTATCAGTTTATTTGTGATTTCAATTACAGGTTAGATCTCTATCTTTGTTTTTATTTTTATGTTTAACCATGTTGTTTGAATAGATTGTGATGAATTATTGCTTATTGGGGAAGAAGGGAACTCATTACTTGTTTTTTAAAAAATAAAAAAAGATGTCTTACATCTACAGCTATGTAGTTAAACTAATTTATATTATGCTCAATTTGTTTATTTTTACACCACTCTCTAAATTTTAATGTGTTTTATATGGTTATTTTCTGTGGTTTAAATGTGGTTATACTTATATTTTGATGCATGCTTCAGATGAAGATCTAACTGAGCTAATTGATATGCTTGATAGATTATAATTAAGTTTACTGAAATTAACATAACATAAATAATTGTGTGTTTACTTGTTTAAACTTATTTGAGTACATTTTTAATGTGTTACTTATTTGTAATAGCAGAATATTATATGAACTACTTTAAATACTTGTAATAGAATATCAAGATTAAATCTAAAGCTTTAAATATATCTAGAACAAAGCCCTGCACTGCATATACATATTAATATTAATGTTTATAATAAAATAATATCAACATGTGGTTCCATTGTGTGTGATGAAATAGTATGAAACTATTTGTAAAACACACTCAACTACTTAAGTGTGAAAGTGTTCACCATATGCATAAGTATATTATTCCTCTCCATTGTTTCAAACTTTGCTACAAATTCTATAATTCAAGAACTGAAATATCAGTTGAATTATTTGTCATAGTCAATAAAATAACATACCTCTAAATGATTACATAATTATACCAGCAACTTCATCTGAATTGTTTTATAATGATCATCAACAATAAAACGTATATATAAAAATATCCAAAAGAATTTGAATATCACAATAGCTTTTGGAACACTTCTTTATATACTACATTTATAGCCTCATCAGTTAACTGACTATCATCATTGTAACTTAATATTTTTAATCCCTTTCTACTTGTTACTCTAGAAACAAAAACATAAAGTTGTCCATGGGTAAACACTGATTTCTTTAAAAATAATCCAGCATGAGATAAAGATTGTCCTTGTCTCTTGTTGATTGTCATGGCAAATGATACAGTTATAGGAAATTGTCTTCTTTGAAACTTAAATGGGATTCTAGAATATGAAGGTGTTAAAGTCATTCTTGGAATAAATACCTTCAGTCCAGTCATCTGTCCAGATAAAACATTTGCTTCAATTACTTGATTTCCAAGTTTAGTAACAATCAACCTACTTCCATTACATAATCTTGTTGACTGATCAATATTTCTTAGTAACATCATTGGAACTCCAGCTTTTAAATTGATTGAATGATTAGGAAATCCAGAACATTTAATAGTATACAAAAATTCTAGTGTGTGTACATGTTCCAAAGCTGAATAAGTATGATCAGACTTGCATATTTTGTCAGAACTCAAATATGATTTCTCAGGATTATGATTTAAGGAGATCATATATTGATTGATTGATTCAACCATATCAAGAGTCGGAGCTAGAAAGGCTCTTTGTTATAGGTATCCAACATCGTTGCAATTATTACTAAAATCTGGATACGTACTTTCCACAATAGTTGCTATCGGATATGTATACTCAATTATCAGAAGATCCTTTAGTATTACAACTTTATCAATACCTTCAAATGAATTACTAATACTACCATCCCCAACTATCAATATCCAATCAGAAAACTCTTTCAACTTCTTTAGATCAGTATCATAGTCATTGTTTTGCAACCTCATATTCTTTGTCAATGTTAATAATTCACAATGGGCCTATAAATATGAAGAGTTGATAGTTGCATTAACAATATCTTGTCAGCTACCTTTTGGGATCACTGGTAGAATTTGTCTGAAGTCACAAATCACCTCCAAGAACAATTGTTTTACCACCAAATTGTAATTTTGATTTAGATGTGTCTTTGTAATATCTCTTAAGTTCTTATCAAGAGCTTCAAAACAATGTCTTTGCATCATTGGAATCTCATCCCAAATAATTAACTTAGTCTTAATTATTAAGTGTGCTAAAGGAGTACCTTGTTTTAAATTACATGTTGAATCTTCAGTTATATTTAGCGGGATAACAAATCTAGAATGTGTTGTTCGTCCACCTGGTAATAAAAGAGATGCAATTCCGTCTCCTTTGGACGTATGACAGCTGATAGAGTCTTCCAAATATAAGTTTTCCATGTTCCTCCAAATCCATATAAAAAGAAAAATTCACCCATATTTTCATTAACTGTTGCCATAATTTTTTTATACACTGCTTTTTGCTCATCGGTTAAATTTAATATCAATTGTTGATTTTCATCAGCTGAAACTCGTTTATTGTAACGCATTTAATCACAAATTAATCTATTGGTGATGTCAACATAATCCTCAGTGTATACAGGTAATGCATTGTAGGAAAATCTGAAAAACTTCTTTCACAACTTTTTAAAAAACTTTCTATCTTTTGCAAGCAATAATTCTTTAAATCAACATCTGATAGACACGCTTCTGAAAATATAATATAAATATATAAAAAATTAATATTTAAATGTATATGTAATAAAAAAATTAATCAAACAAAAATAATATAGAATTCATGATAAAATAAGATTAATTAAATTTAAACACTATTGGATATCTGGGTTATCTAATACTCTTCTTTCTTCATGAAGAATATCTTCAGATAGTAAATGTCATGTTGATTCTTAAACAACCTCCGGACGTGACATTGAATTTGATATAAGTAGCATAGCAAATAATTGTCTTAAATATGATGACATTTTTCAATGACTTGCTTCTACTATAGCATCAACATATTCTTTGTCATCATCTAATAATCCTAAAGCATAACATGCATCTCTAAAAGTCTCGTGATCTACATCATTTATTCTTCTGAGATCCTCATATGAAGTGGGACCTCTAACAATACTCAATAACAATCTAAGATAATATTGCTCACCAGATTTCGGTGGAACAAAGAAAATTCTTTCAATTGAAAATGTAGATTTTTTTCTTTTATCACATCTCTTAAATTGTTGTTTTCAGACAAACTTTAAAGGAAATTCTGCATAGGTTAAATCTCTTGTTTCAGGAAATTCCTTGTTTGCTTCAAACCAACTTAAAAACTTTGATTCCCTTACGTTTGGTATATTGATGACAACACCAATTGGATCATCATCTGAAAATATGATATTCTGATTGCCTGGTAAATGAAAAGATAACCTTTCTACAAAGGGTTCTCTATGGTGGATTGAAAATTTAAAGATTCTCCAAGCTGCTTCACATGGTGATATATACCGACAATCACAATACATATTTATTTCATCAACCCCTCTTGAATCTCAAATGTTTGCACTATCACAAAAAGTAGTTGTAACACGGTCATGACCTTTATTTACATACTTGAATAAGTATTTAACTGACCTTGATTGATTGCACCTTTCGACATTAATATGCACCACATATTTCAACAATAAAAATCTATTGTGTGGTACAACATATCTATTATCCAAATCAATACCTGATCTCTTTGTAGATCTGCCATCATCTCTTCTTCTATATACAGAATATACATCCTCATCAATTGAGGTAGAAGAAATAAACCTTTTTGGAAAATGTTTTGAACATTTTCCATTTTGCATGCAAGGAGATGATTTTCTAACTAAACCACATGGCCATGCATCATAAAGTTTGTAACAGCAACATAATAATCCAAATCAAGTAATTTATTTGGTAATTCAGCTGAAATAATATCATCAATATTATCAATATTCGGAGATTTGCTATGTAGAAATAGCAAAATATGGGCATGATACAATCCACGCTTTTGAGATTCAATAGTATAAAACACTGTATAAAAGGATAAATATGATATGATATGATTTATTACTGGTTCGGAGTTAAAATAAACAATTATTATGTTATAGTAATAAGGTAATATATACCTGCTTTTACTTGTCCAAAAATTTTATTGTCATGCAAATTCTTTATCAGGTGAACTAATTTGACTTTAAAGACTCTCGTTATAATTTCTGGCCGATCTTCTGGAGCCAGTCCCTTACTCTTCACAAAGCTTGTGATCTCATGCCATTTAGGATTGCAAGTAAATGTAATAAATAGATCAGGATATCCAGCCCATTTACAATTGTCATTGCGTCTTGATAATTTTGCAACATGTAACGTGTACCTCTAGTGAAAGAAGAAGATAATATTACTCTTTGTCCTTGAGAAGAAGGTTGAGTGTCTCCCTGCAAAACAGCTTCTTGTAATCCCTTATAGAAGTCAGCTCTCAAATGTGTTTGATGGAGCCTACAAAAATAGCAATCAAGAAGATTTTATCATTGTATATCCATCAACTAAGAATTGTTGAAATAACCTTTTAGCTGATACAATTGTTGGTACTTCATTCTGCTTTTCTTGAATTTTGTATGAAAAATATTCAAGAGAGCTAACATATTTCCTTCCATCAGATGATTCATCAATTCCATTTAAAGGAATATATTCTCTATATACATCTTCACCAAATGGAAAAAGTAATGGATATTGCAAACCTAAGTATGATGCATTCAATTCACTTATTCTCTTAAGTTGTCCAGAATGACTTTCAATTATTATAACTCTGTCTGAACTGTTTGGTTCAAAATCACCAACCACCAAAGCTGCTACCTCAGAAACTGTTGGCAAATTGTACCTTCTTTCATCTTATCCTCTTATTCCTATCAGTCTTAGTTTAACATCAGCATGTTGATCCATTTGAAATCTATCTCTTACCATCCGAAAAAATTTTGTAAGCACATTGTGTTTATCTTGCATTTCCTTGAGATCATTAACAATTTGAGCATGAATTTGACTGTTAATTTTCCTACGACTAAAAAAGAAATAATTATTTATACTAGTGATTAATAATTACAATTATATTTAATGTTATAAATTAATAAATAATATAAATCCTTACCTGATAACATTAATTCTATTTTGCACCTCATTTTCTGTATCATATATATACAATTGTGCAAATTTTGGAGTAGATCCCTCAGTAGGTAGTAAGCTTCCAATTTTATGATAATTCTGTCCAGATAATCGTAATGTTCTTGGACCTTTTGTTTGATTGACAGATGAATCAATTTTTTCTCCCATTGATGTAAATGAAAACATGGAATTATAAATTCTGATATTCTCTCTGAAATGACGATTTTTGTCACCTAAAATAATTTTATATTATTCAAATATTTAAAATAATGTATTCTAATAATTTAGTAATTTGATAAATAATTACAATTACCTGATCCAAATAATAATTCCTTTAGAAGTGTAGGAGGATCCTTTGGATTTGGAAGCTTTATCTTTCTCTTATCACAACACAACGTAAAAATATATTTTATTTTTTATATCTTTTCTCAATTCTTTCTGCATACCCAAAGTATGCACCACAATGTTCACATTCATAAGTAGAATCTCCCATATCCCAATAATCTAATAATATTTCATTTTAAATTTAAAAGTTAGAGTGTAATTACTTATAGTATATAAAAAATAAATTGAATTGTTGATGAAATGTAATATTAAAACAAATACCTTTGCTGTAAATCATACCACCTTCATTTTCATCCCCTTCAATTATAATAATAAAATATTAAAATATAATTTCAAAATTTCAAACATTAATAAATTATAAGAATATAAAATGTGTCTAAGTGTAGATTCATACCTTCCAGCATATTTTTATATTTATTTTCAGTAATATATTGCTCATTTGATTGAACGTTAGAATGTTCCGCCGTCAACAAAGGTGAAAATGCATTCTCATCCACCATTATATGTTTACCTTTAAATTGCCTAGAATATGAAGTAGAACTACTATGCAAATCTAGCATAAAGGAATATGCATTAATTACTAAATAAAACTTAGTTAAAGTTTTTCTCGAAGAGTAAAAAAGAAACTAAATTAATAAAACAACAGAAAGATATGAAACATCTAACCATTGACATCGGAAGAGAGTTTTACATGTTTTTGATTCTGACGTAAGGAAATCCTTTTTTTCTTGCTAATTTCTTGTGATCTTTCATGTTTCTTTATATGTTATTGAACTCTATATCTATTTAAAAGGATAATACGGTAGAACTGAACAACAGTTAATTTATAGCAGTTTATTAATTTTTTAGATATGTATCCTAATTTTGAATAACTGTAAAATTCAAATTTACAGTTAGTTAGGCTAAACAGGGGAATTTTTACACAATATATTTGTTAGTAGAGTTTCAAGGTTCTTATTTTGAACAATCATCATAATTTTTTCTAAATAAGAAAATATCAGTAAGTTAATTAAAAAATATATAAAAGAATTTTGAACTTAATAATATGTATAAATGACCATATATTATTGTGAGTGTTTTGCTAAGAATGTTTATTTAGTGATTAGGTATGTAATTGTGTTTTACAATGGGAAGGAAGATAAAATCGTTGTTTCTATTTTGTACACATTTAGTTAACTGGTACAGTAATACTCATTTATTTTATGTTGTTATGATTTGCTGAACGGGTAGAAATTGAGTGTGCGTATTTGGAAAATAAGTACTTTCTTAATCTTTGATTTTAGTATTACCTGATATTTGATTTACATTAGTTGTCATATTATTTTATCCTTATTTTCTCGTTGCTATGTTAGATCTACATGATTGATTTTTTTTTAATGTTTTACATGAGTCTAGGGTCTATAAAAAGATACAGTCTCTACTTGTGATGTTCAGACTTATTCGTCGGATTACAATAATAGTGTTATTGTTTTTGTTGTTGTAACGTGTTTGTCAACAAGTATTTCTTTAAGAACATACAATTTTTTTTTTGTTTATCTCGTTGTTATTGTATTGTGTTTTTTCTTATTTCTATTAAAATTCTGATTGAATTTGATATACATGTATTTCTTAAAATAAAAAGTTATTAATTTGAAAGGAGATGATGGATTCCAAAATAATGAAGTGCTAATAGGACTTTGGTCTATCAGGGATTTGTGGCAATTAATTTACAGAATGCTGGTCATTCCTGCCTCTAGAAGGTAATTTTTTGGACACCTTGCTTCAGGTAATTTTTGTTGATTGTCATAGATACTAAGCCAAAGAAAATATATATGAGAAGTAACTTCACATTTGTCTCCGAGTAGACTAAAGAGCAAGAACAGTTGTATAGCTATTATTATGCCTTATTTGATAAGTTGTTGTTTAGGCAATAATAGGGATAGTTACCATCTTATGCTATGTATGTTGTGCAAATTAAGATTTCTCTTCACTAAAGATTTGCTTCCACGATATTCTGATATAATTTATTAATGCATCTTTTGTTGAGGTAATATGTTCTTTTATGTTCACTTGTAGGTTGTTTAATGGAAATTGTATTTTTTGCAATTATATTATTGGCGAAGATAATCGTTTTATATGGAATACTTAAGGTTAGTATAAATTTATTATTTTAAGAATCATTCAGTATTATCTGCATTCAACATAATGTTATTTGAAGTTATCTAACATATTTTGCTATTTGAAATTTGATAAATTTACACTTAATTATATATGACACAAAGAATAACACATGTTAAAAGAAAAAAATAGCATATACATATATATAATGTAAAATAACAACAATCATTAATAACACAAATGAATAATTTAATATTATAAAATAAAATATCTTAAATATCCCATTCTACAGAATTTATGTCTTCTTCTCCTTCTTTATAACTTTCCGTAGCTTGTTACTTGGTAGTTTGACATTCAATCCCTCATCATTTGAATGTGTTGGTCGAACACCAAAGTGTTTGCCATTATTTGAATACAACTTTCCAGTCAAATCAATAACATCTTCATTTCGTGAAGAACCACAGTCTGAAATGCTATGATTGATAGGTTTCTGAAAATAATTTATAAACATACATAATTTAGTAATTTATGTGTGTTTAATATGTTAACACATAATATAAAATAACATACTAATTATATACCTCAAATAGATTATCTTCATTACAGCTCTGACCACATTCAAGGAATGCTTTCTGATTCAAAAATTATACTTAATTCATTTAAATGAAAATTAGAGTTAAATATAATAATATAAAAACTTAAATTCAAATTGTGTATAAGAGAAGGATTACAATATTCCTTGACTAATGCTTCATCATCAATAAACTTTACAACTTTGTAAGCATTATCATTCTTGTTTATATTGAATCCTTAATCTGGACTTTAAACATGAGCCTTTTCTCAATCAAAGCATCAAGTTTATTGGATAACCCATGTCATCAACTCCTATTAATACAACCTTCAACTCCTTGAAGGTCTTTCCAATGAGTTGTAGAACCTCTTTATTCCACAACAATAATGATATAAATTCAGTGTCATCAGTAATATGAATTTGAAGTCGATACCTAAAAATAAAAAATAAAGTGTTATTTAAAAATCAATTAAATGTTACAAATCTGTATTGCTTACACCAACCTGTGAATAACATATATAACTTCAGAATTGCATTTTACGCAATAATATTTGTATCCCAAAGGATCAACCTTTATGATACACATATTGCAAACAAAATATGACCATCTGTGATCAAATTCCAACAAACAATCTTTACAGCAATCCAATAGGTAAGCAATCCAATAGGTAGACTCTTGATAGTTAATCATAATGTGAAGTCTATTATATGTACTATAAAAGTTAAAAAAAAAATTTAGTAAAATAACACATACAACTTACTTCAGTGCATTGAAGGAAATCTCTAATAAATTTAAAAGAGACCATTCTTGTAGACAACTCCTCCGAAATTAAAATATGTTGTTGTGAACTTGTTTGTGAAACCCTCTCATATTCACCAGATTCGATTAGCCTATAAATTAATAGAAAAGTGTATTTACATAATTTGTTAATTTTAGTTCATAGTGAGTAAGTAATAATACAAAGGAGTTGTCAAACTTTTTCTTAAAATTCGAAGATTGTGGTAGATCAGCATTAATCCATAATTTTGTCTGATACCAACAACTACGAATAGAATAGGTATCTGTACAATAATTTATAAGATTTATTAAACTTGTTAAATATATTTGAAATAATGTTAAACAATATTTCAACAAAATAAAAAACTTTAAAATTTGTACTTCTAAACTTGTGTGTCTTCATTAATTGAAGAACAACAATTAAAGGTTCATCTGTTGATCTAGATAAATGTGATTGAACTTGTAGAGCAAGATCACCCTATAAACTGACAGAAAGCTTGTTTCTCCTATATAAACAATGTTATAAAAATGATAAATTTAATAATAATAAATGTAAATTATTGATACTTACATTTCATCTTGTACAACAATATTAAGGAAAGAACTATTGTTGTCTCCTTGCTTTGACAATTGAATTGGTTCATATGAGACAACATGTCGAACAACATCTTTAAAAACAATGAATTCTTAGTTATAATATTTAAAATTTAAAATTATTAGTGAAATGAATTCTAAGTTATAATAATAATAATAATAATAATAATATTCATCAATTAATTGATTTCGTCGATGTTGTGCTGAATTTTCACTTCTTTAAATTTGCGTCGCTTAAAAACATCCATATGAAAAGACGAATCTTCAATTTTATTCACAACAGTTTCTTGAGTGAATGTAAGCTTGTTTTTTATGAGAATTTGATTTAAATTTCGAGTGATAAGGCGCTATGATAAAATATTTCATTTGATATAAACTATGATCATAAATTTTGTCTTTGAAATATTTTATTGTGTACTTATCAATAGATGCATGTATTCAATCAACCTGTATGCAAACAAAATTAGTATAAGCAATAAGCATTAAAATCTGTAATAATAAATTCTATATAGTAATGTGTATAATATAATAAGAAACTTAGAGAATAATAGTAAACACAAAGTTGAATTACAGCTTACCTTTTCATCTTGCAAAATCAACTCCATCATACACGGAATATCAGGTTTGTATTTATCATGCATTGTTCAGAAACGAACAACGGAAACTTTCAAATTCCAATTCATTGAATTATTGATAATTTCAGATATTGTGTTATATTGTAAAGACATATTTTAAAATTTGATAGTTGACAAAAACATGTTAATTTTGAAACAAATTAACTCTATATATAGGTGTTATTACGGAAGTTGAGATAAAATTTTAGAGAAGTTAGTGGGAAGTTAACGTTAGTGGGAAGTTAAAGACCTGCTCTTATTTTATACTTACTTTTTTATTTATAATTACAGAAGTAGAGGTTATTAAATTTGTTGTAAGATATTGTTGTTGTGAGGATTTCCTAAATATAAATACGTCAGTATCTATATAAATGTTAAATTAATGATTACTTGAAAATGTGAAACGTCTAATTTTTTTTATTTACTTTTTTATAAATGTTAAAATAGTGATTAAATGACTCTGAAACATGTAATTTTATTTCAGTTTTTTTAAAAAAAATTACACGTTAAACAATGTAATGCAAATAAACACGTTTCAACATATTTTTAATTAATTTTTATTTTAAATGTTAAATAGTGATAAATTTTCAGAACCGTCACGCGTGTTTTATATTTTTTTTTATTTAAATGTTAAATTAGTGTTTAATGTGAAACATGTATATTTAAATTTATATCAAATAATTTTATGTCATTGTTTATTAAAAAAATACAAAAGTTGACATGTGTTATTATTAATTTTAATTAATTTTACTATAGTTATTATAAAAGTTAAGTTAGTGATAATTATACAGAGTCGACAAATTAATTTTATTTAATTAATTGACACATGTCAACATTTAATTTAAGGATTTTTTATTTTAAATTAATGATTAAAGTATACATAGCCGATACATGTACGTTTAAATTTTTTTTGAAATTCTAAAATATTTTGTTCAATTTTTTATATAATTATAATAAAAATTTTAAAAATCTGAAAAATATGGTGCTGACACGTAAGCGCTATTACTTCTCCTATTATATATATATAGATTATTACGACGCCCCTATAAATGTGATAATACAATATTTTTATTTTTCCCTGGATGAATAATACTTGAATGAATAAATTGAAAGTCGTTTACAAGTATATGAACTACATCTTTGGGTGTTATATAAATAGGTGATTATAAATTCATTGATAATAATCTTATACAATAACCTAAACATATCAATATTCTATTACACTTAATTTTCGTATGACTATGTTTTGAAGAACAAACCTAGGGGCACAAATTAAATATCGGTAATATAGGAGACTATTTTTGTAAACTTTAAAATATTTACATTGAGAAAATATAAAGAAGAAATTTGGTCAAAATGTAACTTAAACATTAAACTCAAATGATAAAATCCTACAATTCACAAACTTTCTTCCTCTCTCAACAAATATCTTTAGTTGAACAACAACGACAATAAATTTTCTCTCTATGAATTCTGAAAAGTTTTTTACTGATGTTACACACCTAAAATTTCATTAAATTATGTAGAAAACTTTGGTATCTATGTATTCATTGTTTGTTTTAATTTGTGATAGATTTAGCTTGTATATATTATTCATAAATTTTCAAAACATTATTGCAAATCAATGTAACTTTTCTTAGTTAACTATGGACAGTCAAATAACTATCTTTGATTTATGTATACACTTTTCTCTCTGTGTGTGCATGTTTTTCAGTTAACTATGGACAATCAAATAACAATCTTTAATTTATGTATACACGTTTCTCTCTATATATGTGCGTGCGTGCACGTGTGTGTGACAATCCATTATATATTTCATTTTTCCCTCATTGAACAAAATGGCTAATTGTGCAACTACCAAAAGACTATTTGTGTGCGCGTGCATGCGTGTGTGTGCATGCGAGTGTGTAGTGCGTGCGTGTGTGTGCATGCGAGTGTGTAGAGCGTGCGTGTGTGTGACAATTCCATTATATATTAGTTTTGCACCTCATTGAACAAAATGGCTAATTGTGTAACTAGCAAAAGACTTGATGTTTAAGTTGAGATGCCAAGGGTTTGAAATTCCTTGGCAACACTAAAATTTTTATGCTTTGTTTGTGAGATCTCAACTTTTTGTTCTTCTTTCATATTATTACACCGTCCCTAGATATGTGATAACACAATGTTGTTATTTTTTCTGGACTAATCATGCTAGATCGAATAAATTGTAAATCGTTTATAAGTATTTGAACTACAACTTTGTTGGGTATAAGATAAACATGTGATTATAAATTCATTGATAAAAATCTCATCCATTAACCTAATCGTATCAATATACTATTACACTTAATTTTCGTCTGACTATATTTTTGAAGAACAACCGTAGAGGCACAAATTAAATATCAATAATATAGGAGACTATTTGTGCAAACTTTAAAAAATTTATATTTCCGTATGACTATATTTTTTAAGAACATACCGTAGTGACACAAATAAAATATCAATGATATATGAGACTATTTGTGCAAACTTTAGAAAATTTACATTTCGAAAATCTAAATAAAAAATTTGGTCAAACTGTAAGTTAAAAACTAAACTCAAATGATAAAATCCTACAGTTAACAAATCGTTTTTCCTCTCTCAACAAATATCTTTAGTTGAACAACATTCAAAATAAATTCTCTCTCTATGGATTCTCATAAGTCTTTTACTGATGTTAACACCCCTCAAATTTCATTAAATCATGGAGAAAACTTTGGTATCTATGTCTTCATTGTTTCTCTTAATTTGTGAAAGATTTAGCTTGTATACATTATTTGTATAGATTTTTAAAATTTTGTTGCAAAAAAAAAAAACTTTTCTCAGTTAACTATGGACAATCAAAAAAATTTCTCAGTTAACTATGGACAGTCAAATAATAATATTTGATAGATGTATACACTTTTCTGTGTCCCTATTTGTGTGCGCGTATATTTGTCTGTTAACTATGGATAGTCAAATAACCATCTTTTTTTAATGCATACACTTTTCTCTCTGCGAACGTGCATGCGTGTGTGTGCGTGAGACAAATCTATTATATATTATCTTTGCCCTCATTGAACAAAATGGCTAATTGTGCGACTAGCAAAAGAGCGTGTGTGCGTGCGTGCGTGTGTGTGAAAAAATCACTATATATTATATTTACCCCTCATTGAAAAAATGACTATTTGTGAAACTAGCAAAAGACTCTCTGCGCGCGCACGTCAGCGTGCGTACGAGTGTGTACGTACCCGCACGTGTGTGTGTGACAAATCCATTATATATTATCTTTGCCCGTTATTTAACAAAATAGCTAATTGTGCAATTATGAACAGACTTAATGTTTAAGTTGAGGCGTCAAGAGTTTGAAACCCCTTAACAACACTAAAATGTTTATGTTTTGTTTGTGAGATCTCAACTTTTTTATTTTTATTTCATATTATTACACCTCCCATATATATGTGATATCATGATGTTGTTATTTTTTTCTGAATGAATCATGCTTGATTGAATAAATTGAAAATCATTTGCAAATACATGAACTACAACTTTGTTGGTTGTAAGAAAAACATGTAATTATAAACTCATTGATAAAAATCTCATGCAATAACCTAAACATATCAATATTCTATCACACTTAATTTTCGTATGACTATATTTTTGAAGAACAAATCATAAGGGCACAAAGTAAATATCAATAATATAGGAGACTATTTGTGCAAACTTTTAAAAAATTACATTTAGAAAATCTAAATATGAAATTTGGTCAAACCGAACTTAAACACAAAACTCAATTGATGTAATCCTACAATTCATAAAATGTTTTTTCTCTCTCAATAAATATCTTTAGTTGAGGAACAAAGAAAATAATTTTTCTCTCTATGAATTCTCAAAAGACTTTTACTGATGTTAACACCCCTCAAATTTCATTAAATAATGAAGAAAACTTTGGTATTATGTCTTCCTTGTTTCTTTTAATTTGTGAAAGATTTAGGTTGTATATATTATTCATATAAATTTTTTAAAACTATATTATGAAAATGGGAAACTTTTCTCAGTTAACTATGGACAATAAAATAACTATCCTTGATTTATGTAAATAATTTTCTCTCTTTTTCTGTGTGCGTGCGCGTGCGTGTGCGTGTGAACGTGTGTGTGCGTGTGTGCGCGTCCGTGTGACAAATCCTTTATATATTATTTTGCCCTTAATTGAACAAAATGACTAATTGTGCAACTTGCAAAAGACTGTGTGTGTGCGAGTGTGTGTGCGTACGTACGCGCGCGCATGCACGTGCGTGCGTGTGATAAATCCATTATATATTAGTTTTCCACATTATTGAACAAAATAATTAATTGTGCAACTATCAAAAGACTTAATGTTTTAGTTGAGGTGTCAAGGGTTTGAAACCACTTGGCAACAGTAAAAATTTTATGCTTTGTTTGTGAGATCCGAACTCTTTTGTTTTTCTTTCATATTATTACACCGCCCCTATATATGTGATAATATGATGTTATTTTTTTCTGAAATAATCATACTTGATTGAACAAATTGAAAATCGTTTACAAGAATATGAACTACATCTTTGTTGGATGTATGATAAACGGGTGATTATAAATTCATTGATAAAAATCTTATTCAATAACCTAAACATATCAATATTCTATTACACTTAATTTTCGTATGACTATATTTTGAAGAACACCCTTAAGGGCACAAATTAAATATCAATAATATAGGAGACTATTTGTGTAAACTTTAAAAAAATTACATTGTGAAAATCTAAATAAGAAATTTGGTCAAACTGTAACTTAAACACTAAACTCAAATGATAAATCCTAGGATTCACAAAACTTTTTTCCTCTCTCAACAAATATCTTTAGTTGAACAACAACGACAATAAATTTCTCTCCATGAATTCTGAAAAGTCTTTTACTGATGTTACACCCCTCAAATTTTATTAAATCATGGAGAGAACTTTGGTATCTATGTCTTCATTTTAATTTGTGAAAGATTTAGCTTATATATATATTATTCATATAAATTTTCAAAATTTTATTGCAAAAAAAGAAAACTTTTCTCAATTTACCATGTATAGTCAAATAACTACATTTGATTTATGTATAAACTTTTCTCTCTGTGTATGCACATTTCTCAGTTAAATATAGAAGTCAAATAACAATCTTTGATTTATGTATACCCGTTTCTCTCTCTGTGTGTGTGCGCGCGCGTGCGTGTGTGTGCGCATGCATGCGTGTGTGCGTGTGCGTGTGCGTGTGTGTGTGACAATCCATTATATGTCATCTTTGCCCCTCATTGAACGTAATGACTAATTGTGCAACTACCAAAAGACTATGTGCGCGTGCGTACGTGTGTGTGCATGTGAGTGTGTAGCGCGTGCGTGTGTTTGACAAATTCATTATATATTAGTTTTGCACCTCATTGAACAAAATGGATAATTTTGTAACTAGCAAAAGACTTAATGTTTAAGTTGAGACACCAAGGGTTTGAAACCCCTTGACAACATTAAAATGTTTATGTTTTGTTTGTGAGATCTCAATTCTTTTGTTTTTTCTTTCGTATTATTACACCGCCCCTATATATGTGATACACGATGTTGTTATTTTTTTCCTGGGTGAATCATGCTTGATTGAATAAATTGAAAATTGTTTACAAGTATATGGACTACATCTTTGTTAGGTGTAAGATAAACAGGTGATTAAAAACTCGTTGATAATAATCTCATGCAATAACCTAAACATATCAATATTCTATTACACTTAATTTTTGTATAATTATATTTTTAAAGAACGAACCTTAGGGGCACAAATTAAATATCATAATATAGGAGACTGTTTGTGCAAACTTTAAAAAAATTACATTTGCAAAATCTAAATAAGAAATTTGACCAAACTGTAACTTAAACACTAAACTCAAATCATAAAATCCTACTATTCATAAAACTTTCTTCCTCTCTCAATAAATATCTTTAATTGAACAATAACGAAAATAATTTTTTTCTCCTATGAATTCTCAAAAGTCTTTTATTGATTTTACACATCTAAAATTTCATTAAATCATGGAGAAAACATTGGTATCTATGTCTTCATTATTTATTTTAATTTGTGAAGATTTAGCTTGTATACATTATTCATATAAATTTTCAAAACATTATTGCAAAAAAAGAAAACTTTTCTATGTTAACTATGGACACTCAAATAACTATTTTTGATTTATGTATACACTTTTCTCTCTCTATGTGTGCACGTTTCTCAGTTAAATATGAATAACCAAATAATTATATTTGATTTATGTATACACATTTTTTTCTGTGTCTGCGTGCGTACGCATGCGTGTTCGTATGCATGTGTGCGCGTGCATGCGTAAGTGTCACAATCCATTATATATTACCTTAGCCCCTCATTGAACAACATGAATAATTGTGCAACTAGCAAAAAACTGTGTGTGTGTGTGCACGCGTGTGTGTGTGTGCATGCGAGTGTGTTACGCGTGCGTGTATATGACAAACACATTATATATTACCTTTGACCCTCATTGAATAAAATGTATAATTGTGAAGCTAGCAAAAGACTTAATGTTTAAGTTGAGGCGCCCATTGGCAACACTAAAATTTTTATGTTTCGTTTGTGCGATCACAACTCTTTTATTTTTGTTTCATATTATTACACCGTTCTTATATATGTGATAACACGATGTTATTATTTTTTCATAGATGAATCATACTTGATTGAATTAATTGAAAATCTTCGACAAGTATATGGACTACACCTTTGTTGGGTGTAAGACAAAGAGGTGATTATAAATTCATTGATAATAATCTTATACAATAACCTAAACATATCAACATTCAATTACACTTAATTTTTGTATGACTATATTTTGAAGAACAAATCATAGGAACACAAATTAAATATCAGTAATATAGAAGACTATTTGTGCAAACTTTAAAAAACTTACATTTGGAAAATCTAAATAAGAAATTTGGTCAAACTGTAACTTAAACACTAAACTCAAATGATAAAATCTTACAATTCACAAAACTTTGTTCCTCTCTCAACAAATATCTTTAATTGAACAACAATGAAAACAAATTTTCTCTCTATGAATTCTCGAAAGTCTTTTATCAATGTTAACACCCCTCAAATTTCATTAAATCGGGGAGAAAACTTTGGTATCTATGTCTTCAATGTTTTTTTTAATTTGTGAAAGATTTAGTTTGTATATATTATTCATATAAATTTAAAAAAAGAACTTTTCTTAGTTAACTATAAACAGTGAAATAACTATCTTTGATTTATGTATACAATTTTCTATTTGTGTGTGAATGTGCGTGCGTGTGCACTTGCATGTGTGTGCGTGTAAACGTGTGTGCGCGTGTGTATGCATATGCGCTTGTGCCTGTGGCATGTGTTTGTGCCTGTGTGTGCATGTGTCTGACAATCCATTATATATTATCTTTGTCCCTTATTGAACAAGATGACTAATGTGCAATTACCAAAAAACTTATGGGTCGTTTGGTAGAAAAATAAATAACACAGGGATTAGTAATGCATGAATTAGTAGTGCTGGGATTAGTAATCCAGGTTATATTTTTTGTCAAGTGTTTGGTTCATTGCTTCCCAACTCATCTTGTGTTTGGATTAAAACTCTAGAAAAAACTTCTTCCCAACTATACCCTTGAATTATTATGAGATTTTCTATTTTATGTTATCGGGACAAGGTAGATAATTTCTGGACAATATTATTTATCTGTGACCTTCTAACTAGCTAGGAGAAGAACAATTTTGTTGTCATGTTTGCTATTTTCTCACTTGAATTATTTGAGGGTAAATAATTGTCATCTCAATAAATTAATCACTTGAAAAACATCAATATTCAATTTAGAATAGATAGACCATCTACTTTAAAATCGAAAAGAAAGTAAACAATAGTAAAATCGAATAAATCATCTACATTTATACATAAACATTGCAATTTGTAGTTTTAATATAAATGCAATTTATAAATTGTTCAAAATACAAATAAATAGAAACCACATATAAATCAACAAATAATATATTCAATTAAGATCACAAACATCATGTGGTAATATATTCATCTTTCAATTAGTATAGGTTTTTTAATCAATTAGTTATTATATGTTAAACAACTCACATTTTACATATTATATTGATATGTATTGCATTTATTTATAAACAAACAACTCTCTCTACATAATAAAATTTGTAAGCTAATTTATTTAACTTAACTTACTAGTACAAATATAAAATATAAAATCAAGAAAATAAATAAAATAATTTTAGGGATATGTTTATTTTACATAGATAATCTCATGGTATTAAATTCAATGTATTACTAATACCACCAAATAGAAGGTATTAGTAATACATCCTATAATACCATGTGGGGCGTATAACTAATTCATAGATTAGTTATACTTAGACCCAAAAATTCTATTAAACATAATACTAATCTATACCATGCATAATATATGGACGATTTCTCTAATACTTCCTACCAAACGACCCCTTAATGTTTAACTTGAGGCCCCAAGGGTTTGAAATACATTGACAACACTAAAATTTTATGCTTTGTTTGTGAGATCTCAACTCTTTTGTTTCTCTTTTTTCCCTTTTTTTTTTTTTTGGTCTTTTTCATTAATGTGGGAAGGGCATTAGCTTTTTTCCCCGTAGTTCTTCTTTATTTGTTATTACTTATTTATCTAATTAGTTATTTTTCGCTTGACTTAGTTCTTGATTTTTTATTTACTCCCTCTTTCATTGAGTATTAATTTTTAACTAGTGAAAATGTTTGTGCTTTGCGCGATGAGAAAAAAATTAATTAAATATTTAAGATAAATATTTTTTAATATTTTAATATAAAAAATATATTTTAAGGATCTTTTGTAGTTTTCAAATACAAATAGATTAAATTTCAAGTTTTAGTTATTATTAAATTACAGTTTAAACAATGTAATAATATCGGTTAAGAAAATCAATATAGTGTGCATTTTTTGTTATTGACATAATATTTTCTTTTAGTTGAATCGTAATATAAAATAACATAATATTATATTTTAGTTAAATAATAATATTTTGGGTGAATTACTGATGTACTTGAATTAAAAAATACAATATTAAATATATCATAGTAAGTGAAAAGGATTAAATTGTCGAAAATTCATCATTATATATATGCCTCTAAGGGCTAAAAACAAATTTATTTATTTTTTGGTTTTCTTTTTATCATTTAAAAAATTTAAATACAAAAAAATTCATCTAAATATTAAAGATAATCACATTTAATTATTGGGTTCTACTGTAATATAATGGATTATCAATAAACGGTCAATCAAATGTCAAAGTCAAACACAATAAAAGCCTATTGAAACTAAACCAGCCCACAATAGTTGCATTCTCTTAAAGCTAATTAAGTCTTTTTATAATAGAACACAATTAAAGAAAACACTTAATACTCATTCAATTATAATTACTCAATTCTATCTTTTCATATTTATATGTTACTAATTTTTTTGCTAAACTATAAATACTAAAGCAAATATCCTACACTTATGCCTTTTTCATTCATAACTTCCTTTTCAATTTTTTTTGTTATGCTTCTTTTCATTGGAAACTCTTTTTGCAAGAAGTTTCTTTCTTCTTCTTCTCTTTTTTTTAATTGTTTTTTATTTTTTCATTAGTGGTGTTGTCTCCATAATTATTAACTTTGTATGTAATTTTCATGCCTGGATTTTATTTGTTAGGAAATGGGAGGGGGCGACATATATATATGACATATTTACGAAAGGAATCGTCATAATCAAGTTTGAAGAATATGCAATCATTAGTGATATATCAAACTTTATGTACATATATTTTTTTGTTGTAAGCTTGAATATAGTTAGTTATGATGTGAATTCAAATGTAACAAATATTATTTTTCTAGGGTAAATGCCCTATTTTAAATTTATGAAATAATTATATTAATTTAATCCATTATTATTATTATTATTATTATTATTTTAATTTAAAGTAAAAAAAAAAGGAGATCACATAAGGTTAGTTTAAAGCAAAATAAGGAAATCACATAAAAATAAATAATAGGATTCGATGATATTTTATATTATTTTTAATTATTATTTTTTAAAACAAAACAAAATTTAAGCTGATGGGATTCGATAGTATCATATATTATTTTTCATTATTTTTTAAAAAAAATGAAATTAAAGTTTAATTTAAAGTTAAATGAGAAAATCACATTTAAGTAGCTGCATGTTTTATTAAATTATTATTGCCAAGCAGGCCAAAATAATTATATAAAAAAAACACGCACATTCCAAAAGTCCAACCCGGCAACCGCATGGATTTGTGTGAGCTTTAGTAACGGCGCCATAATATTTTTAATTTTTAAGGGGGTTCAAAATACTATATAGATATCAATATAAAGTCAAATTATTTTTTATGTATATTCTATTTCTGCCCCGAAAAAAGGAATATAAGTAGATATAAAATTATGTTGTATGTAAACCATACAAAACACAAGGTGTGATAAACAATAAGCATAAGAAAATATGTGAAATAGGAAATGTAAGTGTAAGGTATATCTTTTTTGGGTTCACTATGCATTTACTTATATCATAAAGTTGTTGCTTAGTCTTTTGGGTATTTCATTTTAATTTTTTTTTCATAGCAATTGGAAATAGTGTCTACCATATCACAAGATTTTTGTGTTAGTGACATTTTTTATATTTTGTTTGAATGTAATGTTATGGAGTATGGGTTTCCATAATTTGGAAACATCATAGTATAGATTCATCTTATCCAGAATTGAACCTTTTTGGCGCATAAATTTTCCAACTTGTACAAAGGACATGTCATATTAGGAAAGAGGAATAGAGCGATTACCTTACATACTTTATCTTCTAGCCTACAATGGAGATGGAGTTTATCAATCCACATCTAATGACTTGAACGGTAAAAGATAAAGTTAATTTGAAATTGAGCTAACGTTTAAACATACCTTACAAAATGCATATCTAACTCTGCAACCCTTTAGTAAAAAAGTCATTAACTTTTTGCTCAAAATGACAAACGATTTGTTTGTATTAGAAAAAAAGACTCATAAAGCTTTAATTTGATAGGTGGAACACCATGCAATTCCTTTTAGATACACTCATTTGAAACAATCAATTGCAGCACACCCTTCAACTTCAACTTTTGTGCTAAGCTTTCCATTGACCTTCAACCTTATTTTAACCTTTTAAAAAAATATTTCATATATTGGTTCCTTGATATATTTATCCACTTATCCTCCTGAGGTTGAACAAATTTATAGGCATAGCCATATACTAGTCTTACTTTGGTATGGAGATAGAGGGTGTTACAATAGACAAAATTGATTCATACAAGAAACATTTCATCTCCTAAGAATAGATATTGATGAATTTCCTAAGAATATACAACAACAGGATAAAGAAATTCTCCATCCCCCATCTCTATAGACAATTTTCCTATGCATTTCTTCGAGCTCCATCGAACAAAAAAACTTAATCAAGTAGTTGTTAGATGAAAGGAAAGATGATGTACTCCGCATAGAAAAGATTCCATATAAATCTATAGTATGCTGAGATTGCTTCCTGCAAAAATGCACATATCAGATAGTAACACAGTGATTAAACACCTTGCAAACTACAATTGTTTACCAGTCGAATACACACACAAACATGAGATCGTCATGTAAATGTTTAAATTACCTTGGTGTAATTTGCTCTTTCCAACAACCATGCCTGCAAATACATAACAAAGCATTTTTATATCTTACTTGAAAACCACAGCTTATTTCACAAGTGCTAAATCAATAGCACTATCTCCCCAGAATATAATTGATAATGAAAACAACAATCCAAAGGCGTAAAACGGTAATTTGAGAGAAGCCAAAATGTTTTCATTCAACTGAAAAAAAAAAGTGTATAGTAAATTGAGGAACGGCAGGTAGCTTTTGAACTGTTGTTTAGAATCTAGAACTATTTGCAAATCCTATCATTGCTCGGGTTTGGTTTTCCTAGTATAACCAGAGACATCGTAAGATAGAGTAACAGTTTACCAGCATTAAAAAGCTTCTTCAAGCTATACCATGGATTTAAAATTTACCAAAATAGTTGAACAGTGTATTATGCCATACTATCTCAAAGCAAAACATGCGAAGTTGAGAATACTTCTCTCAAGTTCATTCATGTTGTTCACCAACTGAAGAAATGCACGATAGTCGATAGAGTTGAAATAAAACAGAATTATCCAACACAACATTAAGTAGTGTTAACAAAATGACAGAACAGTGATTAAATAAGCTAGGTAAGTCTCTCCCTGATGTGCTATCATGATCAGATTCAAATCTCAAACTAAGTACCTGGAAAACTAAACACGATGCTAAGATGACATGTACAGGTATCATCAAGCTACACCTGAATGCCTGCGATAAAGAGAATTATGCTATTAATCATTTCTGCCGGAGAGCAAAATCAGGATTTGTCAGAGACTTCTTTCCCTAGAGAAAATGTCAATATCATATCAAACATAACATGAATATCAAAAAATCACTCACTTGGGGCATGTATATTGCCGCAACTACAGCACCAATGTAATTTGTTAATAATAGACCAGAGCCGAGGAATGCTATGTTTCTCACACCAAGCTTTGTTGCCAAGGTAGCTATCTGAAACCTAGATTAGTACATTAAATGAAAAAGAGGAACTCTGTAGATGTCAACAGTTATGAAAAAGAGGCTAAAAAAGAGTAAGAATTCTTACTGAATTAGTTGTTGACACTGACACAAGAGGATCTCCCCTTTTATAGGAGTTTTAATCTAGTAGTAATTATCCTCTACTTACAATAACGTAAATACTCACTGTAATGAGGTACAGATTATCTAGTATATCATATCAACTGAATCTAGACACATTCCTTTTTTTTCTTTCTAAAACCACGAATCCAGACAAATTACAACACCAATAACTGTATGAATATTTCAACAGCAAATCATGAAACAATCTCTTTTCATAAAATAAGGCGGTGGAAGAAATGTGTATCAGCAATGGGGTATGGGATGAATCACTTGAAAGTTGTAACCGAAAAATTGGAGATCAAGTAAGGCTACATGGATTGAGAGAAATAGATTGACAGCATGTATAAGCAATTAAAACTATTTCATCGAGGAAATTCAGTGTTCATAAAAACCTCCAACTAAAGTAGGGAAAGAAGTTGCAAATTTCTTCAAAATTTGTATTACAACTTACTTGCGATCACCCTCCACATCTGGTAGATCCTTGGTGATGGCAATGACTAGTGCAAACACAGTCACAAAGGTAGTAATGAATGCAACAGGTGAGCTGCAGGTGAAATATGTATTACTAATCAGATAATCAATAAGAAGGATGTAGAAGAAAAGTTAATCCAGTGTAGAATTAATTATGAAGTGGAATTAGTATTATAGACGATGAATTGCTTATTGACTTGAAGCCAATTTGGCATAGTGAAACAAAAGTAGTTTTTAGGAACTAGGCACTTAAAAGCACTCTTCAAGTGTTGGAGCTGATTCTTTAAGAGGTGCTGAGCTGAATTTAATAAAAAGCAACTAAGTTATTGGTTAGAAGTACTAAAGAAAAAAAAGTAAGTAATTGATGAGTTTGGAGAAGCCCTTCAACGGTCGACACTAAAAATGAACTGACTATTACTAGATTTTTAATTGTAAATCTGTTCTCCCTATAAATTAATTTATGTTTCAATCAATTTAAAGTTTTGAATTTCATAGATATGATTATTTTAATTTTAAAGGTTTTTTTTCCCTTTGGTCAGACTGTCAGTTTATATTCATGCACTAATACAGTACTGTTCTTCTGTGGAAGCATATATACCAATTTTCTTCTGTTTTGAGTTTGCAAAGGAATAGGTAAAGGGAGGAAAGAAACAGTAATTACAGAGCGGAAGCTCCTACGTCTATACAAGATACTGCAGCAGAGGAAATCTCTGTTGATTGGAAAGGAAGACCTTACAAATCTAGCAAACATGGCAGAACAAAAGCTGGTATCTTCGTAATTATAAAAAATATACAAGGAATTGTAATTTACTTGGTCAAACCCAATCTACTTTGAAACCAAAAGGCCACCAACATACAGCTAAAATATAGAAAAATTAATAAAGAGATATTACTTGAAAGTTGAAACCTTAAGCACCTTTTAGGATCTCAGCAGGATCCCCACAATTGATGTGATCATCCCACAACAATAACAATAAAGCTTCTAGAAACATGAAGGGAAGACTGGAAAGTAGGCAAATGCTGGGGTATAGCTACCTTCTGATGACTACTAGAGGTCCTACTGCTCTTATCAAATCCTTATTTCTCATATATAACTAAATGCCCTTTTAGCTTTGGAAGAAATTCGCTTAACCGCTATGATTATATGTTAATTGACAGGCTTTGTCTCTTTAGACAAATAAATATACAGAGAGATGAGAGAAAAGGCAACATGCATCTACTTATAGAAACAGAGTGTATGACAGAAAAAGCATTCACCTCCACTCAAAGCTTAGCCCCAGAGCAGCCCTTGTGGCATAATACACACCATAATTAAGAAGAAAACCACGCACCTGCAATGCATATCAATTCTTGATTCCCTGTGACCAATATATTCTTAACTCAAAGCAGGTGATATTTATTGGCCTGTGCAAAAAGATATATGCACCACAAAACTTTAAAATGCAATGAATAACTGCATACATTAACCATTCAGAATTGTGAGAAGATGTTAAGACTGGTTATGGATGACTAGATGTTAATTGTTCTTTCCCAATACCCAAAAAGTGAAAAACTTGGAAACTACCCTGATAGCTCTATCCTATATTTTAAGTGTTGATTAAAACTGCAGAAACAGAGTCTTATTGAAGGTAATGTAAGGTTCAACAAAACAATGCTTGATAGGAAAGAGGATCAAACCATAGAAAAGGATATGATTGAAACATTACAACATAAGTTGATCCGTAATTTGCACTGCTTGCAACTAATGATGAGGACATCTACAGATGCAAATTTTAACAGCTGCGAGAAGCAGGTGCTTAGGTTAAGCTTTGGACTTTGAGAATTCCAATAACTCTGTAAAGGCAATAAGTGCGGACCAAGATACAATATCGTTGTTTCTATTAGAAATGGCCTCTAGCAGTCACATGTAGAAGCTGCTAGAAATTCTTAACTCAATGATGGAAAGGGTGTGCGCGCAAAAAGGAAGAAGGGTATTAGGCTGCCCCACTATGTTGAATTGGAGTCACTTTGGGAAAGTTGCCCCTTTTTATTTATGGGTTTGAAATTGATTCTCAGAGAGCACCAGCCAAGGAGAAAAACAGCTTTGGGTACCACAGGTGATCATGTCCCCCAGACCACCATCACCAAGTCATGCTAACAATTGTCTTCATATTGAAGAACCTTTTTGCTATATGAACCCCATTGCAGTAAGTGGAGAGCTTAATACGCCGTAGGTAGACACGAGGTTTAAATTAACACTTGGCTGATAGTCATGTTCAATTGGCTATCTCCTCTAGAACTAACTGCAAATATATCCAAACAGAAAAGTAAAAGAAAAATAATACTAGGCACTAAACATGCTACCACCACCTGCCCTACACCGTCTCCTGCAATCAGAAACTTTAGACTTCATCTAAGAACAAACTGTATCCTGTTCACTTTTCAAACAATGCCAAAGCCAAAGGCACCAAAAGTTTCAAGGCCCTGTTTTTTTCTTTCCAGATAGTACTTGTAATTATTGAGGCATCATGTCTAAGTAGTACACGAATTAAGGAAGTCTCAGCCAACGAAATGCATAAAAAGAGGGACTTCAGAAGCGGTAAATCATAATTCATATTTAACGGAAGAATTTGGCCATCAAAACACCAAACATTTTTCCTATACCAGCAAAAGATTGTTCTAAGGAAAGTTCACATTTGCAATACGATGTCCACAGTTTATTCAAGTGCCATATCAAGCATATTGCTTTTTCCATGGAGGTAATTCGACACATGCAGAACTTCTCAAAAAAAAAACAGAAAAGCAAGATGTGTTGAAAGGAGAAGTAAGAAGCAAGCAAATACATCAAGAAATAAGCATACCGTGGCAATTATTAGGAATGCTATGACAGCAAATCTCTTCAGCCGAAATGGTGGGACTGAATAAATGGTACCTAAAGAGAGACCAAGACAGTAAAGAGAAGTAATGAAGGGGCCAAAATTCAGTCCAACAATAAGAAGGCCAGCCACAGCGAACAATAACACCAAGATCCATGCAGACTGAACTGAAAGATCTCCGGCAGCTATGGGTAAGTACGGCTTGTTTACCCTGAAAGCATTATGAAAAACAATAATCAAAGAAAAAGGAAAAATATATTGATTGCATCATAAAATTGAGAAGCTGAGATTTCATGGGCTGCAATTCATTTATGCCCATCCTGCAAGAGTATTCTGCAACTTAAAGTAACAAAGAAACAATCTATCCATCAACACCTAACAAATACTTCTATTCTTCAATCACTTACTTGTCAATGCCAATGTCATATATTTGATTGATGCCCACTATATAACCATTCCCACATATTAGGGCAATAAGACCAGAAAAGGCCTTCAATACTAATGACCACCTGATTAGGTTCGGATTCTCAATTAATGCTCGAGTCACCAATGAGCTGCCAAAGAAATCATGTTAACAGAAGTTAACCGAAGTGTTGCTCATATCATACACATAATAAACACTTACGCGGATCCTAGCGCAGTCCCACGTATAGTGTGGGGCCTCAAAAATCTCCAAAAGGCATCTTTAAATTGTGAAATTTTATCCAACACTGGACCAGATCCAGCAGTACCAACTTGAGAACATGCCTGCAAGTGTTCATCTTTCATGAGAATGCTACTAATTATAGATTTCAACGTAGTAAAGTAATACCCTTGTCAGAAAATCTTATGTCCGTACACAATCAACATAGAAATAAGAACATAAATGATCCATATATGTGGTCAATAACTGGTGTATCATAATATAGACAGATGATTAAGCAAGCAATAGAAAGTTGAGTTCTTTAACACTTAGTACTAATGGTAAGATGCAGCAACTATCAAATTTCTGAAAATCCTCACTCAATTTGTGATCTTCAGGTTCAGCAGGATAAAGGGTCACAGAATTTTGGTCAATAAAACTTCACACTAATTAAAACACAAAATTACATATCCAAAGACTAATTAATTTCTTCTCAAGACTAAAACCAGAAAGATGCAGCAAAAAAACAAAAAAACAAAGCCTGAAAATCTAGCAAGAAAATCATAATTAATTCCTTTTTAGGACAAAATGAAGTTCAAGAACTTGACAATTCTATAAAATGTCAAACCCCTCTTTCTGCTTAGACATGAAAATTTGAAAAAATCTCAAATTTGTAGACATACCCGGATGGAAGTGTGCCTGTAGTTTCTACACAAAAGGGTGTTTGAAAAGTTTTTGCTCAATCCAGATAAAGATGACAAGTTGTTGGAAGATTTGAGCACCAAGTTAGCAGCATTATAAGAAGGTGGAGCAGGTAACTTTCTGTAGCGGTAAGCATTGTGTTGGTGAGATGAAAATCGAAGGGATGAAAATGCCAACTCCATCCCCAAATGCCCAAAAAACAACAGTTTGGGTGGGGGGTAAGGAAGAGAGGTGTACCTTGTCTCTTCAGTGGTGCTCCATCCTCACCCTTTCACTTTCTCCTATTTCTATTTCCCTCCCATATATGGAAACAAATGTTACAAATACACCTTTGCTTTTACTTTGCCATAAATTACAAAATACTTACTATTAACTTTGCGGGAATCATATTATCTTTTAAAACCAATTCGTAATAAATTTATGGGTCTTTCAATCCATTTTGGTACCTATTATATGTGGAAGATCGAGGACTATGCATTGCCGATAAATGATTTTAAAACGACATATGGATTTCTCAAATTGAGAAATAAGAATTAATAAGTAAAATAAGAAAATTCTTTGACAAGTATAAATTAACTTCGTTAGCTAAAAATTATATGTTATAAAAAGTGTCTCAACAAGGATTGGTATGAATAGCAGAATTTAATAGAAGTTATTACCGATTATTTCAAGGGATTAAAATTTGATGTTGTTGTGTTTTAACCATATCGATAACAAAAACAATGATTCTATTAGTATTAAATGTAAAATTTAACAGATAAGATATGTGCAAGATAGTATTGAGAATCTAACTTGAAAGGTTCTATTGATTCTATGAATTGAATAGTTATTTATTTATATATAAAAGGAGAGGAAAAAATGACACGTGTTGGCACCACAATTATTCTTAAATTTATTATTATTAATTTTTTTAAAATAATAAATTCAAATTCAATAACTTAATTGTCTTTAAAAAACTAAAAATAATAAATTCAAATTCAACAACTTAATTGTCTTTAGTAATTTAGATAATAAATTTCATTTTAAAACAAAATAACAATTTAAAACATTTTTAAATAAACGGCTTTTAAGTAAAAAGTATTTTTTTCAATTTAAGAAATACATAAACTAAACAATCTACATCATTTAAAATAAAAATTGTCAAATTATCCAAGTAATTATTTAATATTTGTTTTATTTTCTTAAATTAAAATTTTATTTTCACAATTAATTAGATAATTTGGTCATTATCTAAAATTTTAAAACTGAATGTTAATCAAATTAAATATGAAATCCGATGTTTAAAAAATACAAATTAAAATTTTAAAAACGGATTGCCAAAACAATTAAAAAGATATATAACTTTTTGAAGAAAAAAAACTGAACATAAATTTTATCTTATGCTTTACCCAGTGCTAAAAATGGGATTCGATTAACTGCTAACCAATTAATTTTGAATTTTGAATTTAAATTTTAAGTGTCCCAATTAAACAAATATGTATTAATTATCCAAAAATTATATAAAATCTAAACTTAAATAAAAATTGTCACGGCAGAATTTTAATAAAGTCTAATCTATTCTTCTTGCTATTGTTTAAAGAAATTTAATCTCAATTAGGCAAAGAACTCTTAACATTATTTTGTCCAAGTAAGTTGTTAAATATTTTAGATTTTTCGTTGTTCATCAAAATTGAATTGTAGTTAATCTTCATTTGTATGTGATTCTACTTCAATTTGTGTTTGAAATTATGACAACAAAAAGTAATGTTAGATACTAATTAAAAAAAAAGTTTGAAGATGAATAGTTCGTTTGATGGATTATAATGAATGAGTTTTTCGTTAATAAAAGCTAAATTTTGGGTTAATGATAATTTACTTAGCCAAAAATTATTAATGGTATAATTATTTTACATTTGCGATCTAACATATCGATATGTTTGATAAAGAAAAAAGTTCTTAGAATTTTATAAAGGTAAAATAGTAAAAATATATTTTGGTTTGGTCGATAAAACTTCACGCTCTTTTTTTATTTTTAATAGTACTACCATATTTTCATATAAATATTTTTAATAAAGGGTAAAAATTATTATTTTCTCCGTTGTGGTAGTAAATAATAAAAACATAAATCAATGATGCTTTGCAATGTGCTATTTTCATATTTATCAATTTTATCCTTATCATTTTTTTTCATTCTATAATATAAGTGTTTCTCGACACATATATAAATCTAAGATAATAATTGATATTATTATTTTTAAAATTTTAATTAGAATTGACTTAAAATGAATTGACATGTATGTTTTCACACTTCTCTCATAATATAATGTTGATAGTGCTTATAACTTTTTGGGTTTAATCTACTACTATTAAATATAATATATTAATTATTTAATTGTGGTATGTTTTTTTGTTTTCACAATAATTCATTCTTTTTACCTTATTTTATGAAGTTTTATTTGATTTAATAAAAATTATCTTATTTTACAGGAATAAATTAGAGAGGTGTGTGTTAAAGAGATTGAAATATACGCGTTGTAGTTCTGTTTAAATTTTTGCTAAAAATAGAGTCTTTATTTTAACATTTGGTTCAAATTTGATCTATGAATTTACAATTTTATTAATTAACACATATATTAATTCAACACAAGCCACATATGCGATTACTCTTCATTGTATTAGGAGAAGGTGAAGTTGTTAAAATAATATTTGATGTCTTTGAGGAACATATTTTCACTACACATAGATTAGGGTAAAATTTTATTTTTATCAAGTGTTTGTATAAAATCAAAACATTATATATGATTGCACATGCACTTTTATGCGACAATAACAATTCAGATTAGATACTTTTAAATTTATAATATTTTTTAAAATGTCTGTGCAACACGCTGATACATACACTAATTTACATCATTCTCGAAGCTTAGATTCCTATTTCGATTAAATGTAAATCCTATGTAATAAACTAATAAGAATCTCGTTGAAAATATATGCAAAAACTCTATAATGGTCAAGTTATGAGGAAAATGTCCTTCATATATTTTTCTCTTTAGTTCAATCAATAATTTGACAATCTCTTGGGATTACTTCGACGATTAAACGACTCGCACATTGAAACCAAACAAGATGTTATTGTAATATTCACTTACTGTTATAAAATATCAATAATAAATCAACAAAAGGAAAATAAATAATAGAAGAGAGAGAGAACAGAATATAAATGTTTGCTACAGTAGGTAGGTTTCTTGGGCATCAAACGATGATAGATGATTGGGTGAAGGAAAGGTGAGTGGGTCCCATGAATATCCATACTTTATTTTACAACACTCCCCTTGAATGTCCTGATAGACAATATATACATTAAAATTACAGAATTACTTGTAAACTGCTTAAAAAGCCTGCTCAGTTGCTTGTAAGTTGCTTATAGGAACCTGTTTGCGGAACTGCTTGTAAGCTATTTGTAAGTTGTCTTCTTGATTCAAGCTTATTCAGAAAATTATGTAATGTGCGTCCACAATATGATGTATTTATTATTTATTGGAGTTTATTAATAGATAATGTGACTCGTTAAAATCTTACTAGGAAAAAATCCTATGGGAAAAAGTTCCAGTGAAGGAAAAAGAGTACACACATATCTAGTAATATACATTGAGAGCTGCCTCATTAAAAACCTTACCAGGAAAACCCAGTGGGACAAAACCTTGGTCAAGAAAAAATGAGTAGTGCATATTTACTCCCCCGATTAAAACATCACTTAATTCTTATAAAGGATGTCTCTCAATTGTATACTTAGCTTTTCAAATGTTGATAATGATTATATCTTTGTGACCAAATCATAATCATGAAGACATTACATCCTTGAGCTTATCCTGATATATCATTTCCTTGTCCGTTGGATATGTTGAGTTCATCCAATACATCTTTGACAATCACTTAGTTTGTGACCTCGTTGGTATATATAAATTGCTCATTCGACTTGTTCGAAGCAATAACCAAGTGAAAAAGACTTCCATGATGATAAAATTTGTTGTCTTATAGGGTAATATAAATATGACCGTATTTCCACATGAAAGACATATATCACTCTAGAGATCTACATTCATATAAATCAAATGATTTTCTGCAGTTTCATAACTAATAAACATGGACAAGATTGGTTAGAATAAATAAACTTATGTCAATATTTGTTTCACTTTAATATTTTCACGGATAGAGTGATGTCACATTTTGCATGTACATTAGTAAAATTATTATACCATGAATAATAATAGCAGGATACACAAGTACACCAATTGCACTATGACATGGTACTTCTTAGCCATTTTACTGAAATCAAAATTGATCTTTATAATATGCGATCTTACAACCATTGGGGTACTATTCAATGAGATCGCTTTATAACCTTTTAAATCCTTCAAGAATTTTCATATAATATTTACTATCTAGCTAGACATTATAATCATTCATCATTCGTATTCAAGTTTTTCATATATTGTCAGACTGAAAGAAACTTTATTGCATCCACCAAGAGAGAACACATCTCCATATAATAATGTCAGGACTTTTGCGAAAAGTCTTTATTTTTCAATGCACAAGTCATGCTTTATATTTTATGATTTTACTTATCGCACAATAATTCATTTGTACCCCACTGACATTATATTTTGGTATATGGACAATGAGACCAAAACATCACTTTTTCAAGTGAAATATAATATACTTGAATTGTACTTTCTTTGGCCAACCATTTATCTATCAACTTTCGACATATTTAATATCAAGATCCTCGTCACCATTTATAATTTTGAGCGCTAAATTATATTAAATATATCGTCGACGTTTTATTTGATATCGATTCTAATATGAAATAACTTACGAGCTCTCTTTGTTTTTCATAATTTTAGGTACCTGAACCTTTGCCAAGGTTTTATTTTGTCATGGTGCTTTTTCTAAAGCACATACCTCATTATTATGACCATCTTAATCATTTGCTCATTTCTTTGTCAAGAAGTTTCATTTTTTAAATTGATTTATCTATCACGCTTTCGGCGTGTCATAGGTTATGTCATTCAATGACCTTTTATTTGAGTATTTATAATTGAATTATAACATATGGTCAGTTAATATGTCTGACAATGGATTTAAATTTTATTTTCAACGAGGATCATATCAATAATATCTTATTATGCATAAACTTATTTTTCAGTTGCTTATCATCTCCCCCTAATATTATAGAATCTAACATTCATCAAATTTTATTTCGGAACTCATCTTTATGAATTATGTAGCAATTGAATAATGTATCACACATTTAAATTTCTAGATGAAAATTATTTGATTCTTGACCCTGAACCAATTCTAATAGGGGAACCTTTAATAGGGGAACCTTGTTGGCTTCATACATACAAGTGTTGTTATACTTTATATAACACATTCCATACCAAATTTTTCCATACCAAATTTCTTTTGGAAATTTTGTTCTTATCACCAATGGTTTAGCTATTATTTGAGGCATACAGTTTTTTTTCTTAAACCACTTGGATATATACCAACATTATCAATATAGTTTTATAATTTGAAATGTGCTCTTGATTTATCAATTCGAGCAAATAATCTTTGCAAAAATCAAATTGCAAGTTGATAATAAAGCACGTGTGATCATAAATAGATGCATCTATAAAATAGTAAACGGTCCACATGGCAGGTGAACGAGCCTATATTCACATTTTGATATATTTCAAGATTACAGGAGATACTATCTCAACATTAGCTGGTACAACAATAGTTTTATTATGAGAACAACTAACACAACAGAATTCTTGAAGAATTTATTATTTCTTCAATATATATAACCACATGAATTCTCATTTATCTTCGTATCACACTTGAATCGGAATGGTCATCAACCGGTCATGCCAACTGATATTTATTTTAATAAACTTCTAGTTATTTTGCATGTGATTACATCATGATGCCCATATTTAGCTACCACAAACAATATGAAAAATACATAATTTTTCACATAAATATTTCTAATCCACGTTGATTGTAGTAATATGAAGATCTTAATCTTTTCATATTTTATAGTCTCAATATTATTATTTTTCTTTGATTATTCCTTTGAAACATAAAAATTTTCTTTGAGACTTACTACAATTCTAATATCATGAACAATTTTATTTTTTTGAATAGTAGCACAATAGCTCACCAGAACTCACAATTAACATTGGACACTATCACATACTTCATAACATTGTTTGTGTGGTAAACATTTCTTTTGTCATGGTCAAAATCATTACAAGCAAAACTTGTTACTTGAGTTACTTTTGACATTAGTATCTCCTTCCTTTTTATTTAATATCTGATAAAATATTTTTGGCATACAGAGATACATAATTAATGACAATTTTTTTTTATGGTCAAGAATTATTTCTTCTTTTGTCATTTTGATAGTTCATAATAAAACGTACCACAATATTTATAATGTACTATTAATACTTGACCATTGACCAATTATTTCAACATAAAATTTCTTTAATTTCTCTCTTACCTCCCATAAGAGTGAGTTGTGATGTTTATTAATTCATACATGAGTATGTCCTTATTTATAGTTTTCATCATCTCTTGACATATTCATTTACAAGAATGGTCTACTTTTCATAATACTTCCACAAGTCATATTCTCTGCAAGGAATTGACCATAGTCATATATACATGCTTCATAATTAATTTTTTCATTAAAAGTTCATTGTTATACTTTGAAATTTATCATATGCATATGACATACCTTGAGATCACTTTTGAAAATCAAGTGTATCATCACTTTTTTCATCTTTTTCTTGATGGAGGATTTATAGACTTATCAAATTGTTAGGTCTCATAACTACATGTTTCTAATGACTTCTCATATCAATTTGATGACAAAAATTACCTTCATATTTTGAAGGATTATTTAGAAAATTCCAGTGTTCTTTTTTTTTTTGTTCACAATAATGGTGACTATTATTATTTTGTCTTTTGTCACACCCACATTCATTATACAATCTCAATAGTCATCTTTTAGACTTATCATGTACTGCTACCACATTCATTTTTAAGAATGAAGCAAAATCATGTATTTTATAATTTTCATCAAGAGCACATTAGTTTGCTTAGTCATCATTATGTCATCAATATTTTGCATTAAGACTTTAACCCAATGTCTTATCCATATAAATGTGTATTAGACCAAAATATGATGGGACTTGAACCCAAAATCTTATATTTTTTTCATCATAATGGATTGGAACTCAAATTCGATGTCTTTCCCTTTTGGTGCGATGAATACTTAAATTCACCGTCTTATCCTTAATCAATGACATTATATATAGTCCAAAATAAAAAATTCACCCAAAGCCTTTACAATCTTAGCACTTTTATTAATAATCATGCGCATAAATAAATTTATTGTTTTATATGGAATGTTCATCCAAGTAATTAAGACTATAAGATAGATAAATCTTAAGAAATGTATTAGTAATAGCTTATCAACAATTAAATCAAATACTTAAAAAATGAAGGTCTTAGCTATCGATAATTAAACATACGCATTAATGATAAATAATTAATGTGATATTAATTGTATGAGTAGAAAATTGTGCATACCGTATGTATATACTAATTTCATGTGTTGGATTAGTTATCATTTTCTTCTCTTTGTTAGCATTAAAGAAAGGTTGCAATGCTTATAGTCCCACATAAAATTATTGACCAAAACATTTGATCTCTTAAAAGATTTCCTTATAAATTATTCATATTTAAGGCTATCATATACTCCCTCCATCCATAATTGTTTGTCCTGTTAAGTTCATGTACACCACTACAAGAAAAATGCAAATTACATGGGGATATTACTTGGGGAATATTATCGCAGGTAATACTTGCGGATTTTCTTGGAAAAATCTTAAATTCCTCGATTTTATAATATATTACCTGTGAAACGTATATTTCCAACAAATTTCGCAGCTAAAGTTAGTGTCATTTTGCACTAAATTAGTTCCCACGAAATTATCTAGAAAATTTATCTGCAGGAATAATATCTCTAGGTAAATCCCCAAGTACATGAACAAAAAAAATTCCTTTTTAATTTATAGGAAAATTTCATATTGTCTGAAAATTATTTTTATGGATTTACCAAGTCATTTTATTACCTTGGAAAATAATTTTATTACCTTGGAAAATAATTGGGGATTTATCTATGCATTTTATCATCTATTAGATGGTTGATTTCTTTTTCATTTACTTTTTTTTTTTTGATAATAAGACCAATTAATTAAAACAATTAAAAATCATTAAAATTTATATATATATATATATATATTTTGATAATAAGACCAATTAAAAGCACATTGAAACATTAGGAAAGTAATTGGGATTTATCTAGGGTTCTTTCACGTTTTCCTCCTCTCTAAGCTCTTACCCAGACCCATTTTCCTTCACTCCAAAACTCACATGCAGAAGTATAGATGAAATCAATCGAAGAATTCAGTGTAGATTAAGCTCGAAGATCATCCAAAGCTCCAAGCTCAAAGCTCTCCAATCCTCACACCTCTCTCCAAGCAGATTTTTTTAAAGTAAAGGACTACAATCGAGAAGATTTGCTTGCCAATCTACCCAAAAATTGAGGTTAATATGCATATTTCAAGCTATGTGAGGTTAATGTGCAAATTTTAGTTTACTGAATCAGTTTGAATGAACATTGAGTGGTTCTTTTTTTGTAAATCTCAAGCTCTCTGTGAGGTCAATAATTGTTGTTGTCTTAAGTTTAGCTCATTTTTTCTTTTTCATTAGCTATATTTCTTCTTAGGTGTTTGTGATGTTGTTAGATGTTTTGTTTATAATGGCGGTGTTTCGATCTACTGTGCGTACCTTGAGTAATCGTCAAACAGATTGCTACAGCCCATGCCCATACATACAGATGGTGGTTGGTGGGTAAACTTGCCACAAATATTGAAGAAGATGAGTGTATGTCCTTATTATGTTTCTTCTGTGTAGCTTGTTGAAGTTTTATATCCTGTAAAAGGTGTATGTTCTAGATTCTTTGATTTGTTCTCCTCTTCAATTTTTTCTGAGTTGATGTGAGTTTTTGTTTTAATATGTGGATATGAGTTGTTGTGCTTTAGATCTTGTATGAATCCATGTACTTTCATATGTAATTCGTAGTAGCAGTTTACGTGATTATTGTTGCTTCAATACTGAATATCTAGGAATTAGTCACTTTATTTCGCATGATGCGCTAAATTGAACTCATGAACTAAATCTCACCTTTAGAGATGGTCATTACAAACTACTCTGAATCAGGTGTTAGGAAAAATTTTGGAGGACTACAATTCTTCAATAAGATGTTACTTCATAAGCAAAAGTTATATCAGATGATAGCTACACTCTATAGTTATTGTGTTTATCATATTGGATGTTAAAATGTGTGGCATATTCAATAATTTATCATGAATTCTGTCCCTTTATACCTTTATTGTTGAGTGGAAGTAGCTTCATGCTTAAGTCATGTTGGATTCCTTGGTAATGTCCCTAACTTTGTCTTATTTGAATCAAAGTCAATGTTGCAAGCCACTTTTTGTATTAGCTTGAATTATTTGTGTATTGTTGGTCTTGAATATTTCTATTTGATATCACTACATTTTCTGGTATGTATGTTGTTTCACTTGCTTTCCCAAAAGCAATTCTATTGCTCTAGTTCATTCTGAAACTGTGAAGCGATATGTATCGATGTATCAAACTACTCGACTTGACTCAATTGTACTAGATGAGGTACATTCACGACAGTGAGATCATATATATTATTCCAAACTCAAATGAAATAGCAAACTTATTTCATCCGTTAAAGAATCTCCCAGAATAACGTTATCACTTGCATTTACAATACTCTAACATTTCTCAAGTGTCTAATACAGGCGGTGTCAGCTTGTATAACTAATGTTGTTTTTATTTGCTATATACAGAAGAAATTCAAATGGCTCCCTCACTATATTGATGCTATAAGACGTAATTTTGAGAAAAGGGCATCTGCAAAGATGACATAGCTTTTTCAAGATGTTAGGAAAAACTTGCCTCTAAAGCCACATTGGATGGGGGATGCGGTATTCAAGGATATGAAGGGGCACTGGGAGTCCCCTGCATACAAGATAAAGTCCGAACAAAACAAAAAAATACCGTGATTCAAATGCTAGTGCATCATTTCATACAGGTGGTTTTATACATCATCGAGTGATCTATAAGAGAATGGTAATCATAAATCTTTTTAGATATATTTATTTTAAGAAAATAACATCATACTCAACATTGATAACAGAAATATCTTCCTTCATTATAGAAAGAATCTACTGAAAAGGATCCATCAATTTCAGAATTTTATTTTCGAACACATCGCAAGAAAAGTGATAAAAGTTGGATAAATGAGAAAGTTGAAACTGCTTATGTAAGTATTCATTCGCTCCATTCTTTTGTCGATTAAATATTTTATTTAAGTTGTGTTAAATATCTTCATTTGTGTTTTTTTAAGTTGTGTTACATGTATTATCAATTTAATGTTCCCTAGCAAATCTTACTTATTTTCGCGAAAGTGTCAAGTGTTCTTGAAAGCCATCTAATTAAAGTTTCATTAGCTACTGTCATATGATCCTACTGTATCCATAGTTTCTTAATTGTATATCCATTTTGATAAGAGAATTCAAATAGTAAGATTGATAGTTTGACAGCCTGTTTTAAGGTAATAAGCAATAAGTTCCAATTTATCTCATCATCAATCTTCTGTCCTATGATCTGACAACTTTTTTAAAGTAAGCTATACATGCTAAGTACAATTCGAATTTATTGTTTATTATGTTTGCTTTAATTTGATATAAAGTTATGTTATTTTAAGCTTTCTCCATCCATTAGAAGTTGTCATTGTTCAAATAAGTAAGCTATACATGCTAAGTATAATTCGAACTTATTGTTTATTATGTTGGATTTAATTTGATATAAAGTTGTGTTATTTTAAGATTTCTCCACCCATTAGAAGTTGTCATTGTTCAAATAGCTTAATTCAAGTGTTGTATGAGTGATCTACTGCATATGAGTGATCAATTGCACAGTTCAAGTGTTGTATGAGTTTAGTTTAGTTTATCTCAATTTTCTTGCAATTGTGGCACAATGACTATTGTAGTGGTTGTTGGTAGTACTAAACTTTCTTGATCTCTAGTTCTTTACCTTGTTACAACAACAACAACATATTCAATGAAATCGCACAAAGTGAGACGTGACTAAGGTTGTTCCTGGAATCTGTGTGGTGTATCAACTTTATTCATTCATAATTCTGGTCAGGTTTGAACGTCTTTATAGGTTTCTTTTGGTGGTCCTGAAATCTGTGTGGTGTATCAAGCTGGAATCATGGTCCAACCCTTTTGGTGCTGCTTGCCAGTAATCCTTCCTTACATAAACTTTGTGTATATAAAGGCATCTTTGATAACTGTGTCAAGAGACACACAACTAAATAAATGATTAGCTCCGTCCAATTCTCTGGCACAGATTAACAGCTGTTAAACATAATCATGCCCCTTATCTGGAGATAAAACCAAGTCAAACAAATGACATGAATAGCGAGTTGCATCCTAAGATCTTATGTAATCATATTTTATTTATTAATATCAATGTTGACAAGTATATTGCTTTTGATAGTTTCGAGATAGTGAGAGCTAGATTTAAATATTGTGTCATATAACTTGTTTTGATGCAGAATACTTTTGAAAGAAAAAAACAAGAATTATTAACTTCTCACAGTGATTAGCTGCGGAAGGAGAAACTAATATAGCTGGTCAACCTTCTCAATTAACAGAAATGGATATCTGGGTGCAATCTGTTGGTGGAAAGAAAAAAAGAAAGAGTTAAAGGTCTTGGCTCGCTGGGTCGATCTGTAAAGGCATCTTCTAAATAATCAACATCAACTTTATCAAGGGAAATTGATGAGATGATTAAAGCTCAGGTAAATGCTTCCAATGCTGACTTATATGCTCAATTGCAGAAAGAGCGTCACAAAAATAAGAGGATGAGGAGGGAATTGGACTTGTTGAAGAAGCACATATACAACACATCATCTTCAAATGGGCAATCATCTCAAGAAGACAATCAAGCTTATGAGGATGAAAGTGATCACTCTGATAGCGTGAATGATAATGGTTCTGCCCATGACTCTGATAGCATGAATGAAAGTGAGGATTGAGATAGTTGATAGTGCTATTTAGGATTCAAATTTTAGTTGTATTTTGTTTTTGTCCATTTGAATCATAAACTATTGATCTTGCGGGTTTCTTTTCATAGAAATTATGAATTATGAATCATGTTTTTTGTTGAATAAAAGTGATATAACATGAACTATAGTTTTTGTTAGTTCTTGTGGGTTTCTTTTCATAGAAATTATCTTGAGCAATATTTTCATATATATATGCAGGAAATTTCCATTTGTTTCACAAAATTTATCTCCAAACACCTACAGATTTACTTGGGAATCTTCATAGGGATTTGCTTGCGAAATATTTCCATGAAAATCCCCAAGAAATTTCATTTTCATAAGAAATTTTGGTAAAAAATTCGCAAGAATTTTCGTTATTTATTGCAGATAAATCCGCAGGTGTTACCTGCGGATTTTAATTCCCCAGGTAAACTACCTAGGACCTGTATAAATCCGCAAGTAAGAATTATCTACGAAGGTTTTTCCATCGGATTTCATTTTGCGAGAAAATTTATAGGTAATCAAGTTACATGCGAATTTTACTATGTTATCCCTATGAAAATCCCCAGATAATCAGTACTTTTCTTATAGTGTTAACCCACTAACTATAATACTAATAATACACCCTATATACATACACACTGTATAGAGAAAACATGGTTTACCTGAGCGCCGGTCGGCGTTCCTTTTGTGAGCCAAAATTTGATCTTCTGTTATAATAATTAAAAAAACTAATAATCTTATTTTAACTTATTTTAAAAAGTGGGTTAAGTGTGTACATGGTATTAATTGAGTTGTGGACTTAGCCCATTAATCACTAAATAAATTTATTTTCTAAGATTATCAGTCAATTAAATAACCACAATTATATAAATAGTTCATCCTACTTAATATTTACGGAAAGAGTCTTTCATTATAGAGAAAGGTCTAGTGCTCAAAATGACTTAACGGGTCGTTACAATTTTCATATACAAGCAGATTTTATCTTTATCAGTGCATACAAACAAAGTTATTTTGTATTTTTCAATACATTGAGTTGCTTTCTACTATTTTAAAACCTTTTCACATATTCTTGCTTTATATTGAGTTGAGTATCCAGATTTGAGTATATAGAGTTGAGTATCTAGAGTTGAGTATCAAGAGTTAAGTATACAAAGTTGAGTATCTTGAGTTGAGTACCCAGAGTCGAGTATCTTATTGTTGAGATTGAGCCTTATTTCACTAAGTTGAATATCTTATAATTGAGTTGAGTCTTATTGCATTGAGTTGACTATCTTATCATTAAGTTGAACCCTATTTTCTCTGAGTTGAGTTGAACTATGTTTCTTTGAGTTGAGAGAGTTGATAAGAGGTAAATGTGTTTCCATTCCACCTGTTCAAGCTTATGTTATTCTTTAGAATTCCCTTTACATGCTCGTACATTCCATGTATTATGCAGATACAAGTTCTCAGGATTCAACAGGCGCTTCTTTGATACTTCATGCAGTTTGAGTAAGCTATGGTGAGCCTCCTTGCTTCCAGAGGGTTCCACTTGTACTTTCAGTTATATCTATTGTTAGGATTTTGTGCGTCTTGTCCCGACTACCTTCTTTGTCAGTTAGAGGCTTCATAGATAGACAATAGAGTTTTAGAAGTCTGTTAATTTATTTTGTTAAATATTTTAAAAACTTAAGTTGCATATTTATGGCGAGTTGAATATAATAATTTTATTTAAAATTGTCTATTCAGTGTTGTTCATATTATCTTAAAGTTGAGTATTTGAATTTATTCAGTTTTTAAGCTTTTGCGTGCTTAAGTTAGTCTTCCGCTTGTAGTCAACCATGATGAGGGTTCTCTTGGGGACCAACAATGGTTCTTGAGTGCCGGCCACGTCCAGAGTGTAGAATCGGGTCGTGACATAGACAAAGTAATGTGCTACCTTCTATAAGTTAGGATACCATATCTTTTTTGAGTAGCTTTATTATTTTTATTTATCAATTTATTTAATAATTAAATTTTTTTATCATATTATTGCATCTAATTATATCCCATGAGTTACACAAAAATCTATACCTATTTGCATTCTCTACTTAAGTAACATGTCTCATCAACTTCTCTTCCTAATTTTTAATGCTTAACCAATCTATAACTAACACTTAAATATAGAAATGCTAAATGCTCATTTCTGTTTTCTCCAATTTCCTTTTTATCTTAGTTAAAAATTTTATTGGCTTTCAATGAATCATTGTCTTTTGATTCTTCATTTTAATTTTTGTTGGTTTTCTTTTCTATTTATCAGATATGTTTGTTACGTTCCGATTTCAAACTAAAGGTTTCGAACAATTTTGCAACTTTGGCAAGTTTGTTAATTTTTGAAAAAATAATTATTTTAGAGTCGGTACATAACTTTTAGGAAAAATTTAAGAAAACCTATCAAAGGGTAATTTTGAAAAAAAATATTTAAATTGTCACGAAAGAACATGAAAGGTTCTTAAGTTATTCGAATAAGCTTAAATTGTTTAACTTGAAACAATTCGACAAGTGATAAAAAACAAGAAATACGATTTAAGGAATAACATTAATAAATCTGGTTAGGATTTTATCTAGCTCAAAGGCAAAACAAACAAAAGTTAGTAAGATCATAGCAAACACACCATATAAATGAGAGAATAAAATTTGGGCTTCCAGGCCCTTAATCTGCTCCTTGTTTTGCTGTTGCTGGCGCCTACTTTTCCGACCTTTGAAGTCGAAGAAAATGCTATTATTTAGCACTTTAAGGCTGCTACTACCCTGCTAATACTGCTGATATATTAATTATGGGTTTCAACCCACTTTTTCTCTTCAATTTTCAGCCTTTTGAGGCTTCTGCATCTCTACTTCGCTGTTGCCATTTTCAGACTTCTCAAGTTCAAGAAAATGCTATTTTTTTTAGTCCTTTAGGCTACTGCTACTGTCTTTTTGGGTGTTTAACCCAATAATATTAGCTTCCGTTCAATCAACTTCAAGGAGGTTGACTCAAAGAGAAATGAATGCAAGGAATGGGAGTATTATCAAGAACAACAAACTAACATCTTAATGGCTTACATGTTGGTATTGTCTAAATGAGATATTATGACGTGCATGATGTTTATACTTGTGTTGTGTGTCTCATATGCTATTAAACAAAGATATTTCAAAAGTCACATAATTCATGGTTTTCCTACCAAATTTCTCCCTTTTAGCATATTTTTGCATGGTCATCATACTTAATGCTTAATTGTGCTAACACCATCTTGTTCATATTTTTACTACAAGTGTAGGTTGAGGTAGCTAGTGGATTCCCTAGTTGAAGGCTTGAATTTTTATTCCTCCAAGACTTGGTATGTCCTCATGGATTCGAGGACCAAGAACTTATGTTTTCTTTTGATGTAATAGACATTTTAGTATTTCTTTTGATTGTAAAGGGACGTGTCCCTATGATGTTTAAGATTGTGTCTAAGATGACCATGTGAGACTTAGTATTTCCATTGCTTTATAAATGAGTCTTTGAATGTTGGTTTTATAGATAAAATTTTAATTTCTCACTATTTGTATTACCTATGTGATGAATGAATACTAAGAGGCTTCTATAAGACCCCTTCGGAGACAAGTACGTCGTGCCACTACTGTAACACCTCGCAACTAGAAAGAACTAGAAAGGAGTTAAAATATGGAAATACTTATTTTTGGGAAGTATTAGAAAAAAATCTGGAAATTTACGTAAGTTTGAAAGTGAGTTTTTGATCAATTTCAAACTACCATGAATTCTAGCTCAGGATGAGTTAGAGATACTTCTAGATATGGTTGGAAAGACCTTGGAATGATTTTTCCAACAACGCCAAGTTTGCGCAATTTTCACTTCGTATAAGTGAGTTATGCCCTTTTGAAGTTGGGCTTTAGGATTAAGGAAATGTCCAAATCCGGGATTTTTAAAGCGTATTTTAGTCTTTTCACTACCCTATTATTTTATTCTATTTTTAGGAGTATAATATGGGTCCAGACTGGACTTAATCAGTTTTAGAAAATTAGATTTTTTTCACGCTAGGGCTAAGGAGAAACGAGAAGAGAAAAGAAGGAAAAATGGGCAATTTCATCGAAATCGATCAAGAAGGTTGGTGTTTTCACTAAGGTTTTGCTTCGATCAGGTATGTGAGTCTCTCATAACGTTGGGATCATTCTACCATGTGCCAAGCATGTTAATTTCAGTTTGGATTCTTCCTAAAAGAGTTCCAATATTGATGATTTTGATACCCTTTCTTGAATTCATTTGTTGTTATTGAATTAGCTTGGATTGGGAAGTTTTTGAATCAGTTACGTCACGTTATAGGGTCATTTCGGGTTAGGTTCTTAGGAACATTTTTTGGGAATCTATATTTTAAGAGAATTGAGAAAAGGAATCAAAGTTAGGCGAATTGGGGTTAGAAAATGAAGAAGAAATTTCGACGAGCGAAATTTAAAGGTGGTCGCGCGCCGCGCGTCTAGTGCCCAATTCTGAAAATTTCAGCTTCATGTCGAGGAGCTGACACGAGGTGTTCTGACTCAAAAGACGTTTTCGGAACCAGAATTTAAAAGTGTATCCGCGTCGCGGACCCACCTCCAAATATTGTTTTTCGGATTTTCCCCATGTTTAGCTATCTAGAATCATTCCTAAACATAATGAAATCTTTACAAGCACAAATCCTAATCCTTGAATCCATAATTCAATTCAAGGATCAGTTGAGAGTCAAGTCAAGAGCAGTTAAGAATTCAAGACAAATCAAGAGTCAAATAAGAGAAGTCATTTCAAGTTTTCATAAGTCTTTTACAAACGTTTTAACTTTGTTTTAAGACTTAAGTTTTGAGTTCAGTAAAGAGTGAAGTTGAAGTTATTTCTTCAAAGAAGTATATGGGGGCTGTGTATTTCCAAAGAGGCTTAAAAGAAATGTTTTCATATTTAAACAAGAATGGAAACTGATATTTCTGAAGAGCCTTCGGGCTAGTTTTCAGAAAAGAGTAATAGCTTTCTAAATAAAGCAAGCAGGGAAACTGAGATTTCCAAGATAGCCTTTGAGCTAAGTTTTTGAGAACTAATATCAAACCACATAAGTAAGTATGTTTTAAAAACATAAGATCCAGTATATTTTGGGAGTAGTATTGAGTACCGATATGGGGGAGAGTTCAGAAAACTCACAACCCCCATAAACCATGTAGCCATCATAGGTAGAATAGGGTCATACTTTTTAGATTAACCTTTTTCACTATAGACTAGTGGATCCATTAGACAATTTAGGTCTTATACCTTTGGCCGGGTATAGGATGCGCTGGCAGCGTGAGGTAGATCGCTGTATCATCACTATACTTCTTATGTGATGGTCGTCGGTTAGAGAAACTCCCACAAAAGCTATTGTATTTTTATATGCATTAGTTTATTTGTATTTTTACGTACATCTTAGAGTTAATTGTATCTTTGCATACATACAGAGTTTATATCATGTTTTACAACAACTATTCTTTATATTGCACTTGTTTTTAAATTGCTTTATATTGAAATAAGTCTGTTATAATGAGTTGAGTTGAGCCAGGTAAGTTCTTCCATTTCTTTCAGATTCTTTCTAGCCTATGTTGTTTAACATTCCAACTAGCATTCTCGTATATTCAATGTATTAATACCAGTTGGCCTGCATCGTATTATGAAACAGATGTAGGTAATGAGGATCGACATCCAGCGCACCGTTGATCCAATTGACCACTCCAGAGTCGGTTGGTGAGCCTTCTTGCATTGTGGAGGACATCTTTATTGCTTTCTAGTTAGTTCGTTAGGATCTCATTCATGTTAGAGGATTCATAGGTAGTTAGTAGTTTAGTAGTCTTTGCATTATCATTCTTATGTTAATGACTTGAGTTGCCATTTTTACCAAGTCGAATGTTTAATCCTTTAAATTTCTAAGTTATTTCATTATTCAGTTCAGTTAAGTTCTTTGATCATTATAAGTGTGATTGTTGTCTTCCGCTGAGTTAATATAGCCAGACCAAGGGTCCGCTAGAGGCCAGTAATTGTCAACGAGTGCCGGACTCGTCCAGGGCGTAGGCTCGGGACGTGATAACAACTTAGGGGTGCTCTCGGATCATGACAGTGGAAGAATCAATACTACAATCCAAAGAAGCAACTAAGCCAAAATCTATGATATTTAACTAAAGAAAATGAAGTTCCCATAAACGTCAACAAGAGTCTCAAGAACTTAACAATGCGAAAGCAAATAACACCTAGAACACGAAGTCAATGTACCAAAACATCTGAAGTATAAACCAAGTCTAAACAAGAAGGGATGTAACCCCAATCTTATGAACTAAAACTAACAAAAACAAATGTCTAAGTTTGAAAATAGTGGACATAGACGAAAGAGAATTACATGGCAGCTCGAAAAATGCTAGCTCACCCTTTCGAAGTTGACAATCACATATCTTCTAAGCGAGGTCTATCAATAGCCACTTGAAGATGCCCTGTACTCAACAAAAATAAGAGCAAGTGCAGAATCAGTACACAACCACCGTGTACTAGTTGAATCACGCGGCTATCCCACTAAGTGCAACATAAACAAGTTAATACAACAATATAACCATGCCATATATCAAATATATACATTATTGAATATCATATGCTTTCACAATATACATTTATCACAAGTAGTTGGTCCTCTCATAAAACCCAAACCTAAACTGTTACCGTACTAGAACATGGTACCCGTCCCATAATTATTCAAAAACGTGGATATCTGATCCCATTTTATGCCGGAACGTGGCAATGTGATCCATGTTATTTATGCCGAAACGTGACATTCCGATACATCAACACACCACAATCACAATCATAAGTACACTCTCAAGTCATACAATCAAAGAGTGATTCATTTCATATAATTATTCATCTATCTCATTTTCAACAAGTGTGAAACAACAATGAAACATTCACATACTTACATGCATCATAATGAAGCAAAAACAAGAGTATATCACACAATCATAGAATAACAACCATCACTTACCTCGAAACAAGTTTGAAACTCTATGAAACTTGATCCTTCCCTTTTCGGATTTGTTCCGCTTGTTCTTGTTCTACAAACAATCATAATAACACGAGAATCAACAAACAATCGCCAATTACCTGAAACTATAACAATTCTATGAACCCCAGATCATATCCATAATCCCCAGTATCCAATTTAGGGTTGTTTCCACCATAGAATCTATAATAAAACCCTTCCCCATCAATATTAACTCATTCTATTACATTCTACGAATCGAAATGGATTCGGAGAGTGAAAAACTTACCTTTAGCCTCAAAAATGGTGAAAAATAAGTAGGAGTCGCCTGTGGTTCGTTCCTTAGCTCTAAAAATTGAAAAGTGAAGAATAAGATTATTTAGGGGTTTATTAACAACATTGAGTCGCGTCTGACCCACGACACTCAGAAAATACCTTTTACGCTAAGATCGATTTCGGGATTTCTACTCATCCAAATTCAATTCTGTAAAGTCGTACGGGTTCTTTAACGAGTTATCTAACTAATCAAGCAAACAAACTCATAAATGATTTCACTATACCTCAATGACTATGATTTCATCCTAATCTGGACTAGGTTCGAGAATTTCAAGTTATTACCAAAAAAGTTTTTCGATCCCAAACTTTTTCCCGTTGGATTTTCTATAACAACGGAACCCGATCGTTTACATGAATTAAGGGGAAAAAAATGAAGCATAATTAGAGATTATTTTTGCTAGATTCTTTTAACTTTGACTTGTATTAGTAACTTAGCTACTTTGCTAGAATTTTTTAAATTTTGGGTTGTATAAATAATGTAGCTAAATGTATTGTCAATGCTAATCATTTGATCCTTTATTATTCGTCTTTTTCTTTGTTATGAAGCACAATTAATATAACAACAATTTTTTTTATTATGATTAGGAGTTTCATTTTTATTATACTTGCAAAAAAGTAATTGAAAATAAAATAGTAGTTTCATGATGCCTTTTTTTTTGCGTACGTACCAATCTGTTTCTATCAGCGTTCTTTTTGTTTGAAATGTATTTATAATTATTATGCGGTCACCAATTATTACTATTATTATTATTATTTTGTTCTTTTTTTATTTTTTACCCCTTATTTTCATTTATTTATTTTATAATAAAATCAATGCATAAGTTTTAATACACTTAATGTGTAATAAAATTATACATTTGAATTATTTAAACTCACGTCTCTTCATCTTACTTATAACTTCTAATATTATATATTATTCATAACTTTTGTATATTTCATTTTTCATAATTCTTATAAATATTTAATTACTGTTTAAAAAAATTTAATAAACAAATGTAACAATAAAGACATAATATAAGATTTTATTTTATTTTACTAACAATAAAGGCATTACCTTATGGCAACAGTGAATGTAACATAATAAGAAAAAAATATAAATATTTAAAGTGAGCTTTTCACTAATAACAATATAATATGATAAACAAGTGAGTGTGATCAAAATAAAACCTGGTTGATGATAGAATATCGTGTTGCGGATAATTTCTTAAAGGAAAACAATCATATTGTTAAAGAAGATTTTGCAGTGTGTCGAATCAAGAAGAAGAAGAACGTGGATCATCATGCTATGGATGCAGAAGATGGAGATGTTGCGGGAGTTGTTGATCTTATATTGTTTCTTGAACCTAATCATAATAACGACTACTCAACAACGAAATTAGATCAAGTTAGGGTTGGTGAGGCTACAACTTCGGAATATGATGTTCAAAACAGTAGTACAATGGAGAATGGAGAGACAACGTTGGAAGTGGAAGAAGGCGACGGAGTTGATGATATTAGAAGTGAGGAAGATATGTGTAGAATGTTATAGGACATACTTGATGTTGATATTCCTGATGGAGTTGATGATATTAGAAGTGAGGAAGATATGTATAGAATGTTCGAGGACATCATTGTTGATATTCCTGATGATTGGTTGGGGAATTCATTAGTTTGAAAAGAAATTGTATATAGTTCAATTTTGCCCACATATATATACATAATGTCAATGTTCTGATTATTAATATTTCAAGAATTGTGCTAACCTGTTTTCATATTTCTCTTCGTATGCATGTGTACGTTGTTGTTTAATCCTAGATAGCTCCATATAATTAGTAGCTACGACGAATTAAAGAAATAATATAGCATTTAGTTTTATCGATCTGGAGATTTATTTATCATATATGCACTTTGGCGTGGGCTGAATGTTCTTCTTTGTGGATGTGTTGGAAGAGAACCTTTTCAAATTATTAAACATTAGAATGGATAGTAGGGAATCATAAAACTAACACCAATCGTCTAGACAAATGTTTATTAGTTGTGTCTCAAAAGAAGTTGTGATTACAATGAGCAACAAGGTTGTTAATATTTTGCTAGCAATGGTATAGCCATAAAGGTGGATCAAAGGGTATGTTTAGCCTAATAGGTAAATGCATGATATATTTAAATCTTTTCAATCAATCCAAAGATATTTGTAACACTTTCCGTTTATTAAATTGCCTCATTTTCAAGTAATGTAGCTGAAATTTGTTTAGTGAAGCAACTATGTACTTATTATGCTTCTGAAAATATTAATGACGGAAGAGTCAAAGACTACGACAAAAAATAGTTAATATCATACTATTAGAAATATCAGAACTAATGCCAGTATGGTGTCTACTTAAGTGATCTTCAAACATTAACTGATTTTATACATCCAAAAAATATAGGATATGTTATAGCTTTGACATATAACATGAGTATTTCATAATTTAGCACATGTAAAATACTGAGTCAGAGTTTGATTTTTAATAGCTAATCTTTTGAATTCAAAAAACCATAGCATAGGGTGCTATTGAGGAACTTGAGAAAATTGTGTAATGTTAGTTGTTGCGTCCAAAATCGCACGCAAGTGGACGTGATCACTCAAGTAGTAAATAGACTCTTTCGAGTCGAACATTCGTACCCAAAGGACTTCAAATCAGCGAATAACAATTTACAATGACTATCTAAATTCACTCAAGTATTCATTAAATTGAGAAATTTGTTTAAACTACTACTTCAACCTTAATAAGAATTAGCTACTATAAGTAAATGATTTCAACAAAGTATCTTCACAAGTTGGAAAGACATCCTAGGGTTGTATCATAACTCGAATTCCGGTTCAATGTGTTTCTATTCCAAGGTTCAAAGGGTTAACTCATTGCGGATTGACAAGGTTCATTTTACGATCATAATCTTCCGACCTCTAATCGCCTACCATTATTGACAAACTAACTACATCGTCGAGCGGGATTAAGTATGAACCAATAAAAGTGCACTAAATATTCTTCTTGCATTTTAACCAAATGTGGTGCATAGGTATAAAGCTATCCTACCCACAAAAAAATGTAGAACTCACTCTCGAATGAACACACCTTTTGCATTCTTTGGTCTATCCCTCTATTCATCTTCTGATTTCAAGAGTGGACACTAAACTCTTCTAATGTTGATCAAACATTTAAATAATGAAATGAGAATGCAAGCACAAAATAAACAACAACCCTTCTCGGACAAGAAACAAATTCACATTAAATCATCATTCATAGCTACAACCCTAGGACAAGGGATTTTAGCTACTCATAATACAAAATAACAAGATGGAATGTATTAGAATCATACAAATCTTTACCAAGATGAAGAAGGAGAAGAAAACCCCTAGAATTTAGTATAAAAATCATCTTTTGTCTCAGCTCCCGTTTTTTAGAAAGTGTAGTGTGCAATAAGAGACACTTAAACTATTTATAGTCCAAAATAAACACGTGGGATGATTTTTGTGTCCAGGTCCGCGACGCAGACGTTTTCCCTATCTCAATTTGGCTCATGAAAGGAACGACCCCCGCGATGCGACTCTATCGCGGACTCCCCTGTTATGGGGAGTTCCTTTTGGGGAGTGCCTTCGCAGCTTGGGGGGAGTGCCTCTGTGATGCCGGGGTGCTTCTTGCCAGTGCAATTTTCAGCTTCTTGGTTCTTCTTTTTTCGCCACTTCTTCTTCTGCTTTCCGACCTTTGGTCCGGTGCCCAAATTCAACTCCTTTTCAATGATCTTCGGCCTGAAACATCTAATCATATTGGTTAGAACATGCGGAATCAAAATGACTCTAAATACTTGACTTAACCACCAAAAATGTTCTCACTCGGCTATATATATGGGATAAAAATGGTTGTTAGGTATATAAATACGCGTAATATCATTAGTAAACGTGAAAAGTTGTGGTAATTGATGATGGAAGTGAAACTGTTAGAAAAGCGACATATCACGTAAAAATGGGGTATAACACATTACCTGGAAAGCTAGAACATCGAGGTGATCCCAAAAGCTAAATAACTTATTTACTTCCTTCTTCCTACTGAACGAACTTGTACTGAAAATCCAAAACTTATCTTCTTCAATAAGAAAAAATCATAAAATCGAGGAAGAGTCTTCCTGTTATAATTAGTCACGATGTAAGAATCTGAAAATGTGAAGCACATTATAGTATATCCATAGTACTAGTTCCTCCTTAGGGTTTTAAACCTAAATTTCTAACATTCATCAATTTCGTTACTTCAATAGGTTGCGGGGGTTATTAATCCTATGTTTCTGCTTCAACCTAATGATCACAATAACGACTACTCCACAACGAAATTAGATGAAGTTAGGGTTTGTGAGGCTACAACTTTGGAATATGATGTTCAATACAACAACTTTAAAAAATATTGAGGTTTCATAAACAATAACTTTTAAAAAATACATTTTTATTTTGTTAAAGTTGTAAGTAATTTAACAATCCCAAGGACCTAGGCTAACAGGTACAAGAGCTACTTAGAGTAATAGTGGAACTAAAATCAAAAGACATATCTCCCACCATGCGGAAGGAAGAATCAAAGCTGTTGGAGGATTTATTCGTCTTCACCAAATGAAACATCACCAATTCTGCATCCAGATTATGTCAAAAGACATAGCAAGAGTAGTATCAGTACAACCATACGTACTGGTAGGCATTATCGATCAACCCGACACCCACCTCATAATATACGAAAAGAATAATAGAATCATGCATGAACCACTCGCTTTTTCACCCTTGTCCCTTTTTAGAACTCATTCAAATTACACCAATGGTTTGTCCTACTAACCGTGTTTTCCGAATCGCTAATCATAGACTAAACATGCTAAACCCATTGAATAATCCCAAGCGCTGCTAATATCCCTTCGTACTAATCGATGGTGTAACACTCTTAAATTCTTGTCACTTTATCTACACCAACCCATATAGTTTCTCCTTACCTCAATCTCTAGCCCTATTCTATTCTCTTTTGGTACTTACCAGACGAACACCTCGACAATTAAACACCTCATAGAATCTATACATGTCACCACATGCTCACATACAGACACATAGTTCTATCTAAACCCTATCATCAAGGATTTCTCTCTCACACACACACAATATTGAATATAACATGCTTCACCATACACCTTTGTCACAAGTAGTTGGTCCTCTCACGGAACCCAAACCCAAACTGTTAGCTTACCGGAACGTGGCAATCCGATCTCATAGTTGTGCTGGAACATGGTAACCTGATCCAATAGGGTTGCCAAAATGTGGAAACCCAATCCAATAGTTGTGTCGGAATGTGGCAATCTGATACAATAGTTAGCTTGATGGGACGTGGCAATCCGATCCCCAATTACACACCACAATCACAATCACAATCACAAGTACATCATCAATATCATACATTTAAGTTATGATTTCATGGCAATAAAAACTCATATATCTCATTTACAACAATGTGATCAACATTGCAACACACACACACACACACACACACACATATATATATATATATATATATATAATTATCATTATGAGGCACGAATGAGCATATATCACACAATCATAGAGTCACAACCATCACCTAAGAATCTCCCTCAATTCTTATCAGACAATAGACCATATCAGCCCTAGTTCCTCCTTAGAGTTCGTTATTAGCATTTTTAAACCTAAATTTCTAATATTCATCGATTTCGTTACTTCGATAAGTCGAACAGAGCATACTCCAAAATTTATTCCCTTCTACCGGATACCCTTGTTAAGGAACAAATTCTACTCAAGAAAATAACTCAGAAACCTGGACAATTCATCAACCTCTATTTAGGCATTAACCCATTTACGTTGAATCATAGAAATTTTCCACGGAATCCACTCGGTGTACGAAGGTCTACACATAGCCCATACTATTGATTCTATATATTACATGGTAAGCGCGAATTTACAACTACTCAATGCATAAAAATCTAACCTACTTGGGCATGAAGAAATTGCACGGAGTTTTTGATTTCCTTTCCAACTTTTCCAAATTCGCTATGATCAATTTTGCCAAGAATCAGCAAGATTCCTCCATCCCTATGCTATAAAGTTCCTTCCCCTTCTTTTCCAAACTTGGGACCACTTTTCTGAGGTTTCTAGGGTAATATGCGACCTATTTAGATATTTTACGGAGATGGAAAAAATAGGATTTCTCGCAATTGTATTCTGTCTCGTCAATCCCGCTGCAATGGAAACTTACCCCACTGCAGCGCCGCTGCCACACCACGCCACGCCAGTGGCATCTATCTCCCTGTAGCACTACATTGTCCAGGTTTTTCACAAATTTTGGTCCTTCTCAAATAACGACGGTTTGGGTCGTTACAATTATCATATTGTTAAAATAAATTACTAAATGTATTACAAATAAATAATTTATTAATGACGGAACGTTTACAACAAAAAATCTTCACATTCTTTTTTTATTTGTTTGTCTCACTTATACTAAAGAAGAAACATAATTTATCTTTTTTCTCCTTTTTTGTTTTTTTTATTCGATTAAATTATTGTATTGTAAAAGTAAATTACTTAGTTTATTTCAAATACATATTTTATTAATGAAAGAAAATTTACAACAAAAACTCTCCACATTCTTTTTTTATTTGTTTGTCTCACTTTTAATCATGAAATGATAATTACTATTTTTTATATTTTAAAAAATTTATCTTTATTTTTTTAATTTATTCACAAGGAGTTATTACTCATGTCTTACCCCTCTTTAATTTTTACTTTTAATAATATTCATAAATTTCATAGTTTTTATGTCTACAATCTCCAAACTTAAATTTGTAAGTTTATGATGTCTTATGATATTCCTCTATCTTGCCTATAAATTCATATTAATTTCATGAAGATCCACATTTATTCTTTCTCTTCTTCATCATATTGGTTTGGTTTGTACCAAGATGAAGTACATGAAGGTAAAAAATATTTCATTCTCAAGTCTTTATTTTTTTATTTCCTCTATTTTGTCTATATATTTGGTCTGTGAATGAAACTAACATGTACCAAAAAAATAAAATAAATGAAGTTAATAAATATTTCATTCTCAAGTCCTTATTTTTCCATTTCCTCATTTTTTTCTATATAAATTAATATTTACTTTCATGAAGATTCACATACAAAATTATTATTTCTCTTCTTCATCATATTTGTTTGTGAATCATCTAACATGTAACAAAAAAGTACACGAAGGTATGATATATATCATTCTTAAGTCTTTCTTTTTATTTCTATGTACTTAGACATACTTTTTTAATATTTTGTTTATGTTTGTATTATCATTCATCAAGCAAGTATGATTTTAAAAACTGTGTTTGTAATACTTAAGATGTGTTGTAAGTATGCAATTATTCTTTCTAATAGTCAATTTTTCGAATATAATATAGTTTGATAATAATATTTGTTAGATCTCAAGAAATAATTATTATGTAGTATTGTTAGTACAATTGAAAAATTAATGTACAAATATATTACATATAATTTAAATTTCTTTGTTTATTTTGATATAAGTATTTTTAATTAGTATATGATATTTTTTTTACTGAATTGATTGCATATAATAAAGAGTTTGACATATGGAGCAAAAGATGGTGGCGGATGTACTTGCAAATGAAGATGATAGAAGGGGACAAAATGAAGCATAATAGAGATTAGTTTTGCTAGAGTTTTTTTTTACTTTGACTTGTATTAGTAACTTAGCTACTTTGAAAGAATTTTTTAAATTTTGGTTTGTATGAATAATGTAGCTAAATGTATTGTCAATGCTAATCATTTGATCTTTTACTATTTTACTTTTCTTTGTTATGGAACACAATTAATATAATTATCCTATTTCAACAACAACAAAACAAATTATGATGATTAGGATTTCATTTTTATTATACTTAAAAAGTAATTGAAAAATAAAATATTACTTTCATGATGCCATTTTTTTGTGTACGTAACAATCTGTTTCTGTCACCATTCTTTTTGTTTGAAATGTGTTTGTAATTTTTATGCAGTCACCAATTATTATTATTATTGTTATTTTGTATATTTTTTGTTTTTTTACCCCTTATTATCATTTATTAATTTTATAAATAAAATCAATACATAAATGTTAATACACTTAATGTCTATTAACATTATACATTTGAATTATTTATATGTCATGTCTCCTCATCTTACTTGTAACTTCTAATATTAAATATTCATAACTTTTAATTTTTCATAATTCTTATAAATATTTAATTAATGTGTAAAAAATTATAATAAACAAATGTAATAATAAATATATAATAAATTATTTTTTTACTAAGAGTTTGTATAGAAAATTAGCACTCCTACAAAAGATAGAGGAAACTGAAATATATAAAATATTTTCAACGTAATACAATATATTGTTATTTCAACATATTACCTCTTATTCCATTTATTTCACCACGTTGATTATTTTGTTCAACTATATACATATGAAATAGTTTGCACTTAAAAAATGTATATATATATATATATATATATATATATATATATATATATATATATAAATATATATATGATATCCCAGATGAAGAGAAATATTGATATTATCTTTTATATTCAGTACTAACCTAAATCTAAATATTACATATAAATAATACATACAGTCGCGCGAAGCGAGATAATTTCACTAGCAGTGGATAGATTTGAACAATTATAATACCAACCAATAATCACTTGTTTGTACTTTTCAAGCTTCCAGTTTCTATACTATATAACCAATACTTCAACCGTCTCATATTAGATGAACATTTTACTAAATATATTTGTCGTATATTACTTCATCACTTACTATATCAAGATTAATTAATTAGTTTTTTCTATTTTGCCCCTACAATTAATATGATCCCTGAAGTTAAAACAAATTTCGAAGATCCAATTGTTTCCCAAGAGGCTAACTAATATGAACAAAGGATAAAAGGTAAAATTAAGAGTTAATATCTCATATGATCACTCAATTGATACTTCTTTTCACAGAAATTCACTCAACTTTAATTTATAACCTCAAAGTCACTTAACAATGTATTATTTTCATAGAAAGTCACTCAAATAATAGTTATTTTCGAAGAAAGTCACTTAACTTTCTTTTATAACCTCAAAGTCAGTCAATTATAAATATTTATTGACTTTATGGATGCAGAAGATGGAAATGTTGTGGGGGTTATTGATCCTATGTTGTTGCTTGAACCTAATCATAATAACGAGTACTCCACAACAGAATCAGATCACATTCGGGTTTGTGAGGCTACTACTTCAGAATATGATTTTCAAAACAGTTGTACAATGGAGAATAGAGAGACACCGTTGGAAGTAGAAGAAGACAACAGAGTTGATGATATTAGAAGTGAGGAAGATATGTGTAGAATGTTGGAAGACATCCTTGATGTTGATATTCCTGATGGAGTTGATCATATTAGAAGTGGGGAAGATATGTATAGAATGTTCGAGGACATCGTTGTTGATATTCCTGATGATTGGTTGGAGGATTCATTAGTTTGAAATTTTTTTGCATATAGTTTAACTTTCCCCAATTTTTCAAGAATTGTGCTAACCTGCTTTCATTCTATTCGTATGCATGTCTATGCTGTCATTTAATCCTAGCTAGTTCCATATAATTAGTGGATACAACGAATCAAAGAAGTAATATAGTGTTTACTTTGATCGATATGGAGATTTATTTATTTACTTTGAATGTTGTTATTTCTGTGTTGGAAGAGAACCTTTACTCTTAGTAGGAATTCATAAAACTGATATTAGTTGTGTATCAAAAGAATTAGCAACAAGGTTACATATAAATATTAGAGTGGGGCACGTGTTAGACAAATTTAAGCACTTGCATCCTATAAAAATTAAAAGTTATAAGTACGTAATTAAGGAAATAAAGTAACTTGAGAAGTAATTTGAGTTTTTTCCCATTAGGATAATAAGATGTTTATAAATAGATAAGTATCTTCGTTTAGACTTTATAATTCACATAATTAAAAGAATCAATGTCAAAGCAAATGTTTTCATCCCATTGATAATGAGCTAATCGACTATCTTAAGAGGTTAATTATCATTGAATCAACAATGTCCTATCCAGTTTGCGGATATATATGGAGATCAACCACCATGGGAGATATTAATTTGGAGGTAATTCTGAAGAGATGTTTCGTTACTTTATTACTCCTTTGAAGAAGTGAAAGATCATGTTATGGAAGCACAAGATGGAGATGTTGCAGGTATTATCAATCCGATGTTGTTTGAACCTAGAGATGTCAAAATTGAGAGTGAAATGGGTTGGGATGAGCTGACCCTTTTAATTAAAGGGCATATAAAATAGAAGCCCAAACCAGCCCTAAGCGAGCCTGGGGTTGGGACGGGTTGACCCTTCAATAAAAAAATGAAAAATATTAATCTCTTAGAAAGATTATCTAAGAATATCGAACGTTGACGTCTATGAACACGACATCAATACATACAAAGTTTCATTTATGAATCTCACACTTCGGTGAATCCTTAGAAAAATACATTTATGAATCACACACTTCAATGAATACTTACAAAAATATATGATAGTCAACTTAAAATTTAGCGGAAAAATGTAAATCATTCCACCATTCCTCCCACCAAAAACTAGCTAGTATAAAAGAATTGATTTTTTATTTTTAAAAATATTTATTGATACAAACTTTACAGATAAAACACTACTAAAAATATATATAAAAATTATTTTAAAGGAAAAATGACAGAAATCTCACCTTTAAGTTCTCTTATTACCATTATCCCCTATTAGTTTTACAAAAAATATGTATTATATAGAATTATCTAATATGCCTAAATATACAAAAAATATGAGGTTTAATAACTTTAAAAGGGTTAAAATAATGTATTATAAGAATAATTTGCCTGAATATACAAAAAATATGTTAAAATATGTATTATATACAATTATCTAACCGATATAAATATACAATTCATCTCTGAAATACCCCGGAAATCATATGACCTAAGCTAGAGCCCTACATGAGGTTTAATAACTTCAAAATGGTTAAAATAATGTTTCTAGACCTACTATAATTCAATTATCTAGGTTTGGTAATTTAGAAGCAAAATGTCAAAGGATGACCAAGACGTTCGGAAACTAGCGTAGTTGTACTAGTGTGATGTAGGGTCTTGTGCTTGAGTTTTGGAGTATGGTATGAAGGTGAAATTGAGTATCAAGAGTTCCTACGCCCAGACTGACATGTATAGGGTCAAAATATTTGAGTACGACTCCCATAGGACCACCCTAATAGGCCCCAAGGAGGACCCAAACGTTGGCCAAAAAACCTGCCGGGCAGCCTGTTTTTGGACCCCAAGGCGCGTCGCGCCCTCGACATTCAAAGGACAAAAGTTGGCCCATGACGCGGGCTTAACACGAACCATTCTGCCTCAAAATGATTTCAAGAAATAAATCTGGGAGGTGACGCCATGACGCGCAACCAAGTTCCAAATTTGGTCGCGCCGTTTTTAAGTCAAGTTGGACCCTTAGTTTGAAGTCCAAAAGTGCAGGGGTGTTTTGTGTACTTTCGGGATTAGTTAGACACCGTTTTCAAGTCATTATAAACCCTTCCCCCAATCAAAAATACCATTACCCAATTATAAATCCAATTTTCAATACCCTTCTCTCTTCTAAAATTTCTCTCTTTAAGAAGAACCGCCATTGAAGAAGAAGAGAAGAAGGAGGCAACATCTACGTGAAGTTTCACAAAAGTTTCAAGATTAGTTCAAGGCTTTCATTAAAGGTATGTAAAACTCTTCATCTATGGGTTCTTCCACCCATGGAGTCCCCTAGATTTCCCTATTTTGTGAAGAAGAACCCCAATGAAGGTAGGGTTGATTTCAATGTATGGGAATTAGGTGGGTATGGTTCCAAAAGGTTGGATTCTTCCCATATATGGTTAAATTGATGTTGATCAATGTGATTATGAAGCATTTATGTTTAATTCATGTTTAACCCTAATTTCTAGATTAAGTGGGTTTAGACTTGAATGATAAATTAATGATTCTTGTTAGATTCTCTTGAGTTGTAAATATGTTTTGGACTTAATCAAGAATAGAATTATGAAATCACGAATTAAACTAGACGTATGCATGCATGATACAAAGTGAATTGAATTGATTAGAATTCGGACTTTATGATGAAGTATGCTTAGAATTGGCTTATGACTAAGGCCTAGAACTAACGTGTCTTTAAATCTAGACTAGTATGAAGATCTTGAAGTAATCTTTCAAGGGTGGGCTTGAAGTCATAATGTTGACCACTAGGTATTATATAATGAGTTATGATGAGTAGCTTGCATGTATGTAGAATGTGAAAGGTTAATCACCTAACATGAATCATGCTTGTTAGAATAGAATAACTTGGGGTTGAACCTATGGATTTCATCACGGATAGTTGAATTATGTAGCTTGGAATGGTAGATCTCACGGTAGCTTGAGATGGTAGATCTCATGGTAGCTTGGGATTGTCACGCCCCGAGCGTACACCCTGGACGTGGACGACACTCGGTGACCATTGCTGGCCTCGAGCGAACCCTTGGCCTGGCTTACTTAACTCAATAGAAGACAACAATCATATTTATAAGAATGAAAGAACTTAACTGATTTGAACAATAATATTATCTGGAATGTTTTAAAAGTTTAAACATTCAAACTGGACAAATTGGCAACCAAGTCTTTAACATAAGAATGAAAAGTAAAGACTACTGGACTACTCACTGTATATGAAGCCTCTAAACTGACTGAGATGAATGTTGGGACAAATCCCACAATATTCTATTGAACTAATCTAGAAAGCAATAAAAAGATGTCCTTTGGATGCAAAGAGGCTCACCAATTGACTCTGGCGTGCTCAACTGGATCAGAAGTGCGCTGGATGTCGATCCTCGTTACCTGCGTCTGCATTATGATACGATGCAGGCCAACTGACATCACTACATTGAATGAACGAGTATGCAAGTTGGAAAGCTAAACAAGAATTAGGCTTGAAATGGAGTTAGAAACATTCTTACCTTGGCTCTACTTAAACTCATGATATACTAACTCAATTCAATATACACAGTTTAAAAGTAATGGAAAATATAAAGAAATGCTGACTGCAAACATAGTGAAAACTCTGAATGTATACAAGTACAAAAATAATATCTGAGATATATATAGAAATACAAATAACTGATGTATATGAAAATACAATACTTCTGTGGGAGTTTATCTAACTGACAACCATCAATTAAGAGCTATAGTGATGATACAGCGTTACTCGCCAACGCTGCCCGACCATTCTCACCTTGCCAGAGTATAAGACCTGAACTGCCTAATGGATCCTCCAGTAAATTATTAAAAGGGTTCATCTAAAAAGTATGAACCTCTTCTACCCATGATGACTACATTGTTTACATGGAGACTTGAGTTAATATGAACTCCCATCCCCACATCGGTGCTCAATACTACTCACAAAAATATATAACTGGCTCTTATGTTTTTAGAACATGCTGATTCTGTGATTTGAGATTAGTGCTCAAAACTTAGCTTTAAAAGCTCTCTTGGAAATCATAGTTTCCTCTTACTTTTACTAAAACTAGTCATAGGCTCTGTGGAAGTCTAGCTTCCTTTCTTTCTCAAAAGTCTGAAAACATTTAGTTTAAACTCTTAGGGACTACTTAGTTCTCTTATAACTCTTGAGAAGTGAACTCAACTTGATAGTCTTTGCTTACTTGAAACTTTACTCTTAGGGAATACTTAGTTCCCTTATAGCTTTTGAGAATTTAACTCAACTCTTTGCTGGAACCTTAAAACAAAAGTAAGAAATTTGTTCAGGACTCTTGATATACCTTAGAAATTTACTTTGACTTGCTTCTTACTTTTAGACTTGACTTTAATCTTGACTTCTCTTGAATTGAATTATGCATTCAAGGTTTGGATTTGATTTCTTGGATGATCTATAGGTATTTAGAAATCACTTAAAGTAACTAGAATCATTGGGGGATGTTAATGTACCTTGGAAGGACTTAAAATGACTAAACTACAAAAACTGGACGAAAAACACCGGGTTGGGTGTCCTGGTGGCGTGCCGCGCCAGCCTCTGTTGACTGAGGCATGATTCTAGCGCACAGGTGGCGCGCCGCACCCGAAATTGGTTGACTAAGGCCAATTTATGTCCTGCCCCTACCCAGGTACGTCTGACGAATTTTTCAAGTCGTTTTCCATATCCAAATTCTCTAAAACTTGCTAGTTCTTTCACTAAATGATTGGGACCACTGGTACTATCAATAACCACTGAATTCGACTCAAAATAACTCGAAGGAACAAGAATTTAATCAACAATGGCAGCCAACAATCCAAACAACAAGAATCAAGACTTTCCTTCAAAAACTTAACTTCTAACATGAAATGAATCCATAAATTTGCTGAATTGAAACAAATTGGTGTGTGAGTGAAATAACCCAACACAAAAGATCCCACATACCTTAAAGGGATCACCCCCGACGAAATCCACGCATCTCATGCCTTCTTGAAATCGTGCCCATTCATTGACACTGATCACATCCCTTAACAAACAACACAACATCTTTAAATAAAGTAGGCCAAAAGAATCTAGATTGCAGTACCTAATGTGCTGTTCTTTCGCCTCCATGATGTCCACCATATGGTGAAGCATGGTAGATCTCTAACACTTGTGGTGCCTCTTCCTAAGCTATACATCTCCTCATCATTTGATCCGGACCCTACTTGAACAAATATGGCTCATCCCATATATAGAATCGAGCATCATACTTTAACCTATGCCTCTGATGTGTTGATGCTCAATGTGGGAATAAGCCACTCACAAAATAGTTCACAATATCAGCATACCAGGGTACCTGTGCAATGTCTAGTGCCAAAAGCTGTTCATCAGGGAATTCTTCACGGATTGGCCTTCATTAACCACATGAAATTAGTCTTCTAATCTGGATAGATGATCAACTATCTGGTTTTTCGAACCCTTCCTATCTCTTATCTCCAAATCAAAAAATTCTTGGAGAAGCAAGATCCATCTGATCAACCGGGGTTTTGCATCCTTCTTATTAAAGAGATATTTGATAGCTGCATGGTCAGTGTAAACTATCACCTTTGTACCACCAAATATGACCTAAAATTTTCAAATGCATACACTAATGCCAACATCTCTTTCTCGGTTACATTGTAGTTTGCCTAGGCTGCATATAGTGTTTTACTCTCATAATAAATGTAATGAAACACTTTATTACATTTTTGCCCCAACACTGCTCCAACCGCAATATCGCTAGCGTCACACACCAATTCAAACGGTAACTTCCAATTTGGTGCTATGAGGATGGGAGCTTCAATCAAAGTTTGCGTTAACAGTTCAAATGCCTCCAAACAGTTCTTGTCAAATATGAATTTCATCGCTTTCTCCAATAAACTGCATATGGGTCTTGCAGTTTTAGAGAAGTCCTTAATGAACCTCCTCTAGAAACCCGCATGGCCTAGAAAGCTTCTAACCCCTTTCACCGATATTGGAGGTGGTAACTTCTCGATCACTTCAATCCTGGCTTTATCCACGTCCAACCCCATCTTTGAAACCTTATGTCCCAACACAATCCCTTCTCTTACCAAGAAGTGACACTTTTCCCAATTCAATACTAAGTTCGTTTCCTCACATCTTGCTAAGACTCTGTCGAAATTTAATAAGAATAGCTCAAAAGACTCACCAAAAACTGGGAAGTCGTTCATAATTACTTCCATAAAATCTTCCACCATATCGTGAAAGATTGCCATAATGCATCTATGAAAAGTAGCTGGGGCATTGCACAACCTGAATGGAATGCGCTTGAATGCATAAGTACCATATGTGCATATGAATGTTGTCTTCTCTTGGTCCTCTGGTGCAATAACAATCTGGTTATACCCAGAGTACCCATCAAGAAAACAGTAGTATTCCTGTCCAGCCAATCTATCTAACATCTGATCAATGAAAGGTACCAGATAGTGATCTTTTCTGGTGGTTTCATTTAGTTTTCTGTAATCCATGCATATACTCCACCCTGTCACTGTTCTTGTTGGGACCAATTCATTCTTATCATTGGTTATTACTGTCATCCCATCCTTCTTGGGCATACATTGCACTGGACTTACCCATTTAGTATCCGATATTGAGTATACTATCCCAGCTTCCAACCACTTAATCACTTTTTTTCAGACCACATCCTTCATCAAAGGATTGAGTCTTCACTGATGTTGTGCACTAGCCTTGTACCCTTCCTTCATGTATATTTTGTGCATACACAGAGCTGGGCTTATCCCATGGATGTCTAACATATGCCAACCTAATGCTGCTTTCCTCTTCTTCAAGATTAGCAATGCTGCGTCCACCTGTTCTTTCGATAAAGCTGTAGACAAAATAACTTGTAAAGTACTATCTTCACCTAAAAATACATACCTGAGATGTGCCGGAAGATCTTTCAACTCTAGCTTAGGAGATTCTTCAATGGAGGGCTTAGATGGAGGTCCTAACACCATTTTTAATGGCTCCCATCTTTCTCCAGATTCTGTAATCAATGCCACATCTAAGATTTGCATAATTTTATGTGCTTCTGCATCTCCATAAATCTCATCACCCCACATCACTCGCTCAAGAGGGTCTTTAGCTGATAAGTGCTTAACATCCTCCTCAGGGTCTACCACAGTGATAGCGGACAATTCCTCTTATACTGGTGGCATCTTTAAGGCTCTGTATATATCAAAAACCTCTACCTTATCATGAGTTCTCATAGTGAGCTACCCAACAACTACATCAATCATTGCCCTCCCGGTGGCTAAGAATGGACGTCCTAAGATGAATGGAACCTCAGGATCAGGATCAAAGTTCAATACCACAAAATCCACAGGGAAAATAAGAGATATTACTTAAACTAACACATCTTTTATAACCCCCTCTATTTTAGCTACAGATCTATCGACCAACTGTAAATTATGGTGGTTGGCTTAGGACTACCCAACCCCAATTTCTTGTACAGTGAGGTTGGCATCAGGTTTATGCTTGCCCCCAAATCACACAGACCTCGAGCATGGATGCTCTGTCCTATAGTAGTCTGTACCGTAAAGCTACCTAGATCTTTTATTTTAATGGGCAAACTATTTTGAATTCTGGAGCTACACTCTTCAGTAAGTGCAACTGTCTCATATTCCATCAGTCTTCTTTTATTTGCCACGATTTCTTTGGCATACTTTGCATACCTGGGTATACCCTGCAAAACATCTACCAAAGGCAAGTTAATATGAACTTGTTTGAGTAAAGAAAGGAACTTACAAAAACATTCATCCTCCTTTTTTTTCTTAAACTTCTGAGAGAATGGAGGAGATGGTCTTACTATTGGTTGGACCTTTTCATTGGGTGCAATTTCTTCATTTACATTAAAGTCAACCTCTTTTTGTTCACCCTCTTTGCTCGCTACTTCAGTGATGCTTAACTTAGGACCTACTTCCTCCAATTGTAGACCACTACGAGTACTTATAACATTTACCTATTCCGGATTTAAGTCAGTGTTGCCAGGTAAACTTTCTTGTGGTCTAGCATTTTGAGCACTAGAAAATTGCCCAAATTGTTTCTCCAAATTTTGAGTGGCTAGCTGATTATTTCTCACATCAGCAGCCAGCTGAGCCTGGTCTGCCATAATTTTCTTGAGCATCTCCTCAATACTCATATTTCCAGATTGTGGTTTAGCTCGCTCCCTCTGTCCTTGATAACTTTGTGTATTACTCTGAGATCTATACTAATTCTGTCCCTGGACTTGATTCTGATTTCCACCCTAAGAAACTTTTGGGTGGTTTTGCCAACTTGTGTTGTAAGAATTCACATAGATTTGTTGGCCTCCTCCTCTCTGTACATTTCCTACAGAATTTACCGAGTCTGGGTTGGCACCACAGATCTCTGCACTGTGATCACTTCCACCACAAGTCTCACACCAAGATGGTGTTTGTTGGACTTCATTAACTTGAGAATTTTGCTTTCCCAAAGCCATGTTACTGAAATGGGTATTCATCATATTCTACATGGCTGAAGTTTGTGCAGTTAAAGCAGTCATGTCATCTATCTCTAGTATTTCTGCAGTTTTCTGTACCACTGGTTTTAGTCCACTACCATTCAACTCTGGATTACCTTGAGATATCTGATACAACAAGGTGTACAACTTCGCCTAAGTCTTCTCCAATGCTTGACCACCTGCAGCTGAACGAAGCAAAATCTTAGTGTTAGGCTCCAGACCTTCAATGAAAGTATGAACTAACACCTCATTTGCTTGATGATAATGAGCCAACTCATCAATAATGATTTGAACCTGTGCCAAGCTTGGTACAAATTTTCACCATCTTTTTGCCTAGAGCTTAGAATGTCACTCCTCAATTTGACTGTTTTCCCGGATGGAAAGAATATAATGAGGAATTTCTGGGCTAAATCATTCCAAGTGGTGATTGAGTTTACGGGCTCTGAATTCAACCATCTTTTTGCTTCCCCTAACAGAGAAAGGGGAAATAACGTGAGCCTCACATAATCTTTATTTACTCCAGTCGGAGTGTATGTGTCACTGATATCCAGAAAGTTCTGAATGTGAACTGTAGGATCCTCATGAGAGAGACCAGTAAACTGCCCATTTTAGTCCAATATTTTCACCATTACTCTGTTTCAATTAAAATCTCCCACCAGCCTCAGGTTTCTGAAGCATGAAGTAACATTGGTGGGTCGTGGGATAGCCACATCTCTAGCTCTCATCTCATTAGCTGCCATTTATTCGGGTGTTAATTTTTGTTCCTCAATTTTTTTAAATGCAGATGGTGATTCTCCAAAATCCAAAGGAAATGAATATTATGCTTGCCTCAGTTTCCTATGAATGAATCTTTCAGAAACTGATAGAAGTGACAACGATTCACGATCGTTGTCCAGTTGGATAATTCTTCTAATGATTCTTCAACTGTCGGGAGGCATAAGCTATAACTTTGCCATTTTGCATCAACACACAGCCCAAGACAACTCTTGATGCATCAAAATACACCATAAAACCTTGAGTACCCTCTGGTAAGGTCAAAATCGGAGCGGTAGTCAATCTTTTTTCAGCTCCAAAAAGCTTTACTCACAAGCTGCAGACCATTGAAACTTGAATGTCTTCTTAGTTAGCTTGGTCAAAGAAGACTAGATAGATGAAAAACCTTCAACAAATCTCCTATAATAGCCAGCCAAACCTAAGATACTCCTTATATCTGTTGGAGATGTGGGTCTAGGCCAACTCTGAACTGCCTCTATCTTTTGAATGTCAACTCCAATCCCTTCACCAGAAATAATATGGCCTAGGAATGCCGCAGATTTAAGCCAAAAACTTGCACTTGGAGAACTTGGCATACAATTCCTTATCTCTCAAAGTCTGAAGAACAATCCTGAGGTGATTAGCATGATCTTCTTCATTTATTAAATAAATTAGTATGTCATAAATGAAGACGATGACAAACAGATCTAAATAAGGTTTGAAGACTCTGTTTATAAGATCCATGAACGCTGCAGGTGAATTTGTCAAACCAAAGGACATAACCAAAAATTCATAATGCCCATACCTTGTTCTAAAAGTTGTCTTTGGGATATAACATTCCCTTACTTTCAACTGATGATAGCGTGATCTGAGGTCAATCCTGGAAAAATAAGAAGCACCTTGAAGTTGATAAAAAAGATCATCTATCCTTGGAAGAGGATATTTATTCTTGTGGTCACCTTATACAATTGGCGGTAGTCTATACACATCCTAAGAGAATCATCCTTCTTCCTTACAAACAAAACCGAACGCCCCAAGGTGAGACACTTGGTCGAATGAAGCGTTTATCCGACAAATCTTTCAATTGTTCTTTTAGCTATTTTAACTCTGCTAGTGCCATTCTATATGGCGGAATAGAGATAGGAGGAGTATATGGGATGATGTCTATGCTGAAGTCTATCATCGAGAAAGACTTCTGGAAAACTCACTGACTATAGGAACTGACCGAAGGGAAGGTACCTCAGCACTTGAGTCATTAACTCGGACTAAGTGATAGATACACCCCTTGGAAACTAACTTCCTTGTCTTTAGGTATGAAATTAAACGACCCTTAGGCACTGCTGAACTACTACTCCACTATATAACTGGCTCATTAGGAATCTGAAACTTGACAACTCGAGTTTTGCAATCTATTGATGGATAACAGGAATGAAGCCAATCCATACCTAGAATGACATCAATATCTACCATGTCTAACTCTATTAAATCGGCCATGGTATTCTTATAATTGACAAAAATCGGACAATCACGATAGATTGTTTCTGCTCGAATGGATTCACCAACAAGTGTGGAAGCACTAAATGCTTCGCTAAGTTGCTTAGGAGTAATCTCAAAGTTCATATCAATACAGGGAGTTACAAAAGATAAACTCGCTCCTGGGTCTAACAATACATAAACAGTAAAGTCAAAGACTTGGATCATACCACTGACAACATCTAGCGAATTCTCTTATTATGTATAGCTTACCAGAACTCAGCATTGGCAACCCCTTCCTGTCGAGCTCCTCCCTGTTGCTCGACTTGGTTGGTTACTACGTGACTTAACATCTGTATAGCTTACCAGAACTCAGCATTGGTAACCTCTCCTTGGGGTTGCACACCTGGTGCATTTGGGACTACTTGTTCCTCAACATTTCTTCAGGTTGTTCGACATTTGACTCTTCTTTGTGGAGGCATGATGAATATGAAAATACGCATAAGCACACATTAGAGAGAGACTTTTAGTGATAAACTCTACGCACGAAAGAATATGAAAGAAGTAAAACATTCCTAAATGTTGTAGACTCCTAATCATAGATGTGGCGCTCTTCACACCGATGACTAAGACTCTACAAACACGACTTCATAGACTCCCTTGGACTCTTGAACTCTGTACTCTGATACCAAGTTTGTCACGCCCGAGCGTACACCCTGGACGTGGTCGACACTCGGTGTCCATTACTGGACTCGAGCAATCCCTTGGCTTGGCTTAGTAAACTCCGTGGAAGTCAACAATCATATTTATATGAATGAAAGAACTTAACTAAACTGAAAAATAATATTATCTGGAATGCTATAAAAGTTTAAACATTCAAACTGGCCAAATTGGCAACCAAGTCTTTAACATAAGAATGAAAAGTAAAGACTACTGGACTACTAACTGTCTATGAAGCCTCTAAACTGGCTGAGATGAATGTTGGGACAAACCCCACATCATTCTATTGAACTAATCTAGAAAGCAATAAAAATATGTCGTCCGAATGCAAGGAGGCTCACTAATGTACTCTGGAGTGCTCAACTGGATCAACGGTGCGCTGGATGTCTATCCTCGTTGCTTACGTCTGCATCACGATGCGATGCAAGCCAACTGGCATCAGTACATTGAATGTACGAGTATGCAGGTTGGAAAGCTAAACAACACTTAGGCTTGAAAAAGAGTAAGAAACATACTTACTTTGGCTCTACTTAACTCATGATTTACTAACTCATATTCAATATACGCAGTTTAAAACTAATGGCAAATATAAATAAATGCTGACTGCAAATATACTGAAAACTCTGAATGTACGAGTATACAAATAATATCTGATATGTATATAGAAAGACAAATAACTGATGTATTTGAAAATACAGTACTTCTGTGGGAGTTTCTCTAACCGACAACCATCATTTAAGAGCTACAGTGATGATACAACGCTATTAGGCCCACGCTGCCCGGCCATCCTAACCTTGCCAGAGTATAGGATCTTAACTGCCTAATGGATCCACTAGTAAACTATGAAAAGGGTTCATCTAAAAAGTATGACCCTCTTCTACCCATGATGGCTATATGGTTTATATGGAAACTTGGGTTAATATGAACTCGCATCCCCACATCGGTGCTCAATATTACTCCCAAAAATATATATACTGACTCTTATGTTTTTAGAACATGCTGATTCTGTGATTTGAGATTAGTGCTCAAAACATATCTTTGAAAGCTCTCTTGGAAATCATAGTTTCCTCTTTCTTTTACTAAAACTAGTCATAGGCTCTGTGGAAGTCTACCTTTCTTTCTTTCTCAAAAGTCTAAAAACATTTAGTTTAAACTCTTAGGGACTACTTAGTTCCCTTATAACTATTGCGAAGTGAACTCAACTTGATACTCTATGCTTACTTGAAACTTAACTCTTAGGGAATACTTAGTTCCCTTATAGCTTTTGAGAATTTAACTCAACTCTTTGCTGGAACCTTAAAACAAAGGTAAGAAATTTGTTTAAGACTCTTTAAATACCTTAGAAACTTACTTTGACTTGCTTCTTAGCTTTTAGACTTGACTTTGATCTTGACTTCCCTTGAATTATGGATTCAAGGTTTGGATTCGAGTTCTTCGATGATTTCTAGGTATTTAGAAATCATTTGAAAAAAATAGAATCATTGGGGGATGTTAATGTACCTTGGAAGGTCTTAAAAGGACTAAACTACGAAAAATAGACCGCCTACCAACTCCCCTTTCCCCCCATTGCTGGGAGCCTCGCCCTCTTGACTTGATATGTCATGTCAAGAAGACTACATAGTAGATCACCTTTTGCTTAGCTTAATAGTAGATCACCTTTTGTTTTGCTTAAAAGATTAGGCCTACTGGTGGGGTGTCGCGCTAACCTTTGTTGACGGAGGCCTAATTCTGGCGCACTTGTGGCGCACCGCGCCAGGACTTAGTTGATTGAGGCCAATTTCTGGTGCACTGCAGGCGCACCGCTCCTGCCCCAACCCAGGTACGTTTGATGAATTTTTCAACTCGTTTTCTATCTCCAAAACTTCCTAGTTCTTTCACTAAACGATTGGGACCATTGGTACTATCAATAACCCATGAATTCGACTTAAAACTCAAAGAAACAAGAATTTTAATCAACAATTGCAGCAAACAATCCAAACAACAAGAATTAAGACTTTCCTTCAAAAACATAACTTCTAACGTGAAATCAATCCATAAATTCGCTGAATTGAAACAAATTGGTTTGTGGGTGAAATAACCCAACACAAAAGATCCCACATACCTTAAAGGGATCACCCCCGACGAAATCCATGTAACGATTCTTGGCGTTCTTGCTTCTTCTTCTCCTTTCTCCTCTTTTCTCCTCTTCTTTTCTATTTTATCCCAATCCCTAAGCATTCTAGTTTTTTCTAAAACTTATTTGGGAATTGGTTTTACCCCTAATATAACCTTAAAACAAATTAGGAAATACTAGGGTGAAAAGACAACTTTGCCCTTACTAAAATCTGGATTGGATTTTTCCTCGCTCAACATCCTAAATTTCTGAAAGACATATCTCCCTCATACGACCTTGGATTTTATCAAACTCAGCGGAAGGCTTTCCAACCATATAAAAACTCATCCAAACTTTTCTTGAGGTGGAAGTTATGGCCGTTTGAAAATGACCAAAACTCACTTTTGAAAGCTGGAAATTTTCCAGATTTCCCTACTTATTTCCAAAATGATTATTTATTGGTTACTTAGCTTATTCTTAGTAATTCAAGTTAAAATATGTACAAATATCTCCCGCTTGGGAAAATTCTTCCTCAAATGAGAATATCACTAACCTAAGGGTAGTAATATCATTTAAGCACTCAACAACCAAAATCAAGTAATAACATGCTTATACATAGCCTTATAAAGTGCTAAGAAGAGAATTTAGTACCTTGATCTACATTCTCTCCGGATTCAAAAAGATGTGGATATCTCTTCTTCATATCCTCCTCAGCTTCCCAAGTCGCTTCTTCAACGAATTGGTTCCTCCAAAGGACCTTGACTGAAGCAACTTCCTTTGTCCTCAACTTGCGAACTTGTCGATCCAAAATCTAAACTGGAATTTTGTCATAGGATAAGTTATCCTTAATCCCAACATTCTCTGTTGGTACTATCAATGAAGGATTACCCAAGCACTTCTTCAACATAGAAATATGGAATACCGGATGAACCACCGCTAACTCTTGGGGTAGCTCCAACTCATAAGCCACATTCCATACTCTCTTGGAGATTCTTTAAGGTCTAATATATCGGGGACTAAGATTCCCCTTCTTACTAAACCTCGTAACTCCTTTCATGGGTGAAACCTTGAGATACACCCAATCATCTACCTCAAACTCTAATGGCCTTCTCCTAACATCTGTGTAGGACTTTTGGAGACTCTATGCCGTCTTCAACCTTTATTGAATCACTTTAAACTTCTCCATAGCTTGGTGAACTAGATCTTGTCCTATCAAGCCTGCTTCACCAACTTCGAACAACCCAATCGGAGATTTGCACCTTCTCCCACAAAGAGCTTCATATGGAGCCATTTGGGTGATCGAATGGTAACTGTTGTTGTAAGAGAACTCAATGAGAGGTATATGATCATCCCAACTCCCTTTGAAGTCGACTACACAAGCTCTCAACATGTCTTCTAAGGTTTGGATAGTATGCTCTTCTTGTCCATTTGTCTGAGGATGAAAAGCAGTACTTAAGTTCACCTTTGAACCCAAACCTTTATGGAAAGATTTCCAGAACTGAGCAGTAAATTGTTCACCTCTATCTGAGATAATGTAGATCGGAACTCCATGAAGTCTCACTACTTCTTGAAGGTACATATTAGCATAATCCTCGACTGGATATGTACTCTTTATCGGTAAGAAATTGGATGACTTTGTCATTCTGTCGACAATCACCCAAATAGAATCATGTTGCGTTCGAGATCTTGGCAAGCCTGTGATGAAGTCCATACTAATCATCTCCCACTTTTATTCCAGAAGTTCTATATTCTGAGCTAAACCTCCAGGCCTTTGGTTCTCTACTTACACTTGCTGACAATTTGAGCATTTGAAAATAAATTCAACAATATCTTTCTTCATGACTTCCCACCAATATATCTTTCTCAAATCGTGGTACATCTTGGTGGAATCTAGATGAATGGAATATATAGAGCTATGAGCCTCCTCTAAGATCCTCTCAAGGATTCCATCCACCTTAGGTACACATAATCTGCCTTAATACTTCACCACACTATTGCGATCAAATCTCACACGCAAGTGCACGTGATCGTACAAGCAATAAAATGGATCTTGTTAAGGAGCCGGGTATCGTACCCACAGGGACTTCAGACTAGACACTATTAAATTTTCTAACTCTTAACTCGACACAAATGCAATTTCCATATTTTATAAAGAGTATTAACTACTAATTATATGTAACTAAACGTAACTATGGTGATTCGATTTCTTAAGTTTCAACAATAATGTGGGAAAGATCCAGCACTGCGGCTTGTATCAGGAATCATGAAATTGTTATCCCTTACTAACGGTTTTCTTGAAATTATCTCCTCGCTGAACCACAGGGTTAGATGTATGATCATGATCTCTCGACCTCTAATCGCCTACAATAATTATCACCCTTACTACATCGTTGAGTGGGGATAAGGTGAATAAGAGTTGAGCATTAAGTTATCTTCCTGTATGGTGATACAAGCAAGGTTTCTAGGTATATCTATCCTAGAAACGAATCAACCCTATCTATTTAGAGCCAACCAAACTTCCTACATTCCATGTTGTATCCTTTTATTCCTCTTTCGAGTTCAATTTGGACAATGAATTTGTTTCTATGGTGGCCAATCTTGAAATACAAAGAGCAAGAACGTAAGAACGAATCATCGATAACTCATAGTAAAACCCTTAACAATTTAAACACGTTTTATTCATCCTGTAGCCACAGACCTAGAACTAGGGTATTTAGCTACTCATAATCTTCAGAACAATATTTAATTGTATGTAAATCATTCCCAAGATTTCAAGATGAAAATAGACAAAAATTAACCCTACAAGTTGCTAAATAGCGTTCTTGATGCTCGCGTTCGAAAATTTTAAGAAAAAGTACTAATAAAACTAAAGTAAGACCCTATTTATACTAAAGTCGAATTGGCCAAATTTGGGCTTTAGGCGCACGACGCGGAGGCTACATGGAGTTTTCTTCTTCGAAATTAATAACTCTCTCCCTTCTGTGCTACACGGTGGTAACACGAGGTATTCTGCCTTGAACTTAATTCGGCTCAATGTTTTTCTTCCACCTGTGCGACACGGGGGTAGCACGTAAATGCCTTTAGAGGCATTTCTTCAACTTCATTTTGCTCCATTTCCTTCTTAGATTTTCTTATGCTTCATTTTCTCTTTTTAGTGCATGTTTTTTTCACATTGAATTCCTACACAATTAATCATGTTGATTAGTCCAGAAACATTAAATTAACTCAATACGACTCTTTAACCTAATTTTAACGACTCAAAACTAAGAATAATTATGGGTAAAATTAGAAATATGGGCATACAAATATGCCCAAGATCACTACCCCACACTTAAATCTTTGTTCGTCCTCGAACAACTACTAACAACTCCTAGACCAGGGCTCTAACTTGGTTGTGCTTCCACCTTATTCTCAAAATCTTTCGTTTTATGATATGCAACTGATCTGCGCATGCTTCAACAACTTTATTCCACCCTACTAGTAACTACATATGCACTCTTACTTATTACTGTACCTCCTGCAACAAGCGCCTCTCACGCCTCTCACGCTAAAGAAATAGTACTCACACAATTTACAATTTCAGATAATCTCAGGACTTGCATAAAAAAGCTCCCTCTCACAAAATGAATTCACATGCATGCAATGAGAACCATAAGCTTGCCCATTATGTACATCTTCACTAATGAATTGTGTTATACTCACAAATCAAACAGGACTTGTTTGGATTGTAATGTAGGCCCAGGGTCATGGAAGGTTCATTCATATGATAATAGTGAATTGTTATCCCTAATGCACTATGTCCAGCTTCTACTCTACAATTTCCCTTTATCTCCTTTTTCTTTCACGCCTTCAAGTTTAACCTATTTTCTCAATTGAATTCTTGCCCTTTTTTTTTATACTTATTTTCACTTAAAAATCATTAAGACTAAGATCAAGGTAGTTTACTCACTTATTATTCCAGGGCATTGTCTTACCTTCTCATTTCATTTACCCTTACCACCTGATTCATCTCTTTTTCTTTGAACTGATTCCATTGTTTCTATCCTTCAGCCTAAAACAGTGCATTAAGGATCGGGATCAAATTCATGGGATCAATGGAAGGGATTTAACTTATGTTAAAGGTTCCAATAAAATGTAAGTAAAAGGCTCAAATGGGTTAACTATGGATAATATCAACTCAAATTAACCAATTTTCAAACAAAGCCTGCTATCATCTTTATGAGTATATTAACATTTACCTTTCGCTTCAATAACACCCTGGGCAAGTTCTAGACTCAACAACATAACAAGGACTATATCAATAACTCAGCCCTCATGGTACAAGTTGCATTCAGAAAGATCAAGCTTAGCACATTATTTTGTTACGCAGTAGGTTCATTTATGCTTGAGTCATACATTTCTATAGCATGACAAAAAGTTTCACCTTATACATATATATCAATTCATTATGCTCTTTCATACATATGTTTTTTAGAAAGATACGATTTCAGCACAACCCATCCTAAGACTCGACTTACAAAATTGCCCTTAAGATGGTCGTCATCCATCTATCATTGGGCAGTCTGACTCGATCTATGACTACTACAGACTCAATCCTACCAATAAACTGTTTTGTTGTACGATTCACAGGGACTATCCTTGGCTAAAGAACCGTAAACAACTATTAAGAAACCCAAAACTAAAACATATCATGAAAATGAGCGAAACATACACAGATAATTTTCCACCCCACCCCACATTTAAACAATAGAACTGCCCTCAGTGCATAGAAAAACATTTCAATTTAGTTCATAGGGTAAGGTAGACACTCTGTGACTAATCCTCCATAGCAGCATTCTTGTCGGCACCATCCTCTGCCTTTGAGGGATCAACCTCATCCTCTGAATCCGAGTCAACATCTGAGTCGGTGTGCAAATTATCTTCATCCGTCGGAATGTCATCATTAAATGACTCTATAAAATCTGGGCCAATGCCTAACAACGCCTCAGCATGCGCATTCAATGGGTATAGTCGGTTGACTTCTAGAAGCTCCACAAAATTGGATGGTCGGACACCAGTATTATGGCGCAGCATCTCCAGTCCATACATCCACGCCATGATCAACTCATCATGTCTGTGACGCTCAGCAATAGTTAGAGTGGGGCCTAATTAAGCATCAGGCCCTTTTGTTCTTGTAACATCCACAACTGCAGGGTATAGCGTGGCCATGTAGTCCAAATTTTCCTCCGGAACACCTGCACGATAACACATTTTTGTGATGAGACCACCAAATGCATACCTATGGCCCTTATGAACCGGAGCCTTCCTCATAGCAGATTTAATAATAGCCCAAAAATACAGCTCGGTGTCGGTCATCAAGGCGTACAACAGACACACGTGGTCACGTGTAATATCTGTGTAGTGCAAACCGGGAATCAGACAGTTCATCACAATTTTCAACCACACCCTAGTTTTGCGTCAAGATGTGAGCATACGGGAGAGTCTTGTCATACCGCTTGTGGCTGTGCTTGGTCCACTTAACCATGGACTGAGGTCCGCAGAGCAAATGACGGATAGCCAAATAAGGGGGCCTGATGTTCAACTGTGTAAAGACCAATGGATTTGTGTCCTCTGACGTGCCCATATATTATTTATGCTGGTAGGTGTGATGGGCATGTTTCGACCACGGAGAGTTACAAAGTGAGATCGCATATCCGAAATTCAATTTGCATAGAACTCTCGCACCATGCTCAAATTACACTCCTCTAACTCCTGAAATACAAAATCAAGGTGAAGCTCGTGCATCTTCCTTACAATTTGGGGGAAACTCGCAAATTAGACTATCCCGATCGACGTATACATCAGAGAAATACGCCAATTCTGTGTGCTTCTTGTACTAGTTCTTTCCTTCTTTGGACACCGCCTTTAGTCCATAATGTCGAGTCTGCCCTCTGGGAACTGAAGGAGCCAGGGGTATGTTCCCGCTTCTTTTCCTCTTCTTTTGTGAGGCCTAAGCAACAGATTTCTCTGGTCTCTATGTAGTAGACATAATTATCTGCATAAGTACACACAATTCAGTTCATGGGTTATCTAATTGCTAATAAACCATGGGTGGTGTGTGCACAATACCCCACACTTAGTATATGATTCAGTACTTTGACTTCTCGACATATGTATCATACAACAATAACCTCACACCATTCATGCAATGAGTGACCATATACTATATCACTACGTACGGTACACAATACCCACACAATATGATAATGGAATGCAACATACAACAAAATTTGTGTTGTCTACTCAAGACAAACACAATAAACACAAACTCATTCACAACTAAAACGATGTAAGATCACCACTAACACCCCCAATCTTCCAAACAACCTCACTATCACCCTAATCAACACCGAAAACTAACACATACAACCCACTAATGAATGCCATTCAAAAATTCGCCATACATGCAATTTCAAATAAGATTTACCCCCAAAAACCATCAGCCACTTCGACACACATCTACATCTCCATTATCCGCATGCAAAGATTAACCCCTTTTCAAAACAATATGAACCTAGTAAGAGAACATACCTGTGCGACGCAAAAAAGCAACAAAAAATAAAGAAATCGACTGGGACAGCCTTCTACTGCGCGACACAAAGAAGAAGGGAGAAAATTGGAGTATTTGGGGGAGAGATTGAATGGGAAATGGATGGAAGATGGGGAAAAACTGAAAGGAATGGGGGAAAATGGGGGGTTTAATGAGGGATTTGGGATGTGGGTCGGGTTCTTTTGATTAAAAATGGGTAAAACCTATTTTATTTAATAAAAATTCTAGAAACATACCTGATCCTTGCGACGTGCTTCCAACACGAGGTCTTCTGGAATTCTAATTCTAACTAACCCAAAAATTTAGATCACATGCGCGACGCGCGACGCACACGCAACTTAGTTTTTTTGTGACGTAAATTATTTTTACCGTCAAAATCCATTTTGGGACCTTACCTCGCGACGCGGAGCTATCACGAGGTGGTCTGCCTCAAATTCTTTGGGCGAGGCAAGATTTTGGACTTGCCTCGTGACTTACCGCCTACACGAAGTTCACTTCCTCAAATTTCTTGGGCGACTTCTTCCCCTGCACCACTGCACTAACCACTCATTAATTAACCATGATGGGTTCCCTCCCATCCAGCGCCTTAGATTCGGTCATGGCATGACTCACATTTTGGAATTATATATATATATATATATATATATATATATATATATATATATATATATATATATATATATATATATATATATATATATATATATATATATATATATATATATATATAATACAATAAAGTAAACATTTCTATACTATTACAATAAACCACGGGTTGCCTCCCCTGGAATTTAATGTCGCGGCACAACCCATTTTATATCTTGCTCCTCATCCAGTGTGATCTCTTCAACCTCATGATCCACATCATTTCCAAACTAGTATTTGACCCTTTGTCCATTTACAAAGAATATGGAACTATCGCCTTTCTTCCTTAACTCAATTGCACTATGTTGAGTCATTCAGACCACCTCAAAAGGACCACTCCATTTCGACCGGAGCTTTCCTGGGAACAACTTAACCTATTGTTGAACAGCAACACAAGTTGACCTGGTTCAAAGGTGCGTGGAACTATGTGTTTGTCATGCCACCTTTTAGTTTTCTCCTTGTACATCTTAGAATTCTAAAAATCATGCAACCTAAACTCTTCCAGCTCATGCAATTGTGTTACTCTTTTTCGACCAGCTAACTCAACATCCAAATTTAACTTCCCGATTGCCCAATACGCTTTATGTTCCAACTCAGGACAAATGACAATCTTTTCCAAACACCATTCGGTAGGGAGAAGTCCCTATCGGTGTTTTGTATGTAGTCCTATACGCCCATAAGACGTCATCTAACTTATCTGACCAATGTTTTCTTTGGGCATTTACAATCTTCTGTAGGATCTGCTCAATTTCCCTGTTAGACACTTCAACTTGTCCACTAGTTTGAGGATAGTATGCAGTTGCAAGTTTATGCCTTACCCCATACTTAGAGAAAAAAATTATAAATTGAGTTATTAATGAAATGCGTACCTCCATCACTGATAATCGCTCTAGGGGTTCCAAACCTATTGAAAATGTGTTTCTGGATGAACTTCACAACCACCTTGGAAGCATTAGTTGGTAATGCCACTGCTTCAACCCACTTGGACACATAATCCACTACGACTAGAATATATTGATTTCCTCTAGACGACGGGAATGGTCCCATGAAATCTATCCCCCATACATCGAATATCTCCACCTCCAGGATATTGATCAAAGGCATCTCATGCCTTCTTGAAATCTGGATAGATGATCAATTATTTGGTTTTCCGAACCATTCCTATCTCTTTTCTCCAAATCAAATTCTTGGAGAAGCAATATCCATCTGATCAACAGGGGTTTTGCATCCTTCTTATTAAACAAATATTGGATAGGTACATGGTCAGTGTAAACTATCACCTTTGTCCCACCAGATATGACCTAAATTTGTCAAATGCATACACTAATGAAAACATCTCTTTCTCAGTTACAATGTAGTTTTCCTGGGCTGCATCTAGTGTTTTACTCGCATAATAAATGGAATGAAGCACTTTATTACGTTTTTGCCCCAGCACTACTCCAACCGCAATATCGCTAGCGTCACACACCAATTCAAATGGTAACTCCTAATTTGGTGCTATGAGGATGGGAGATTTAATCAAAGTTTTCTTTAATAGTTCAAATGCCTCCAGACAGTTCTTGTCAAATATGAATTTCATCTCTTTCACCAATAAACTGCACATGGGTCTTGCAGTTTTAGAGAAGTCCTTAATGAACCTCCTATAGAAACCCGCATGGCCTAAAGCTTCTAACCCCTTTCACCGATATTGGAGGTGGTAACTTCTCGATCACTTCAATCTTGGCTTTATCCATGTCCAGCCCCATCTTTGATACCTTGTGGTCCAACACAATTCCTTCTCTTACCAAGAAGTGACACTTTTCCCAATTCAATACTATGTTTGTTTCCTCACATCTTGCTAAGACTCTATTGAGATTTAATAATCATACCTCAAAAGACTCACCAAAAACTAAGAATTCGTTCATAATTACTTCCGCAAAATCTTGCACCATATCGTGAATGATTGCCATAATGCATCTCTAAAAAGTAGCTGTGGCATTGCACAACCCGAATGCAATGCGCTTGAATGCATAAGTACCATATTGGCATGTGAATACTGTCTTCTCTTTGTCCTCCGGTGCAATAACAATCTGGAGTACCCATAAAGAATACAGTAGTATTCCTGGCCAGCCAATCTATCTAACATCTGATCAATAAAAGGTACCGGATATTGATCCTTTCTGGTGGTTTTATTTAGTTTTCTGTAATCCATGCATATCCTCTACCCTGTCACTGTTCTTGTTGGGACCAATTCGTTCTTATCATTGGTTATTACTGTCATCCCACCCTTCTTAGGCACACATTGCACTGGATTTACCCATTTACAATTCGATTTTGGGTATACTATCCAAGCTTCTAACCACTTAATCACTTCTTTTCAGACCACATCCTTCATCAAAGGATTGATTCTTCGCTGATGCTGTGCACTAGACTTGTACCCTTCCTCCATGTATATTTTGTGCATACATAGAGCTGGGCTTATCCCATGGATGTCTGACATCTGCAAACCTAATGTTGCTTTCCTCTTCTTCAAGATCAACAATGCAACGTCCACCTGTTCTTTCGATAAAGCTGCAGAAAAAATAACCGGTATAGTATTATCTTCACCTAAAAATGCATACCTGAGATGTGCCGGAAGATCCTTCAACTCCAAGTTAGGAGCTTCTTCAATGGAGGGCTTAGGTGGAGGTCCTAACACTATGTTTAATGGCTCCCATCTTTCTATAGATTCTGCAATCAATGCCACATCTAAAATTTGCATAATTTCATGTGCCTTTGCATCTCCATAAATCTCATCACCCCACATCACTCGCTCAAGAGGGTCTTTATCTGATAAGTGCTTAACATCAGCCTCAGGGTCTACCACAGTGATAGAGAACAATTCGTCATATACTGGTGGCATCTTTAAGGCTCTGTATACATCAAAAACCTCTACCTTATCATGAGCTCCCATAGTGAGTTACCCAGCAGCTACATCAATCATTACCCTCCCGGTCGCTAAGAATGGACGTCCTAAGATGAATGGAACCTCAGGATCGGGCCCAAAGTTCAATACAACAAAATCCACAGTGAAAATCAGAGATCCTACTTGCACTAACACATGTTCTATAACCCCCTCAGGTATAGCTACACATCTATCGTCCAACTGTAAATTATGGTGGTTGGATTAGGACTACCTAACCCCAATTTCTTGTACAACGAGGTTGACATCAAGTTTATGCTTGCCCCCAAATCACACAGACCTCGAGCATGGATACTCTGTCCTATAGTAGTATGTACCGTAAAGCTACTCAGATCTTTTATTTTAATAGGCAAGCTATTTTGAATTTTGGAGCTACACTCTTCAGTAAGTGCAAATGTCTCATATTCCGTTAGTCTTCATTTATTTGCCACGATTTCTTTGGAATACTTCGCATACCTGGGTATACCACCAAAGTCAAGTTAATATGAAATTGTTTTGAGTAAAGAAAGAAACTTACCAAAACATTCATCTTCCTTTTGCTTCTTAAACTTCTGAGGGAACGGAGGAGGTGGTCTTACTATTGGTTGCACCTTTTCAGTGGGTGCAATTTCTTCATTTACCTTAAAGTCAACCTCTTTTTGTTCACCATCTTTGCTCAGTACTTCAGTGATGTTTTTCTTAGGACCTAGTTCTGCATATTGTAGACCACTACGAGTACTTACAACATTTAGCTATTTTGGATTTGGGCCAGTTTTTCCAGGCAAACCTCCTTGTGGTCTAAAATTTTGATAGTAAATTGCCCAAATTGTTTCTCCAAATTCTGAGTGGCTAGCAGATTATTTCTCACATCAGCAGCCAGCTGATCCTGGTCTGCCATAATTTTCTTGAACATCTCCTCAACACTCATATTCCCAGATTGTGGTTTAGGTTGCTCCCTCAGTCCTTGATAACCTTGTGTATTATTCTGAGGTCTATACTAATTATGTCCCTAGACTTGATTCTGATTTCCACACCAAGAAAAGTTTGGGTGGTTTTGCCAACTTGTGTTGTAAGAATTCCCATAGATCTTTTGGCCTCCTCCTCTCTGCACATTTTCTACAAAATTTACCGAGTCTGGGTTTGCACCACATATCTCTACACTGTGGTCACTTCCACCGCAAGTCTCACACCAAGATGGTGTTTTTTGGACTGCATTAACTTGAGAATTTTGATGTCCCCAAGCCATTTAACTGAAATGGGTATTCATCATATTCTACATGGCTGAAATTTGTGCAGTGAAAGTAGTCATGGCATCCATCTCTAGTATTCCTGCAGTTTTCTGTACCACTGGTTTTAGTCCACTACCATTCAATTCTGGATTATCTTGAGATATCTGATTCAACAAGGTGTACAACTCCGCATAAGTCTTCTCCAATGCTTGACCACCTGCTGTTGAATAAAGTAAAATCTTGGTGTTAGGCTCCATACCTTCAATGAAAGTATGAACTAACACCTCATTTGCTTGATGATGTGGACAACTCATCAACAATGATTTGAACATGTGCCAAGCTTGGTACAATTTTTCACCACCTTTTTTGCCTAAAGCTTAGAATGTCACTCCTCAATTTGGCAGTTTTCCCGGATGGAAAGAATCTAATGAGGAATTTCTGGGCTAAATCATTCCAAGTGGTGATTGAGATTACGGGCTCTGAATTCAACCATCTTTTTGCTTCCCCCAACAGAGAAAGGGGAAATAACGTGAGCCTCACATAATCTTTATTTACTCCAGTTGGAGTGTATGTGTCAATGATATCCAGAAAGTTCTGAATGTGAATTGTAGGATCCTCATGAGAGAGACCAGTAAACTACCCATTTGAGTCCAATATTTGCACCATACTCTATTTCAATTCAAATTTCCCACCAACCTTAGGTTTTTGTATGCATGAAGATTGGTGGGTCGTGGGATTGCCACATCTCTAACTCTTATCTCATTAGCTACCATTTATTCGGATGTTATTTTCGTTCCTCAATTTTGTTAACTGCAGATGGTGATTCTCCAAAATCCAAAGGAAATGAATAGTCTGCTTGCCTCAGTTTCCTATGTATGAATCTTTCAGGTTCTGAGAGAGGTGACAACATTTCGCGATTGTTGTCCAGTTTGGAATATATAGACACCTGCAACAATAAAATGCTAAGATCAACTTTTCAACACTTGTAATTAACTTTAGAACTAGAAAAATTAAATATCTTCTAATTACTAAAGTCCCCGGCAACGACGCCAAAAACTTGTTGCGATCAAATCACACACACAAGTGCACGTGATTGTACAAGCAATATAATGGCTTTTGGTAAAGAGTCGGGTATCGTACCCACATGGACTTCAGAATAGAATCTATCAACTTTTCTGAATACAATTTTCAGATTTTATAAAGAGTATTAACTACTAATTATATGTAACTAAAAGTAACTACAGTGATTCGATTTCTTAAGTTTTAACAATAATGTGGGAAAGATCCAGGACTGTGGCTTGTATCATGAATCATGAAATTGTTATCTCTTACTAACGGTTTTGTTGAAATTATCTCCTCGTTGAACCACAGGGTTAGATGTATGATCATGATCTCTCGACCTCTAATCGCCTATGACAATTACCGCCCTAACTACATCGTTGAGCGGGGATAAGGTGAATAAGAGTTGAGCATTAAGTTATCTTCCTGTATGGTGATCCATGCAAGGTTTCGAGGTATATATATATCCTAGAAATAAATCAACCGTAGTTATTTAGAGTCAACCGAACTTCCTAAATTCCATATTCTATTCTCTTATTCCTCTCTCGAGTTTAATTCAAGTTACGATGTGTTACAGTATCTCCCCCTTGTGAAAATTCTTCCTCGAATGGGATTTCTTTCACTAACCTAAGGGTAGTAACATCATTTAAGCACTCAACAACTAAAATCAAGGAATAACATGCTTATACATAGCCTTATAAAGTGCTAAGAAGAGAATTTAGTACCTGGATCTACATTCTCTCCGGATTCAAAGAGATGTGGATATCTCTTCTTCATATCCTCCTCAGCTTCCCAAGTTGCTTCTTCAACGAATTTGTTCCTCCAAAGGACCTTGACTGAAGCAAATTCCTTTGTCCTCAACTTGCGAACTTGACGAACCAAAATTTGAACTGAAATTTCTTCATAGGATAGGTTATCCTTAATCCCAACATTCTCTGTTGGTACTATCAATGAAGGATCACCCAAGCACTTCTTCAACATAGAAATATGGAATACTGTATGAACCGCCGCTAACTCTTGGGCTAGATCCAACTCATAAGACACATTGCCCACTCTCTTGGAGATTGTATAAGGTCCAATATACCAGGGACTAAGTTTTCCCCTTCTTACCAAACCTCATAAATCCTTTCATGGGTGAAACCTTAAGATATACCCAATCATCTACCTCAAAATCTAATGGCCTTCTCCGAACATCTGTGTAGGAATTTTGGCGATCTATGCCGTCTTCAACCTTTATTGAATCACTTTCACCTTATCTATAGCTTAGTGAACTAGATCTGGTCCTATCAACCCTGTTTCACCAACTTTGAACCACCCAATAGGAGATTTGCTCCTTCTCCCATAAAGAGCTTCATATGGAGCCATTTGGATGCTCAAATGGTAACTGTTGTTGTAACTGAACTCAATGAGAGGTATATGATCATCCCCACTCCCTTTGAAGTCAATTACACAATCTCTCAACATGTGTTCTAAGGTTTGGATAGTATGCTCTGCTTGTCCATCTGTCTGAGGATGAAAAGCAGTGCTTAAGTTCACTTTTGAACCCAAACCTTTCTGGAAAGATTTCCAGAACTGAGAAAAACAAATGCACCTCTATCTGATAATGGAGATTGGAACACCATGAAGTATCACCACTTCTTGAAGGTACATCTTAGCATAATCCTCGATCGAATAGGTAGTCTTTACCGGCAAGAAATTGGATGACTTTGTCATTCTGTCGACAATCACCCAAATAGAATCATGTTGCCTTCGAGATCTTGGCAAACCTGTGATGAAGTCCATACTAATCATCTCCCACTTTCATTACGGAAGTTTTATATTCTGAGCTAAACCTCCAGGCCTTTGGTGCTCTACTTTCACAGCTGACAATTTGAGCATTTGACAACAAATTCAGCAATATCTTTCTTCATGTCTTCCCACCAATATACCTTTCTCAAATCACGGTACATATTGGTGGAACCTGGATGAATGGAACATATAGAGCTATGAGCCTCCTCCAAGATCCGCTTTAGGAGTCCATCCACCTTAGGTACACATAATCTACCTTGGTACTTCAGCACACTATTGCGATCAAATCGCACACGCAAGTGCACGTCATCGTACAAGCAATAAAATGGCTTTTGTAAAGAGTCGGGTATCGTACCCACATGGACTTCAGACTAGAATCTATCAACTTTTCTGACTCTTAAGTCGACATAAATACAATTTTCAAATTTTATAAAGAGTATTAACTACTAATTATATGTAACTAAAAGTAACTACGGTGATTCGATTTCTTATGTTTTAACAATTATGTGGGAAAGATCCAGGACTGCGGCTAGTATCAAGAATCATGAAATTGTTATCCCTTACTAACAGTTTTCTTGAAATTATCTCCTCACTGAACCATAGGGTTAGATGTATGATCATGATCTCTCGACCTCTAATCGCCTACAACAATTAATACCCTAACTACTTCGTTGAGCGGGCATAAGGTGAATAAGAGTTGATCATTAAGTTATCTTCCTGTATGATAACCCAAGCAAGGTTTCTAGGTATATATATCCTAGAAACAAATCAACCTTAGCTATTTAGAGTCAACCGAACTTCCTACATTCCATATTCTATCCTCTTATTCCTCTCTCGAGTTCAATATGGACAATAAATTTATTTCTATAGTGGCCAATCATGAAATACAAAGAGCAAGAACGTAAAAACGAATCATCGATAACTCATAGTAAAACCCTTAACAATTTAAACAAGTTTCTTTCATCCTGTAGCCACAACCCTAGAACTAGGGTATTTAGCTACTCATAATCTTCAGAACAACATTCAACTGTATGTAAATCATTCTCAAGAATTTCAAGATGAAAAGAGACAAAAAGTATCCCTACAAGCTGCCTAGTATCGTTCTTGATGTTCCCGTTGGAAAATTTAAGAAAGAATAATAATAAAAATAAAATAAGACCCTATTTATACTGAAGTCAAATTGGCCAAATCTGGGCTTCAGGCGCGCGATGCGGAGGCTACACGGAGTCTTCTGCTTCGAAATTAATTCGAAGATTAATAATTCTTTCCCTTTTGCGCAATGCAGAGGTAACACAAGGTCTTCTGCCTCGAACTTAATTCGAGGCTCAATGTTTCTCTTCACCTGCGCGACACGAAGGTGGCAGGTAACTGCCTTGTGAGGCATTTCTTCAACTTTATTTTCTCCATTTCCTCCTTAGAATTTCTTGTGCTTCCTTTTCTCCTTTTAGTGCATGTTTCTTTCACATTGCTATCCTACACAATTAATCATGTTGATTAGTCCAGAAACATGGAATTAACTCAATACGACTCTTAAACCTAATTTTAATGACTCAAAACTAAGCATAATTATGGGTAAAATTAGCAATATGGGCATACAATTATGCCCAAGATTACACATTATCTCCCCCTTGTTCAAAAGCCGATACTCTTTGCTTATGGACACTTGCTTTCAAATTAAGCAAAACGGGATCTTGGTCTTGCTTGTCTTTCACCTCTGACATTAATGATGATTCAGCCCCATTAGTCACCACTATGCCTTATTCTGTGGAATCCATGAGTCTGACTCCCAAACGTGCAAGTCTTTGCACATCTTTAGCTAACTCCTTCCTTTCTCCTTCGACATGGGCGGTGCTACCCATGGAAAACCTGCTTAAGGCATCAATAACTACATTAGCCTTACCTGGGTGGTAAAGAATACTCATGTCATAATCCTTGAGTAATTTCAACCACTTCCTCTGTCTGAGATTAAGCTTTTTCTGAGTGAACACATATTGGAGGCTCTTGTGATAAGTGAATATGTCCACATGCACAACATACAAGTAGTGACGCCATATATTCAGAGTGAAAACTACTGCAGCCAATTCTAAGTCATGAGTTGGATAATTCTTCTAATGATTCTTCAACTGTCGGGAGGCATAAGCTATAACTTTGCCATTCTGCATCAACACACAACCCAATATAACTCTTGATGCATCACAATAAACCATTAAACCTTGAGTACCCTCTACTAAGGTCAAAATTGGAGCGGTAATCAATCTTTTTTTCAGCTCCAAAAAGCTTTTCTCACAAGCTTATGACTATTGAAACTTGACTGTCTTCTTAGTTAGCTTGGTCAAAGAAGACGAGATATATGAAAACCCTTCAACAAATCTCCTATAATAGCCAGCCAAATCTATGATACTCCTTATATCTGTTGGAGATGTGGGTCTAGTCCAACTCTGAACTACTTTTATCTTTTGAGTGTCAACTCAATCCCTTCACCAGAAACAATGTGGCCTAGGAATGCCATAGATTTAAGCCAAAAACTTGCACTAGGAGAACTTGGCATACAATTCCTTATCTCTCAAAGTCTAAAGAACAATCCTGAGGTGACTAGCATGATCTTCTTCATTCCTTGAGTAAATTAGTATGTCATAAATGAAGACGATGACAAACAAATCTAAATAAGGTTTGAAAACTCTGTTCATAAGATCCATGAACGCTATGAATGCTGCAGGTGCATTTATCAAACCAAAAAGCATAACCAAAAATTCATAATGGCCATACCATGTTCTAAAAGTTGTCTTTGGAATATCACATTCCTTTACTTTTAACTGATGGTAGCCTGATCTGAGGTCAATCCTGGAAAAATAAGAAGCACCTTGATGTTGATAAAAAAGATCATCTATACTTGGAAGAGGATATTAATTCTTGTGGTCACCTTATACAATTGGCGGTAGTCTATACACATCCTAAGGGAACCATCCTTCTTCCTTACAAACAAAATCGGAGCGCCCCAAGGTGAGACACTTGGTCGAATGAAGCCTTTATCTAACAAATCTTTGAATTGTTCTTTTAGCTCTTTTAACTCTGCTAGTGCCATTTTATATGGCGGAATAGAGATAGGACGAGTATATGGGATGGTGTTTATGACGAAGTCTATCTCCCTGTCAGGAGGGACTCCAGGTAGATCATTGGGAAAGACTTCTGAAAAACTCACTAACTATAGGAACTGACCGAAGGGAAGGTACCTCAGCACTTGAGTCATTAACTCGGACTAAGTGATAGATACACCACTTGGAAACTAACTTCCTTGGCTTTATGTACAAAATGAAACGACCCTTAGGCACTGCTGAACTACTACTACACTCTATAACTGGCTCATTAGGATTCTAAAACTTGACAACTCGAGTTTTGAAATCTATTGATGAATAACAGGCATGAAGCCAGTCCATACCTAGAATGACATCAAAATCTACCATGTCTAACTCTATTAAATCAGCCATGGAATTCTTGTGATTGACAAAAATAGGACAATCACAATAGACTGTTTCTGCTCAAATGGATTCACAAACAAATGTGGAAGCACTAAATGGTTAGCTATGTTGCTCAGGAGTAATCTCAAAGTTCATAGCAACACATGGAGGTACAAAAGATAAACTCGCTCCTTGGTCTAACAATACATAAGCAGTAAAGTCAAAGACTCGGATCATACCAGTGACAACATCTGGAGAACTCCCTTATTCTTAGCGATTATTGAGAGCATACAAGCGATTTGTTCCTCCGCCAGTACTAGAAGTAGCTCCCCTAGGTGCAACCCTGTTTGGTGGAGCAGCTGATGAAGATTGAGCCCTATTTCCCCCATTGCCACTGCTTTACCCACTCTTTGGACATTCTTTCATGAAATGTCCGGTCTAACCGCACTTGAAACAACGTACGCAGCCTTCGCGACAGATGCCAGAGTGATTCCTACCACACTTGGCGCAAGCAGGAGGTTTACTACCTCTTTGTGGCACACTACCTTGTGAATATGCAGGCCTAGCTCGGGAGTTCTTACCATGATGCTCAACTGTGTCTTTGGGTGCAGGTGCACTAGCAGACTATGGTGCATGCCCCTTTGATTTCTGAAATTGTGGTCGACTTGAACAACCCTTCCTTTGACCAGATTCATTTCCTGTCTTCACTTTCTTGTTTTGACATTCCTCTCTCTCTCAGCTTTTCCTCTTCAACTTGCTGAACATAGACCATTAGTCTGGATATGTCCATCTCGCCAATAAACATTGCAGCCCTACCTTCTTTACTTGATGCACGACCCAAACCAGCAACAAAAAATCTCATTCTGCTCCTCATATCTTTCACCATCTCCGGAGCATAGTGAGATAATTGGATGAACTTCAACCCATACTCATGAACACTCATGGAGTCCTATTTCAAAGTGAGTAACTCCCGTACCTTTGCATCCTTCAATTCTCGAGAAAAGAACCTTCCTAAGAAGGCTTCTTCAAAACAAGCTCAACTAGGAGGTGGTGCATCCTCATCTCTGCCATCGTTCCATTGATTAAACGAGGTTCTAGCCACACTCTTCAGTTGATATGCAACTAACTCAACCGTTTCAGTATTGACCACATGCATCACCTCAAATACCTACTTCAAATCCTCTACAAAGTTTTGCGGATCCTCAGTAGTTCTTAATCCAGTGAAACTAGAAGGATTCATTCTCAGAAACTTGCGAACCCATGAGGTGTTAGCCCCTTTCTGTCGAGCTCCTCCCTGTTGCCCGACTTGGTTGTTACTACTTGACTTAACATCTGGATAGCTTATCAGAACTCAGTATTGGTAACCTCTCTTTGGGGTTGCACACCTGGTGCATTTGGGACTACTTGTTCCTTAACATTTCTTCAGGTTGTTCGACATCTGACTCTTCTTTGTCGAGGCATGATGAATATGAAAATATGCATAAGCACACATTAGAGAGAGACTTTTAGTGATAAACTCTACGCACAAAAGAATATGAAAGAAGTGAAACATTCCTAAATGTTGTAGACTCCTAATCATAGATGTGGCGCGCTTCACAGTGATGACTAAGACTCTACAGACACGGCTTCATAGACTCCCTTAGACTGTTGAACTCTATGCTCTGATACCAAGTTTATCATGCCCCAAGCGTACACCCTGGATGTGTCCGACACTGAGTAACCATTGCTGGACTCGATCAAACCCTTGGCCTGGCTTACTAAACTCAGCGGAAGACAACAATCATATTTATCTGAATAAAAGAACTTAACTAAATTGAAAAATAATATTATCTGGAATGTTTTAAAAGTTTAAACATTCAAACTGGACAAATTGGCAACCAAGTCTTTAACATAAGAATTAAAAGTAAAGACTACTGGACTACTAACTGCTATGAAGCCTCTAAATTGACTGATATGAATGTTGGGACAAACCCCACATCATTCTATTGAACTAATCTAGAAAGCAATAAAAATATGTCCTCCGAAATGCAAGGAGGCTCACTAATGTACTCTGGAGTGCTCAACTAGATCAGCGGTGCGCTGGATGTCGATCCTCGTTACCTTCATCTGCATCACGATACGATGCAGGCCAACTGACATCAGTACATTGAATGTATGAGTATGCAGGTTGGAAATCTAAACAATACTTAGTCTTGAAAAAGAGTAAGAAGCATACTTACCTTGGCTCTACTTAACTCATGATTTACTAACTCATATTCAATATACGCAGTTTAAAAGTAATGGCAAATATAAAGAAATGCTGACTGCAAATATACTGAAAACTCTGAATGTACAAGTATACAAATAATAGCTGAGATGTATATAGAAACACAAATAACTGATGTATATGAAAATACAATACTTCTGTGGGAGTTTCTCTAACTGACAACCTTCATTTAAGAGCTATAGTGATGATACAACATTACTCGGCCCACGCTTCCCGGCCATCCTAACCTTGCCAAAGTATAGGACCTGAATTGCCTACTGAACCACTAGTAAACTATGAAAAGGGTTCATCTAAAAAGTATGACCCTCTTTAACCCATGATGGTTATATGGTTTACATGGAGACTTGAGTTAATATGAACTCCCATCCCCACATCGGTGATCAATACTACTTCCAAAAATATATATACCAACTCTTATGTTTTTAGAACATGTTGATTGTGTGATTTGAGATTAGTGCTCAAAACATAGCTTTAAAAGCTCTCTTGGAAATCATAGTTTCCTCTTTCTTTTACTAAAACTAATCATAGGCTCTGTGGAAGTCTAGCTTTCTTTCTTTCTCAAAAGTCTAAAAACATTTAGCTTAAAATCTTAGGGACTACTTAGTTCCCTTATAACTCTTGAGAAGTGAACTCAACTTGATACTCTTTGCTTACTTGAAACTTAACTCTTAGGGAATCACTTATAGCTTTTGAGAATTTAACTCAACTCTTTAATGGAACCTTAAAACAAAGGTAAGAAATTTGTGTAAGACTCTTGAAATACCTTAGAAATGTACTTTGACTTGCTTCTTAGCTTTTAGACTTGACTTTGATCTTGACTTCCCTTGAATTGTGGATTCAAGGTTTGGATTCGAGTTCTTGGTATTTAAAAATCATTTGAAGTAACTATAATCATTGGGGGATGTTAATGTACCTTGGAAGGACTTAAAAGGACTAAACTACAAAAACTGGATGAAAAATGCCGAGTTGGGCCTACTGGTGTGGTGCCGCGCCAGCCTTTGTTGACGGAGGCCTGATTCTGGCGCACTGGTGGCGCGCCGCGCCAGGCCTTGGTTGATTGAGGCCAATTTCTGGCGCACTGCAGGTGCGCCACACCTGCCTCTACCCAGGTACGTTTGATGAATTTTTCAACTTGTTTTCCATCTCCAAAACTTCCTACTTCATTCACTAAACGATTGGGACCATTGGTACTATCAATAACCACAGAATTCTACTCAAAATAACTCTAAGGAACAAGAATTTAATCAACAATGGTAGCCAACAATCCAAACAACAAGAATCAAGACTTTCCTTCAAAAACTTAACTTCTAACATCAAATCAATCCATAAGTTCGCTTAATTGAAACAAATTGTTTTGTGGGTGAAATAACCCAACAAAAAATATCCCACGTACATTAAAGGGATCACCCCTGATGAAATCAACGCAACGATTCTTTGCGTTCTTGCTTCTTCTTCTCCTTTCTCCTCTTTTCTCCTCTTCTTTTCTCTTTTCTCCCAAGCCCTAAGCATTCTAGGTTTTTCTAAAACGAATTTGAGACTTGGTTTTACCGCTAATATAACCTTAAAACGAATTAGGAAATACTACGAATTTTACACATTTTCCCTTACAAAAATCCGGATTGAATTTTTCCTTAGCTCAACATCCCAACTTCCAAAAGGCATATCTCCCTCATACGACCTTGAATTTTTTCAAACTCAACGGCGTTGGAAAGCTCTTCCCAAGGCTTTCCAACCATATAAAAAACTCATCCAAACTCCTACTGAGGTGGAATTTATGGCTGTTTGAAAATGACCACAACTCACTTTTGAAAGTTGGAAATTTTCTAGATTTCCCTATTTATTTCCAAAAATGATTATTTTATCATTTCTTAGCTTATTCTTAGTTAATTCAAGTTACGAGATGTTACAAGGATGGTTTGTATCATGGTATCTTGGGTTGGAGGAGTTAAGCTCTCCCATGAGTAGCTTGATCATGCATTGGTAGAATGCTTGTCATGGTAGCTTGGATTAGCGTAGGCATGACAGCCTAGGATGGAGGATTGATACTCTCCTAGGGCTTGGAGTAGCATGACTAGAATGCCTTCATGATAGCTTGGCTTGGTTAGGCCAAAACCACTTCATGGTAGCTTAGGATTGAGATATGTGGCTCTACTAAGATTAGCTTAGGGTTGAGGATTTAGGCTCCCCTATGATAGCTTGCATCTACATGAATGGTTGCATAGTGGCTACGTTGGTATTCTTATATCCTTCTTTTGTTAGCTTGGATTGTATGTAATGGTGTTTTCATGGTAGTAGTTTTATTATGTTAGTATGCTAAGTTAAATAGACTAGAGTGGAAGATAAGTTAGCTTGGATTAGGTTAGCCTAAAGAAGTACTTAATATGAATGGTAGAATGGGATTCTATTCATACATGGCACAAGTATGACTTGAAACTACTTATGAAATGGTCTCCTATGTGATGTGTGCTTAGCTCGGATAGTTTCTATAGTTTTCTTCCATGATATGAATGACTTAAGATGATAGTTCCTTGTCAATATGAAGTAGGTCAATAGTGACACTTAGAAAAAGGGTAACACAAGAATAGGGTGACTTCAAGATATGCTTAGTGTGTCAGGTAGAATGGGATTCCCCACATGAATTGCACAAGTGTGCCTTGAGGTGATCTAGAAGTATAGTGCTCTTACGTCATGAAAACCTAGGTCTTAAGTATGAGAGTGGGCTATGACCAAGGATGACCAAAGAGAGGTACTTAGCTTAGGTAGTAGAATGGGATGCTACCTTGTCCTTGCACATGTATACTTGGAGGTGTCTTGGGAAGTAGTTCACTTGATAATGAAGGACTAATGGTTGAAGTATGAAGCTACGTATGATTTATGTAGACTTGACATGATATGATGCTTATGTTATGATTATGTTATTGTCTCTTATGATTATGTCTTATGTTGACTAAACCTTTGGGATATTTTATGTTTTATATGTTAGCTTTCATACTTGGTACATTTTGTACTAACGCATATTGCCATTTCTAACCAAATGTAGGGCTTTTGGGAGATTGAATGCTTGGAGGCTAGGTTCCTAAATTGAAGAAGATTGAAGATTGGTGAGTCCTCATAGCATTCGAGGACTATACCCCTATGTTTCGTTTATGTCTTCTTATTATGTGTTAGACTTTTATGGGCTGCGTCCCAAGATATTATTACTCTTGTAATTGTAAATGGTTTTGAGACACATGTTAGAAAGACTTCCGCTATAATGAAAAAAAATTCGTTCTATGTTTAAAGTAAAGTTTTAAATTCCCTCCATTTTTATATGATGTTATATAATGAAGCTAAGGGGCTTGTATAAGAGCTCCGAGAGGTCGAATACGCCGCATCACGACTTGGGGGTGCTCTCGGGTTGTGAAAACCTCTCTCCAACTCTCTGTCCTCTCTCGCTCGCCTCTCTCCTCCCTCTCCCATTCTCGCTTGCCATACATACAAATGCATATGCATAATATAAAATTATCTAACTGATAGACATATATAATTCACCTCTCTTCACTCTCTGACCTCTCCCTCTCACCTCTCTCCTTTCTCTCCCAATCTCGCTTGCCTCTCTCCTTCCTCTCCCAATGTCGCTCGTCTCTCTCCTCCCTCTCCCAATCTCGTTTGCCATATATAAAAAGAAATATGTATAATATACAATTATCTAATCGTTATACTATACAATTCACCTCTCTCCCATTCTTTGCCGTTTTTCGCTCGCCTCTCTCCTCTCTCTCTCCTAATCTTGCTCGCCTCTCTTCTCCCTATGACTTGTGTCTATGAATTCAATTATCATACTATAGGTATGGAGAGTAATTAGGCTATTTTTGAGTTTCTATATGCAAAAGTTCCTCTCTTTTTTGTTAAAACTAGCAATGATTTTGATTAAAAGATTATAAAAAATCCCCTAAATCATGAAAATAATATCTTATTAGTGTTACATCCAAAATATGACTTCCTCCATATCAACAACACAATTCTTTCTGGCTTCATGATATTGATCACTGCAATTAAAAATAATCAATTGTTTCTTCGTTCATGGTACAAAAGGTATACCATACATTGTATTCATGTATTTTTTTGTGTTCTGAATCAATCAGATCAAGTTACTTTTAGATGAATTATGTAATTTTTTGGAATTATTGAAGACTGATTCGCAGTATGACCCGGTAAATTAAATTTGCTAGTAGTGCCTTATATTCGAGACCCATAGTTAATGTTAAATAATTATGCATAAAAATGTATTTTGAGTTTCATATGATTTCCTAATCAGTACTTGTTATACGAGTAGATATATAATAGAGTGCAACCTAGCTACCTAAAATAATGAGGAGGTGTGAATTGTAAAAGCATGTTGTGTTTACAGATTTTATATTCAGACAACTGCAACAAAATTGTGAGTAATATTCTATATAATTTTTAAAGCAAATTTTGAACTTATATTGTCAATGTTTGTCTACGATTAGATTGTGTTTTTTAATCCTTGCGAATAGTATAAGTGGTTATTTTCAAAGTTTGTCTACGATCGAATTATGTTCTTTTTTATCCTTGCGAATAGTATAAGCGGTTATATTCAAAGTTTTTCTACGGTTGATTATGTATTTTTATCCTTGCTAATAGTATAAGTGGTTATTTTCAGTGTTTGTCTACGATCAACTCCAATAGCATATATAATATCATTGGTATCAGATTAATTGTCTTTCTTTCGTGCATAAATGATATTCAGGCACCTATGATTTTTGGCGAGAACTTCAGTTTTCAATTATATTTACCAAGTGTAAGAATAAATGTTGCATTAATTTGTCGGGACCTTGCTTGCACAGGCTTATTATACCTAGTATAACTACTAATGATATTTGTTATGGTGTTGTATCTACCTAAACTAAACTTGTGCATATTTGCTTCATATGTTTCATGTCTTATTTTCTTTCTTTTAATTTCTACTCCTGCCACGCATCACTGAATGACTCTGAAAAAGATTCACCATTAAAAATATATGATGTTGTGTCCGTGGTCAGCACATGCCATGTCCATATTGTATATATATAGACCATTAGTGTTTTGAACAAATAGTACATGCCTAAATGGGCCAAGTCAAATAAAAACATGCTCATCGTTCCAGACCAACAATATCAACACAACCAACAACCACCACATTTTAAATCATTACAACTACCCGACCCTCACACGACAATCATTCATTGTCCACATTGCATCACAAAAATCATAAAGAGAGTTCAAGATTGGAATGTAAGGATCCATGTACTGTAACATCCCACCTTAGAAAGAGATAAATTTAAAAAGAACTAATTGGGAAAGAGCTAATTTGAAATTTGTTAAAGTGAAGCTTAAGTAGTGAGTTTTGGGTCAACTTCAAACGACCATATCTTTAGTACATGATGATTTAGGTGGCCCATTGATATCAAATGAATTTTCCTTGAATCCTCTTTCCAAAGCCACCGAGTTTACTAAATTTCAAGTTCGGATGAAGGAGATATGCATGTTTGAAGTCAGCCTGCCCAATTACGGAAATTTACCCGAATTGATGACGGTATTTTGGTCTTCTCTTTACCTCATCAGATTTAAAAATTTTAGTACTATATTACGGTTCTAAACTGATTTGGTTGAGTTTTTACAATCCTAAAATACGCTTAGAGTTTTGAGAGGAGTTCAAGAGGAGAAAAGAGGAGAGGTTCAAGGCGTTCGTTAAGATTCTTGATATCTGTCGAGGAATTTCACCAAGAGTTTTATCCCTAAGAGGTATATAAGTTATCATAGCATTGAATTCGTTCACCCACACGCTAATTTTGTTCTTGAGGTTGAATGATTTGAGTTCTTTATGAGTTTTCTTGAAGTTTCGTTCTCTATTCATTATGATGAGTTTGATGAGTTCTTAAGATTAATATTATGAGTTTGAAGGTTTTTTTGAGTAGTTTTTTGTGTACTTGTGTTGGGTATTCGAATCTAAGTGGGTTTGGAGGAAATCATTCGATTCTAGGCGAATTAGGACAAGAAATCGAGAAGAAAAATTCGTCAAAACGTTCTAGGGAGGGGCTGGGGCGGCGCACCCAAGATGCGCCAAGAGGGCAGGGGCATCGCGCCGCAAACTAGCCCCAGTAAGTGTAGGGCTGGTGCAGCGCGCCAGGGACGCGCTGAGTATCAACCCACTTTTCTTTCCATCCTTCGATTAGTACTTGATACTTTAAGTCGAACTTGCATTCCTTTCTTAATCCTAGTGATCTAAACTATATTCAATCACCACAGATCCTTCATATCATGAATCGTAACTCTTGAATTCATAATTTAAATTCAAGAAAAGATTAAAATTGAGTTTGAGAGTCGTTTGAGCTATTTTGAGAAGTCTTTTACAAACTCTTAAAACTTGTTTCTTAAGATTTGAGTACTTGAGAATGAGGACAAGGAGAGTTGAGTTATTTCCTATTTTTTATTTTTATCATTTTTATTCTTATCACTTCTAAATTTTCATTTATAAATTATTCCCACATGTTTAAATCTACGATGATATTTGATATTATTGCTTTCAAAATTTTGAATTTGAATTGATTTAAAATGAATTTTCATATATATGTTTTCACATTATACTCATAATATAATGTTGGTGGTGCTTATAAAATATTAACTTAATATAATTAATATTAAAAATAATATATTAATTATTTATATAAAATTAATTTAAAAGTTTTTAATACTAAATTCAAAAATTATTGTCATTGTTAAGTTGTACGTATTTACTAAAGAATAAAATTTTACACATATTTAGAAAGACTAAAGATATCTAAAAATCCATAAAATAAAAGAAGAAACTTAAAGTAAATCAAAGAAGTGGAAGATGATCCACTGTTTTCATCTTTCGATTTTTATTTGTTTTGCATTGAAAATAATTTATTTTTTTGTGGTATAATATTAATTTGATAATTTATTTTTATGTGGTATATATTAATTCTATTATAGTATCTTTTATTTAGTTGGTCACTCAATTTCAATATTTGTACATTCCTATTTTCTGAAATTGTATTAGATTAAATGAAAATCGTCTTATTTTGCAGGATTAAACGAGAGATGAGCGCGCTAAAGATATTGCAAAATTCTTTGTAAATTATATTTAAATTTTAGCTAAAAGTAGAGATAATATTTTTAATACTACAATTTAGATTGATCTAAGAATTTATTATTTAATTAATTAGAACAAATATCAATTGAACACATGTTACATATGCTATTAGTATTCGTTATACTAGAAGAAGGAGAAGTTGTGTAACATCTCGCAACTAGAAAAAACTAGAAGGAAGTGTAATATCTGGAAATAGTTAAGTTTGGAAAGTGTAAGGAAATCTGGAAAATATTAAGCTAAAAATGAATTTTGGTCATTTTCAAATGACCATAACTTCTAACTCAGGATGTGTTAGAGGTACTTCTAGAGGTGGTTGGAAAGCTCTTGGAACGATCTTTCCAACGCCGCCAAGTTTGCGCGATTTCGAGTTTGTATGAGTGAGTTACGTCTTTTGGAAGTTGGGTTGTTGGATTAAGAAAATATCTAAATCCGGGATTTTAAAGGGTATTTTAGTCTTTTTCACTATCCTATTATTTTATCAGTTTTTAAGAGTTTAATATGGTTCAAATCATAACTTAGTCAGTTTTAGAGAATTAGAATTTTAACACTAGGCTAAGGAGAAAGGAGAAGACAAAAAGAAGAAGGAAAATGGGCGATTTCATCGAGATCGATCAATAAGGTTGGTGTTTTTGCTAAGGATTTGCTTTGATAAGGTATGTGAGGTTCTCATAATGTTGGGATCATTCTCCCACGTGCCAAGCATATTATTTCAGTTTGGATTCGTTCTAAAAGTGTTGAATATTGACGATCTTGATATCTACTTCTTAATTTCATATGTTATTCTTGAATTGCCTGAGTTGAGAAGTTTTTTTGAATTCGTTATGTCGCATTATAGTCTTGTTTTGGTTTAGGTTCTTAGGTACATTTGTTGAGTATCTGTACCTAAAGGAGATTTAAGAAAAAGAATCGAGTCTGGGTGAATTGGGGAAGAAAAGCGAAGAAGAAATTTTGATGGGCGAAATTAGAGATTGACTGCGCGCCTAGTACCTAGAATTAAAAATTCTACTCTGCATCGCGGAGTTGACACGAGGTGTTTTACCTCAAATATGTTTTCGGAACCCGAATTTAAATATGCCTCCGCGTCGCAGATCCACCTTCAAATCTTGATATTCAGTATTTTATCATGTTTAGCTATCATAAATTATTCCAAAACAACATGACATCCTTCCAAACACAAATCTTAATCCTTGAATCCATAAATTCAATTCAAGCATCAGTTAGGAGTCAAGTCAACAAAAGTTAAGATCAAAGTAAAGAGAAGTCAAGAGTCAAGTAAGAGAAGTTCATTTCATATTTTCATAAGTCTTTTACAAATGTTTTATCTTTGATTTAAGACTTACGTTTGAGTTCAGTTAAGAGTAAAGTTGAAGTTCTTTCTTTAAAGAAGTATATGGGGATTATATATTCCCAAAAGATATTTAAAATGTTTTCACTTTTAAATAAGAACGGAAACTGAGATTTCCAAAGAGCCTTTGGGCTAGTTTTCAGAAAAGAGTAATACATTTCTAAATGAAGAAAGTAGGGAAACTGAGATGTCCAAGATAGCCTTTGTGCTAAGTTTTTGATCACTAATCTCAAATCATAGAAGAAGTATGTTTTTTTAAACATAAGCAATATTATATTTTGGGAGTGGTATTGAGCACCGATATGGGGGGGGGGGGTGAGAGTTCAAATGACTCACAACCCCCATAAACCATGTAGCCACCATGGTTAGAAAAGGGTCATACTTTTTAGATGAATCATTTTCACAATATACTAGTGGATCCATTAGGCAGTTTAGGTCTTATAACTTTGGCCGGGTATAGGACGCTTTGGCAGCGTGAGGTGAAGTGTTGTATCATCACTATATCTCTTAAGTGATTGTTGTCGGTTAGGGAAACTCCCACAACAGTTTCCTCAAGAATATTTGCTTAGTATGATTGAGGGTATGATACTTCATTCATGCATTGCACAAGTAGACTTTGAGAGGAAGCATGATATGTCTTTTATTGTGATTATGAATTGACATCAGTTTATTTTGTATTTTTACATACATCTCAGATTTATTTGTATCTTTGCATACACAGAGTTGAAAACTATGTTTTAAACAACTTTTCTTTATAATGCACATGTCTTTAAACTGTCTTATATTGAAATGAGTTTAGTTAAGTATTCATGAGTTGAGAAGAACCAAAGTAAGTGTTTCTTTCAGAATCTCTTTCAATCCTATGTTGTTTTAGCATTTCAACTCGCATACTCATACATTCAATCTACTTATTCCAGTTGGCCTGCATCGTGTTATGATGAAGACGCAGGTAACTAGGATTGACATTCGGGCGCATCATTGATCTAGTGAGCAGTTTAGAGTCTGTTGGTGAGCCTCTTTGCATTTCAGAGGATCCAGTTTCATTGTTTTCTAGTTTATGTCATTAGGATGTTGTAGGGTTTGTTCTAACATCTATCTAAGTTATTATAGGCTTCATAGATAGTCACTCTGATGTTAGTGCATTCTTCATCATTTTGTTATTGACTTATGTTCAGATTTGAGTTGTCATTTTGGCTAAGTTAAATGTTAATTTTTAAACATTTTGATTTCAGTTCCAGACAATTGAGTTAGTTAGCATTTGAAATCTTTTTATAATGCTTTAAGCCTTCCGCCTAGTAAGTAAGCCAGGTCAAGGGTTTGATTGGAGCCAACAATGGTTCTGAGTGCTAGTCCCATCCAGGGTGTAGGCTCGGGGCGTGACAAACTTGGTATCAAAGCACAAAGTTCAAGAGTCCTAGGGAGTCTATGAAGTCGTGTCTGTAGGGTCCTAGTTATCAGTGTGAAATGCGCAACATCTATAATTATGAGGCTGCAACATTTAGGAAATTCCTCCTTTCTTTCATATCTCTTTCGTAGAGTTTTATCTCTAAAAAGTCTCTCTCTAATTTGTGCTTGCGCGTGTTTTTAGATAATCATGCCTCCACGAAGAGCAGCACAGGTTGTCCAGCTAGGAAGAATGTTGAACCTTAGGAACAAGAGTTACTGAATGCACCTGAAGTGCAACCTCAAGGGGAAGTTACCAACGCTGAGTTCCGTAAGGCTATTAGGATGCTGAGTGAAGATGTGACTAACCATGCAGGTCAACAAAGAGGAGCTCGACAAGAAGGGGCTGAAACTTTGAGGATTCGTGAATTTTTGATTATGAATCTCCCAAGTTTAACTAGTTCGAGCCCTACTGAGGATCCAGAGAATTTCACTGAGAACTGAAAAATGTATTCGAGGTAATGCATGTTGCTGGCACTGAGAGGGTTGAAATAGCTGCATATCAACCCAAAAGTGTTGCTAGAACTTTGTTTGATTAGTGGAAGGAGGGTAGAGATGAGGATGCACCACCGACGAGTTGGGTTGTTTTGAGGAGGCCTTCTTGGGGCGTTTCTTTCCTCAATAGGCCAAGGAACATGAGTTTCTCACACTCAAACATGAATCTCTAAGTGTTTTTGAATATGGGCTGAAGTTCACCCAATTGTCCCGTTATGCTCCAGAGATGGTTAAGGACATGAGAAGTAAAATGAGTTTGTTTGTTGCTGGCTTGGGTCTTCTATTAAGCAAAGAGGGCCAGGAAGAAATGCTTATTTGGGACATATATATTTTGAGGTTGATGATCTATGTGCAGGAGGTAGAGCAAGAAAAGTTAAGAGGTAGAGAGGAACTCAAGAATACGAAGACTAAGACAGGGAATGAATCCGGGAAGCAGTAGAGTAATGCCAACCATTCTTCATTCCAACACAAATAGAAGGGGCCTAGTCCATCATTTGCTAGTGAACCTGCACCTAAGAACAAGGGTGAGAACAATAATCAGAACTTCAGATCTAAACATGCTTAATATTATGGTAATATGGCACAATGGGGTAGTAAGCCTCCTGCATGCGCTAAGTGTGGCAGGAACCATTCAGATGCTTTTCGTGATGGCTCCATGGGTTGTTTCAAGTGTGGTCCGAATGGGCATTTCATGCATGAGTTTCTTAAGAACAGGCAGGGATATAGTAATTGGGGCAGACGAAGAGGAAACAATCTTTACGCTATCACTAGTCACAGAGAGCAATTGGATTCACCAGATGTTGTCACTGGTATGATCCAAATTTTTAGTTTTGATGTTTTTCCATAGAAACATCTTGATTCCTTCAATGTTTTTACACCTGTTGAGAATTCTATTCTAGCAGAAAGAGCCTATCGTGATTGTACCATTTCATGTCAATCACAATGGTACCATGGATGACTTAGTATAGTTGGACGTGATAGAGTTTGATGTCATTCTAGGTATGCACTGGCTTCATTCCTATTATGCATCAATAGATTTCAACACTCGAGTAGTCAAGTTTCAGTTTCCTAATGAGACAGTCTTAGATAGGAAAAGCAGTTTCAACAGCGCCTATGGGTTATTTCATTTCGTACCTTAAGGCAAGGAAGTTAGTTTCTAATAGGTGTGTCTATCACTTAGTCCGAGTTAATGACTCAAGTGTTGAGGTACCCCTTATTTATTCAGTTTCAGTAGTAAAGAAGTTAGAATAGTGTTTAGTGTCTTTGAAGAACATACATTCATTGCACGTAAATTAGGATAAAAAATTGTTAGCATTATATGTATATATAAAATTAAAACATTATATATGACTATGCATGAACTTTCGTTACTAAACAATAATTCGTATTAGTTATTTTTAAAATTTAAAACTATTATATTTTAAAATATCCATGCAACGCGTGAGTACATATACTAGTATATATATAAAGGAGAAACATAGAGAAGGTGATGTGACACCTCTCTGTGGCCACCATTACAAATTATCTTTTTCTCTCCTTTTTTGGCTTTATTTTAGAATTTAAATAAATTATTTTACTGTAAAAGTAAATTTCTTTTTTTTACTACAAATAACTATTTTATTTAAGTAGGAAATTTTACACCAAACACTCTTCACATTCCAATTTATAATGAGTAATTATCCATAACTTCTTCCTTCTTTTAATGATAAATTATAAAATGATAATATTTTTTTTGATATTTTAAGTATATTTCTCTTTATTATTAAATTATACATCAATACATATTTATATAGATTTAAAGCTAGATATAGACTGTAACACCCCATAAAAATATTCAAACTAAAACTCAAATCCGTTTTTCGTAGTGAGTGAGTTTTTACCAAAGTAATTTAATCTTTTTAGTGTTAAAGTCATTAGATGTAGCACCTTATGTTCCAAAAAAACTAGAGAGAATTCGTTGAATTCATTCCTAAGCTCTTCTATATTTTTGGTCAACTTCAAACAATCATAAATCTCAGTACAATATGAGTTAGGTGGGCTACAAGATAGATAATCAAAGGCCTTTGAATCATCTTTCCAACGCTACCGAGTTTTCTAAGTTTCGATGTCGGATGAGTGAGATATGTTCTTTTGAAGTCAGGTCTTTTCCTTACCAAATCAGATTTAATTCATTTTCAGTAAGCTTTTAGGGGTCTAATCTAATTAGGTTCAGTTTAATAATACTAACATATGCCTAGGGTTTTAGTTGAGAATTCAAGAAGAGAAAAGAGGAGAAAGGAGGAAAGGATCAAGGCGTTCGTCAATGTTCTTGAGTTTTCCAGCGGATTTTCACCATGAGTTTAATCCCTAAGTGGTATATAAGCTTCCATAGTGTTGGATTTGTTCACCACATGCCAATCATGTTAATTTCAGAGTTAAATTTGTCCTAGAAAGTTGAAAGGTTGGTGTTCTTGATATGTGTTCTTGAAATTTGCTTTTGTTCTTGAATTTAGCTAAGATTGAGATTGAGGAGTTCTTGAGATTATTGCGTCGATTTATAGAATTGTTTTGAGTTAGATTCTAGTGTACGTGTGTTACGTATCTAAATCTAAAGAGGAGTTGATAAAAAGAATCGAATTTAGACAATTGTGCTTAGAAAATGAAGAAGCAATAAGTCGAGCAAATTAGGGTACCAGGTCCGCATCGCAGACCTATTCCTTAGGATTGGAAATTTTTTCTCACATTGTGGAAAGTTCACGGACCCTTCTGTCTCAAAATTTATTTCACGACCAAATATTAAAATGCATCTCTGCATTGCGGACTTGCTTCCAGACATTGATTTCTTGATCGTTTCTTACATTTAATTATCTAAAAACACTTGTACATCACAAGATCTTTTCTATTACCAATCACATCCTTGAATTCATAAACCAAATTCAAGCTAGAGTTGAGAGTCAAGTCTTTGAGAGTTGTTTCAAACATTTTGAGAGAGTCCCTTTGAGTCTTTTTGAGGAGTCTTGTACAAATTCTAATAACTTGTTTCAAGACTCGAGTTAGTGAGTATGAGAGTGAGGAGAATGCATTCATGAGTCTACTTTTTCATCACGAGACCCTTCATATCATGAATCATAACTATTGAATTCATAATTCACATTCATGAGAGATTTGAGAGTAGAATCAACAAAGTCTTTGAGTTCAATTGTGAATCATTTGAGATCAACTATTGATTCGAGCTACGTTTTGAGGAAATAAGTATGATAACGAGAAGAGTCGAATACACAAGTTCCAAATTGTTCTGTAGACCCTTGAGTCAATTCGTTCATGCCCATAATTTTGCATGAACTCCATAAGTTGAGTATCTTTGAGAAAAGTAGTATCTTCAAGTTCTAAGTCTTCAGTATAGAGTTCATAATCCTTTTGAGATTATATTTATAATCATGGGAATACTACATGCTACCCATGAATCCCTTGAGTTGAGTTGTTGCAATGACTGGGTTCTGTCATTATAGAAATGCCATGGGGAAAATTTGGGGCTGGAAAACTTTTTCGTAATACTTGGATTTTTCCCAACCTTGTCCAAATTCAGAGGAAATCGTAGTAACCAAAGTTTAGGTAAATCTGGTAACAATCAGGTAGAGGAGTTATGAATTTAATTACGTGAGGTGTTATATAACTCGTTAAGGAATCTATACGACTTTACGAATTTGAATTTGGGTGAGTAGAACTCCGAGAATTGAACTTAGCGTAAGAGGTATTTTCTGAACATTGTGGGTTAAAGGTGTGTTGTGGAATGGGAAATCGGAAATTCTTTAATTTGCCGCTCTGGCAGGCCGCTATAATAGGAAAGGGGTGTTGTGGCGGGTGCGATGGGGTTAAAATAGAGGATAAAATATGAGAGCTCACTCGTTCAAAGGTGCCGCTTTGGCGGGTACTTATGTTGCTCTGGCACCGCCGATAAAGCGAGGCGAGGGCCGTTGTGGCAGGCCAGATGTAAATATAATGTCTTTAATAGACCCCTAAATGATCTTATTTGGTACTTTTTGAATTTTAGAGCTAAGGAACGACCCCCGAGAGCTTTCTATTTTTTTTAACCATTCTTGAGGTTAAAGGTAAGTTTTTCACTCCCCGAATCCATTTTTTGATCTGTAGAATGTAATAGAATGGGTTAATAATGATGTGAAAGGGTTTTGTTATGGATTCTATGATGGATACAACCCTAAATTGGTTAGTTGGGATCATGGGTTTGGTCTAGGGTTCGTTAAATTGTTATAGTTTCGAGTTATTAACGATTGTTTGTTGATTCCCATGTTATTGTGATTGTTTGTAGACCAAGAACAAGCGGAATGAATTCGGAAAGGGAAGAATCATGTTTCTTAGGGTTTCAAGCTTGTTTTGAGGTAGGTGATGGTTGTGTATCTATGGTTGTGTGATGTATGCATGTTCTTGCCTCGTTGTGATACTTGTATGTGTATAAATGTTGCAACATTGATCACACTTGTTGTAGAGATAGATGAATGATGTAACCATGAAATCATGATGTAAATGTATGATCTTGATGATATACTTGTGATTGTGATTGTAGTGTATGAATGGAAATCAGATTTCCACGTTCCCGGAAGCTAACAGGGATCGGGTTGCCACATTCCGGCACAACTATGAGATCGATTGCAACGTTCTGACATAAATATGGGATCGGATTGCCACGTTCCGGCAAGCTAACTATTTCAGTTTGGGTTCCGTGAGAGGACCAATGATGTGATGATAAATATGAAATGTGTTGTTGATTCTTCCTATTGATAATATTGTAAATGTTGATATATATGCATGTCATTATAATGTTGTTTGACTTGTTTATGTTACACTAGTGGGATAGCCACATGATCCTACCAGTACACTATGGTTGTGTACTGATACTGCACTTACTCTTATTTTTCTTGAGTACAGGGCATCTTGACGCGACTATTAACAAACCTCTCTGAGAAGATCAGTAATCGTTGCTCGAATTCAAGGGTGAGCCAATTCTTCTAGGCTGCCATGAGATTCTCTTTCGTCTATGTCCACTATTTCTGGACTTTGGCATTTGGTCTAGATAGTTGAATAGTTCTTTAGTTTAGGGATGTATCCCTTCTTGTGTAGATTTATGGATCTTATTAGATGTTTTGGTACATTTACTTTTAGATTCTAGGTATTTAAATTTCGCATTGGTTTAGTTAATTAACTTGCTTCCGTAAGTTAATTGCCTTAGTTTTGATTTAGTTGCTTAGTTCGGGTTGTAGTAGTGGTTCTCCCACCGGAGGGTTAGTATGGGTGCCAACCACATGTTACAACCCAAAGTACCCCTTAGGCGTAACCAGTATCGTCATCCTCGAAGAAGACTAAGACAAGACTCTTAGCATTCGTCATAACATATCATAGGTCGAAAACGTTTGCTTATATAGCAAGGAGGTTTGCATAGACCTCTACATAGGAAGCATACATAGGCTTCTCGCATAAACAACAAACAACATATAGGAATTTAGTCTAACACTTTGTCTCACATTAAGCCATCTATAAAGTGAATCACAATAGTTTGGGCATAGCCCTTAGTCTATTACAATATGCCATATAGGCCACAATGAAGTCTTAACATGAGAATAGAATAATTGTCTCAAACATGGACAAAACTAATAAGGCTTGATGAGTGGCTCTATCCTCGGAACTCATGAGGACTCACCGATTGACTTAGGAAATAGACAAGTCTTCTTCTTCAATGACCATAAATCTCCTCAATGGCCCGAACCTAAAATGTTTGGGGAAAAGGGAGAAAATATGGTTAGTACAAACCACATGTACTAAGTATGGCTCCTATGCACAAAATCGTCAATGCATAAGAAAAGGACAATTTAGTCAAAATCATGCTTTCTATCAATTTCATTCAACATGCATATATAAGAACCATAATAAGTCAATTAAACATAATAGTAACCCAACACATAGATCACCCAAGCAAAACTTGTGCAATGCCGAAGATAGAACCCCATAATCCAATCCAATGCTAAATATCACATTAAGCAACCCACTTCATACTTACAACATATTCTCATAATTCATCATAATATGATTAAATACACGAATACTACTCATAGCTTATCAACATAATCATAATCATAAAAATAACACTACTAGAACCATCCCTAAGGACCCCACATATGCAATGAGTAAGAGAAGTCTCATACCCTCCCTTACCCTATGTAAAAGCCTTCAAGACGACCCTAATAAGAGTTCACATACTTAACTTATTCGTTTACTTTTACGTTAGGGAGAGTAGTGCAATAACCAAAATGAGATCATGTGAGCTACATGGAATCCGGTGTTCTACTTCCACACCGAAACGAGAGGGTTAACACTTGCCTAAGGTGTAACCATTCGTACGTAGCTATCTAAGTGGATCCACTAATTTAGAGTCCTATGTGGGCACATAGTTAAGGGTCAAGGAGATTGTTGCTAGAAACCTTGACTTACTAACATGGAGGTTTCCATCTCATGAGACAACACATTATTAGGGAATCTGGACTTACTAACGTGAGAAAACCCATGTGGGAGGCCGGACTTACTAAATGTGGGACCTCCATCTCATTTACATGCCCTTTCGGTGCTAAGTATTTATTCATTTTATTAATCATCTTATCACATCATACAAGTTCACATTAGTCTCTTCTAGACCCTTATGCAAACCTCTTAGCATAATAGCTCAAAGGTGACCACAAGTGAGAACTACCCTTTCACTTTAGTCACAATAGCAAGTGACTAAACCTTTCACTCAACCCTTCATCATGTCCATGAGAAACTACATTCAATCTCATAATGATCATGCTATATAAAGTACGCATAATTCATAGCCAATACATGTGTCTAGGATTAGAGTTGAGGGAATCATGTCATCAAAATCACAATAACATATTAGCTATATCATCATTGTTATTAGCTATATCATCATTGTCATCTAAGTAATTTCACCTTTCATAATTGAGATCAAAGAAGAATCAAGATCATACCTCATTGCCCTTCATGGGACTTCACCCTTCAACACCCAATAATTCACAACCAACATATGAAATAGGGCAATTCATGAAGTATTATCATAACTAAAATCAAAGTAAACAAGTGACATGTTCATCACCCTCAACAATTCACCTTAATCGATCCAAGAATTTAGGGATTTGGGGGAAAGACATCGGTCAAGGGAATACTTATAGGAATTCATTAATTATACCTAAAAACATTAATTCATCATAATTCATCACAATTGATTCACCATTTCGTTTTAGAAAGAACACCCATGTGAGGAGAAAAACCCTTGTTTTGGGGGAATGTAGAAATCATCTTTTGAAGGACCTCTTGGGGAAAGGAATACCAAGAGTAAAAGAAATCATACCTTAAAGATGAATCACCACGAAATTGAGTAGAAACTTGAGGATTTGGTCTTCTTCTTCAAGCTTCAAAGCTTCTTCAATGGGGGATGAGTAGAGAAAGAATGTATAGAGAAGGGAGAGCTTTTGGGATTTGTTTCGGGGTTATGATTTGAATGAGTGATTGTGAGGGAAAACTGAAGGAAAATTAATATATAACCCTTCCCTAAAATACACAAAAGACCCCTCATTTAAGTAGACTATTTAATGAAGTCAAACTCGAATTTAAATTTCAGACTTTTCGTCGGGGAGAAGTCCGCGTCGCGGAGCTGTTCCCACAAGATTTCCAAAAATAATTTTCTAGACAGTGAAGTCCGATACCTGCCCGCAATGCGAGATTCACTTTTGACCTTGGGTGAACCAAGTCGGCAAAGCGGACTTGGTTGGCATCTTGCTTGGTCCAATGTGGGGTCCCTTCGTGGACCCCTCGGGCGATCCTTGGGGGGTAGGACCTGAAATTTTTCACCCTATATACTAGTTTTACCCATTTAAAGTCATTTTAAAAGTTTTGGACTTCATATGACCCTCCGAAACCTTCACCAAACCTAGGGACGTCAACTAGTTAAATTTCGCTAGTTTCCAAACGTTAAGGCTTTTCTTTAATGCTATGGATCTAATACTTCTCAACCAAGTTATTTTTACTTATTTAGGTCTAAAACCATCATTATTCAACATATAAGGCTATAGTATAAGTTATAGAATTTTCGGGTGTGTCAATACTCCCCTTCTTAGGATCATTTGTCCCTAATTGACACTCTAAACCTTTTTATAGGAAGATAAGACTCAAGACTAGCAGCCAACAACCAACAATATCATAATGAGTCACAAATAATAGGAGGAAATCTCAACTTATTTCAATACATAACATAGCATCAACTAATAGGAACTTAATCCACACATACCATAACAAAAGTTCTGTTTTGATATCACATAAGGAGGTAGTACCTTCTCCATTTCAATATGAGCTCAATATGAATATTAAAAGTTGAAATGTTGATTTCTTATAAAAAAATTATCAAACATTCTCATTATAATCTTCCATGAGTACTTATAGCACACAATACACTTAAGTGAAAGCCAACATAATAAACATATTTTAATGGAAAGAAAAGAACTCAACTTGGGCATGAATTTCTACTATAATATGCACATATATTTAGAAAAACATAATAAGATCAATATTATTCATAATAGTCATATAGGGAACTACTAACCTCAATCTTGGCTAGGAGTAAGAGGAAAAAGATGAGGATAGCGGGACTTCATGTTGGCCTTGGCCTCCCATGTTGCGCCCTCAAAAAAGTGGTTCCTCCATAGAACCTTTACGGAGGCAACCTCCTTATTCCTCAATTTCATGACTTGACGATCCAAGATATCAACCGGGACCTCTTTATAAGAAAGATACTCTTTTACCCCTAAACCTTCTAGAGGAAGAATGGAAACCGGGTCCTCTAAACACTTCTTGAGCATGAAAACATAGAATACCGGATAAATCATGGACAACTCATTTGGCAATCTCAACTCATACGCAACACTCTCAACTCGCTTAAAAATTTCATAAGGGCCCACATAACGAGGACTATGCTTTCCCTTCTTTCCAAAACTCATCACCCCTTTCATGGGTGAAATTTTCAAATAGACCCAATCTCCTACTTTGAATTCAAGGTCCCTCTTTCTATTGTCGGCATAAGATTTTTGTCGACTTTGAGTTGCTTTTAGTCTATTTCTTATAACTCGAACCTTATCAAGGACTTGATAGACCAAGTCGGGACCAAGTAAAGCAAACTCACTTACCTCATACCACCCAACCGGATATCTACACCTTGTCCCATAAAGTGCCTCGAAGGGTTCCATAAAGATGGTCGAATGGTAGCTATTGTTGTTGGAGAGCTCTATAAAAGGTAGGTGGTCATCCCAATTACCTTTGAAGTCAATGACACAAGACCTAAACATATATTCAAGGGTTTGAATAGTGTGTTCTGCTTTACCATCCGTCTTGGGATGAAAAGCGGTACTAAGCTTCACTTTCATACCAATCCCACTTTGGAAAGCTTTCCAAAAATGGGAGGTAAATTAAGTACCTCTATTCGACATGATGAACAAAGGGGCTCCATGTAACTTCACTATCTCTTTAATGTAAAATTTGGCATAATCTTCCGCCGAATATATGACTTTAACGGGAAGGAAATGTACGGACTTGGTTTGCCTATCTACAATGACCCATATCGAGTCATGTTGTCTTCTAGTACGAGGCAACCCTACTATAAAGTCCATGTTAATATCCTCCCATTTCCATGTAGGAATATATATATTTTGAGTCAAGCCACCCGGCCTTTAATGCTCCACTTTTACTTGTTGGAAATTCGGACACTTAGCAACAAAGTCCGCTATGTCCCTTTTCATACCATTCCACAAATATATTTCTCGTAAGTCATGGTACATCTTTGTATCACCCTGGTGAATGGAATACCTGGAGCAATGAGCCTCTTCCATGATCAATTCCCTTAAACCATCCACATCCGATACACACAACCTTCCTTGGTACCTTAGCACCCTATCTTCTCCTTGAGAGAAAGACTCATATAAACTTACTAAGGACTGTTTCCTTAAACTCCATCAATAGAGGATCAAGGTGTTGCTTGGATTTCACCCCAACCACTAAAGATGACTCAGAGTTGTGGCGGACCACGAAACTACCCTTTGGAGAGTCTTCTAATCGGACGCCCAAACGAGCCAACCTATGAACCTCTTTTACTAACTCTTTCTTATTATCAACTACATGAGTCACACTACCCATGGACACTCTACTCGAGGCATCCGCTACCACATTAGCTTTTACGGGATGGTAAAGGACACTCATGTCATAGTCCTTTAAAAGTTCTAACCATCATCTTTGACGTAGGTTCAAATCTTTTTGGGTAAACACATATTGAAAACTCTTGTGATCGGTGAATACATCAACATGCACCCCATAGAGATAATGTCTCCAAATTTTCAATGCAAATACAACGGACGCAAGCTCAAGGTCATGAGTTGGGTAATTCTTCTCATGTGTCTTGAGTTGTCTAGAGGCATATGCTATGACTTTCTCATGTTGCATGAGCACACATACTAGACCTACTAGGGAGGCATCACAATAAACCACAAACCCTTCAGTACCCTCCGGTAAAGTCAATACCGGAGCGGAGGTGAGTCTATCTTTCAATAATTGGAAACTCTTTTCACATGATTCCGACCATTCGAATTTGGACTTCTTTTGGGTTAAGACCGTTAATGGAGATGTGATAGACGAGAATCCCTCAACAATCCTCCCATAGTAACCGTCCAACCCTAGAAAACTTCGGATGTCGGTAGGACTCAACGGTCTAGGCCAATTTTTGACCACTTTCGTCTTCCTTCGGTCAACCTCTACCCCTTCACTAGAGACAATGTTACCAAGAAAGGCAACCGATCTCAACCAAAACTCACACTTGTTAAACTTAGCAAAAAGTTGGTTATCCTTGAGAACTTACAAAACTATCCTCAAGTGTCTCATATGATCATTCTCACTCCTAGAATTTATCAAAAATATCATCAATAAAGACAATCACAAACAAATCAAGATACTTTCTTAAAACTCAATTCTTAAGGTCCATAAATGCCACCGGGGCATTTGTTAGATCAAATGACATCACTAGGAATTCAAAGTGACCATATCTTGTTTGGAATGCCGTTTTCAGAATATCAACCTCCCTCACTCTAAGTTGATGATAACCCGACCATAAGTCAATCTTTGAAAAGTAACTTGCTCCTTGGAGTTGATCGAACAAGTCATCAATCCTAGGGAGCGGGTACTTATTATTTATGGTGACTTTGTTTAGTTGACGATAGTTGACGCACATTCTCAACGACCCATCCTTCTTCTTTGCAAACAATACCTGAGCACCCCATGGAGATATTCTCGATTGAATGAAACCGTTATCTAGCAAATCCTTGAGTTGAGTCTTTAGTTCTTTAAACTCGGCCGGCGCCATCCGATAAGGAGGGATTGAAATAGGTTGTGTATCCGGCAATAAATCTATGTCGAAGTCAATCTCCTCACTACACGTACCGACTCTATGGGAGGGACCTCGGATTCAAGATCCCTAACTCTTACTATGTGGTAGAGACAACCCTTTGCAATCAATTTGCAAGCTTTTAACCATGAAATGATATTACCCCTAGGATTTGAGTTTCCTCTCTTTCACTCAAAAATGGGTTCATTTGGAAATTGAAATTTGACTACCCTTGTCCTACAATAAATAGAGGCAAAGTAAGCATGCAACCAATCCATACCCAATATAACATCAAAATCTAGCATGTCAAGTTCTATCAAATCAACTAATGTAACTCTATTGGGCAAGGAAATAGGACAACCTTTATAAACTCTATTAACCACCACGGAATAAACTGTTGGGGTATAAACCGAAAAAGGTTCGTACAATATGTCGGGTAGTATATCAAACTTCATGGCTACAAGAGGGGCCACAAATGACAATGTAGCTCCCGGATTCAACAAAGCATATACATGAAAGGAAAATAATTGTAACATACCGGTAACCACATCCGGTGAGCTCTCTTGATCACCTCAGGATTGGAGAGCATAAAAGCGATTCTTTTTAGGAGCACCCGCATTTGGGGCATTTGTTTGTGCTTTAGCATTTTCCCTTCCTTGAGTCTTCATCATAGGGAATTCTCTCTTCATGTGACCACTCTTGCCACAAGCATAGAAATTACCGTGCCAACTAGGCACTTACCATCATGTTTTCTACCACATTTTGAACAAAGAGGCTTCTCAACATAAGAACCACCTCCTTTCCCCTCTTGGGGCTTTGGAGTAGACACCTTACTTTTGTTGACCCTTGGAGCATTAGGAGGGCCTTGGTTGGTAAACCTCCTTTTGATCCTTGGCTTGTGTTGAACCTCAAATCTAGTGTTAGAAGAATTCTCATCTTCGGTTCTTACCTTCTTCAACTCCCTACCAACTTGCTTAAGCTTTTGATCCTCAATTTGTTCGGCATGAACCATAAGACGAGAGATGTCCATGCTAGGAATCAACATAGCCGACCTACATTAATTAACCACAAGATCGGATATCCCCATGAAAAATTTGTTCATCTTGGCCCTAGAATCCGCAACCACAGTAGGAGCATCCTTTGATAGTTGAGTGAACTTGAGACTACACTCCTTCACACTCATACCCCCTGACGAAGGTTGATGAATTATTGAATTTTCCTCTCCCTTAGTTCCAAGGGAAAGAACCTATCAAGGAAAGCCATTTTGAAAGATCCCCAAGTAATCCGGCCTTCTATTACCGGCCTCTCATCCTTCCATTGCTCATACCACACTTGAGCTATATCCTTGAGTTGGTAGGCGGCTAGTTTCGCCTTTTCTTGAGAAGAGACACCCATAGCATCAAGAACCTTGAACATTTCATCAATGAACCCTTGTGGGTTCTCCTCCACCTTAGAACCATAGAAAGTAGGGAGATTCATCCTTGTGAATTCCCTAATACTTGAAGCAGTAGTGTTAGCATTGGGGTTCACTTGCACCCTTGCATCTCTAGCAACTTGGGTAGCCAACACTTGAGTCAAGCTATGAATGGCTGAAGTTATCTCAACATTAGACATAGCCCCATCTTCAATAGGAACTTGAGGGTTTTGAGGAGCTTGAGGGGGAACCGCCTCATTCAAATTCTCCTCTCCAACCCTTCGAGCATTGTTCCTTCTTGTATTCATTGCCTATAAGCACAATAAAAGGATAAGAAGAAAGAACTAGATAGATTTAAGACTCTTAGACACGACTAAGGAATAAGAAGAGTGTCAGAGTTCCAAAGAATCATATAATCTCTCATTCATAAGTGTGGCGCGCTTCACAATTAAGAATAAGACCCTACATAGACGTGGTTTTGTGAGACATCAATCCCAAGTTTTCTGAATATCATGCTCTGATACCAAGTGTGTTACGACTCAAAGCACCCCTTAGGAGTAACTGGCGTCGTCTTCCTCGAAGAGGAGTAAGACAAGACTCTTAGCATTCGTAATAACATATCATAGGTCGAAAACATGGAAAAATTAAAAATTTCGCTTATATAGCAAGGATGTTTACATAGACCTCTACATAGGAAGCATACATAGGCTTCTCACATAAAAAACATATAACATATAGGAATTTAGTCTAACACTTTGTCTCACATTAAACCATCTATAAATTTAATCACAATAGTTTGGGCATAGCCCTTAGTCTATTACAATATGCCATATAGGACACAATGAAGTCTCAACATGAGAATAGAATAATTGTCTTAAACGTAGACAAAACTAATAAGGCTTGATGAGTGGCTCTATCCTCAGAACTCATGAGGACTCACCAATTGACTTAGAAAAGAGACAAGTCTTCTTCTTCAATGACCACGAGTCTCCTCAATGGCCCGGACCTAAAATGTTTGGAAAAAGGGAGAAAATATGGGTTAGTACAAACCACATGTACTAAGTATGGCTCCTATGCACAAAATCGTCAATGCACGAGAAAAGGACAATTTAGTCAAAATCATGCTTTCTATCAATTTCATTCAACATGCATATATAAGAACCATAACAAGTCAATTAAACATAATAGTAACCCAACACATAGATCACCCAAGCAAAACCTGTGCAATGCCAAAGATAAAACCCCATAATCCTATCCAATGCTAAATATAACATTAAGCAACCCACTTCATACTTACAACATATTCTCATAATTCATCATAACATGATTAAATACACGAATATTACTCATAGCTTATCAACATAATCATAATCATAGTCATAATCATAAAAAGAACACTACTAGAACCATCCATTAGGACCCCATATGTACAATGAGTAAGAGAAGTCCCATACCCTCCCTTACCCTATGTAGAAGCCTTCAAGACAACCCTAATAAGATTTCACATACTTAACTTATTCATTTACTTTTACATTAGGGAAAGAAGTGCAATAACCGACATAAGACCATGTGAGCTAAATGGAATCCGGTGTTCTACTCCCACACCGAAAAGAGAGGGTTAACACTTACCTAAGGTGTAACCATTCGTACGTAGCTATCTAGGTGGATCCACTAAGCTAGAGTCCTATGTGGGCACATAGTTAAGGGTCAAGGAGATTTTTGCTAGAAACCTTGACTTACTAAGTTGAAGGTTTCCATCTCATGAGACAACACATAATTAGGGAATCCGAACTTACTAACATGAGGAAACCCATGTGGGAGGCTGGACTTACTAAACAAGACCTCCATCTCATTTACATGCCCTTTCGGTGCTAAGCATTTATTCCTTTTAGTAATCATCATATTACATCGTACAAGTTCACATTAGTCTCTTCTAGACCCTTATGTAAACCTCTTATCATAATAGCTCATAGGTGACCACAAGTGAGAACTATCCTTTCACTTTAGTCACAATAACAAGTGACTAAACCTTTCACTCAACCCTTCATCATGTTCATGAGAAACTACATTCAATCTCATAATGATCATGCTATATCATGCACACATAATTCATAGCCAATACACATGTCTAGGATTAGGGTTGAGGGAATGATGTCATCAAAATCACAACAACATATTAGCTATAGCATCATTGTCATCTAAGTAATTTCACCTTTCATAATTAGGATCAAAGAAGAATCAAGATCGTACCTCATTGCTCTTCATGGGACTTCACCCTTAAACACCCAAGAATTTACAACCAACATATGAAATAGGGAAATTCATGAAGTATTATCATAACTAAAATCAAGAAAACAAGTGGCATGTTCATCAGCCTCAACAATTCACCTTAATCAATCCAAGAATTTAGGGATTTGGGGGAAAGACATGGGTCAAGGTAAAACTCATAGGAATTCATTAATTAACCATAAAAGCATACCTAAACAACATTAAATCATCATAATTCATCACAATTGATTCACAATTTCATTTTAGAAAGAAGACCCGTGTGAGGAGAAAAACCCTTGTTTTGGGGGAATCTAGAAATCATCTTTTGAAGGACCTCTTGGGGAAAGGAATCCCAAGAGTGAAAGAAACCATACCTTAAAGATGAATCAACACGAAATTAGGTAGAAACTTGAGGGATTTGATCTTCTTCTTCAAGCTTCAAAGCTTCTTCAATGGAGGATGAGTAAAGAGAGAATGTACAGAGAAGGGAGAGCTTTTGGGATTTGTTTTGGGGTTTTGATTTGAGTGAGTTATTGTGAACAAAAACTGAAGGAAAATCAATACATAACCCTCCCCTAAAATACCCAAAAGAGCCCTCATTTAAGTTGACCATTTAATGAAGTCAAACTTGAATTTAAATTTCAGATTTTTCATCGGGGAACAAGTCCGCGTCGTGGAGCTTTTCCGGCAAGATTTCCAAGAATAATTTTTGAGACAGTGGAGTCCGCTACCTGACCGCGATGCGAGATTCACTTTTGACCTTGGGTGAATCAAGTCGGCGACGTGGACTTGTTCCCTCCAAGAACAAAAGTTGTTGCCTCTTGGCAGCTTTCTTGGTCCAATGTGGGGTCCCTTCGTGGACCCCTCGAGCGATCTTTGGGGGGTCGGACCTAAATGTTTTCACCCTATATACTAGGTTTTTACCCATTTAAATTTATTTTACAAGTTTTGGACTTGATATGACCCTCCGAAACCTTCATCAAACCTACGGACGTCAACTAGTTAAATTTTGCTAGTTTTCGGACGTTAAGGCTTTTCTTTAATGCATTGGATCCAATACTTCTAAACCAAGTTATTTATACATAGTTAGGTCCAAAACCGTCATTACTCAACATATAAGGCTCTAGTATAAGTCCTAGATTTTTCGAGTGTGTCATCACGAGAGTTTGGGTCGTGACAGTTGTTCATGCCCATAACTCCGCATGAACCCTATAAGTTGAGTTTTCTTGAGATAAGAAGTATCTTTGAGTCTTTGAGTTTAGTATTTCATGCTCATAATTCTGTATGAACCCTTATAGTTCAGTATTCTTGAAATAAGTAGTATCATTGAAGATATTAAGTTTCAAGTATTGAGTTCTATCCATAGTTGTTGAAAACCTTGAATTGAGTCCTTCACACCCACAATTTTGCATTAACCCTATTTTAAGAAGTCTTTTACAAATTCTTTAAACTGTCTTTAGGACTTGAGTTTTTAGTTGAGTAAAGAGTAAGGAGTAAACTGCATTTATTCAAAAAAAAATATCGGGACTATGTATTCCCAAAGAGTAAAAAATTTTCACATTTAAACAAGAAAGGAAACTGAGATTTCCAAAAGAGTTTCTGAGCTTGTTTTCAGTAAAGAGTAAATTATTTCACAATTAAGCAAAAGAAGAAATACTGATTCCCAATAGAGACTTCAGACTAGTTTTTGAGTAATTATCTCAAACCACAAAGTTATGTTTTTAAACATATGAGCTAGTATATTTTGAGAGTAGTATTAAATACCGATATGGTGGAGAGTTTAGACAATTTCTAGCCCCTATAAGTCGTGTAGCCATCATGGTTAGAAAAGGGTCATACTTTTTAGATAATTCCTTAGTGTTTTTTATCATAAACTAGTGGATCCACTTAGTAGTTAGGTTCTATACCCCGGCAAGGTATAGGACTTCCCTGACAGTCTGAGGCAAAACGTTGTATCATTACATAGCTCACAGTGATGATTGTCGGTTAGAGAACCTCTCACAATTATATATTATATTGTCAAATACACAGAGTTTACCTTGTATTTTCATATATAAGCAGAATTTATCTTTTACCGTTGCATACAAATAGAGTTATTTTGTATTTTTCAGTACATTTAGTTGCTTTCTACTATTTTGAGAACTTTCCATATATTGTTGATTTATATTGAGTTTTGTATCCAGAGTTGAGTACACAGAGTTGAGTATCCAAAGTTAAGTATACAAAGTTGAGTATCCTGAGTTGAGTACCGAGATTCGAGTATCTTATTTTAGAGATTCAGCCTTATTTCACTGAGTTGAATATCTTATAATTGAGTTGAGGCTTATTTCACTAAGTTAAATATCATATCATTGAGTTGAACCCTATTTTCTTTGAGTTGAGTTGAACTATGTTTCTTTTCTTTTCTTTTCTTTGAGTGAGTTGAGAAGAGGTAAATATGTTTCTATTCCACCAGTTCAAGCTTATGTTATGCTTTAGAATTTTCCTTACATACTCGTACATTCCATGTACTGAGCCATTTGGCCTGCATCATTTCATGATGCAGATACAAGTACTCAGGATCATCAACAGGTGCTTCATTGATACCACATGCAGTTCGAGTTAGCTATGGTGAACCTCCTTGTAATGACCCAAATAATCATTTAAGCAAATTTTACAAAATTGTTGTTTTACCCATCTCAATAGTTGCCCAAGTAATTTCTTGATCAGTCAGTAAAGTTAGTTTGGGAATTTTAAACTATTTATTTAACTATGGTTATTAAATATAAGTAATTTTAAATAATTTTCTTATTAGCCTATATCAGTTGATCCGTGTGGAAGAATAAATTGGAGTAAATAGGGATTTATGTTTATAAGTAATAAATTATAGAATAGTGAAAAAGACAAAAAAAAGGTAAAAACTACTTAGATGCCGCGGAAATCAAACATACAGAAAATTGCTTCAGGTAAAAACAAAAATATCAAAACATGCATTCAAAAAAAATTCCTAACTTATTTTGTAAGTTATATAGTTTGTAGGTTAGTTGTTAAATTATTATTATATTCTGGGGTGAGAAGCTCCAAATTGTTATATATGTATTAATTGTTGTTGCCAATTTGATTGTTGATTAGGAAAGATGATGATTGACTAATGATTAGATAAATGGTGTAAAATATGAATAATGATTCAAGGGTTACAGTGGATTTGAGAGTTAGCAAACTATTTTGATCTTTCTTCCAGATTTCCCCATATAATCAGCAAGTTATAAGTCAATTTTGATAATATTAGTACATAAAATTGAATAAAAGGTGTATTATGTTATATGATTTTCATTAGATTTATGATATTGAAGAAGTTAGAACTTAACCCTAGGTTTGGAATTTTGAAATATGCGAGTTGATATGTTAATTGACATCAAGATTAAGAACTTAATTATATATTTGAATGAGTTTTTGGGTTTAAGCTAGAAATATAACATATGAATGTTGTTACTCTTGGAATCTTATGAAGATTACATATTTGAATAGATTGCATTTATTTGGAAGTTCAACGAAAAAGGGAAACGCTCAAGTCCCGGAGTGATTGTTCGACTATTTGAGGGAAGTGGATTTTTTTCCTTGTTAAGTGTATGAAATTCGTGTATTTCATTGTGGTATGTGTTTGGGAGTAATGAGACTTGGTGAAGGGTTGACTTGTCCACATTGATTAATTCTAATGATGAAAAGGGGGTAATAAAATGCAATGTGATTAATTGTTGTGTGTGATGTGTTGAGAATTGTTTATGACGGGCATTGGTACGAGTACTGGTGTTATAAAGGGAAAGCTTAATACTATATAATGTGAATTGTAATAGAAGAATGACAAAGCATATCGACATTAGCTGAATATTATTGACTTGACTTATTATGTGTGTTTGTGTTCTTTATTGAACTCATATACTTGTGATAGCTCAGGTTATTAAGTATCATATTGATATTTGATTGAGATGCATCATCCCTTTCATTGGAATCATATTATGTACATGCATTGACATGAGATTGAGTATGAGTTAGGCACGTGGTGATTCTTCGTGCTGGGATGGTGAGATGTTAAGATTATAATTTAGGCACGTGGAGATCGTCTGTGCAGAATTTGTTTGATTTATGATAGTGCGTTGAGATCGTCCCCACAGACACGTGGAGATCTTCCGTGTCGGTATATGGAACTCACGAGTCCCCCATGGGTCATGAACTCTTGATATATTTCTGAGGAGTATCATGTATATACGGTTGAGAGAGTAATTGGTATTCTGAGGCATATCAATTCATGGTGTCATATTGCATTGCATCCCATGACATCCTTCATTCTTGATGATTATGTGTTTTATTGTTGGTTGGAAAGTACTTGATATTTGATTTGCTTTATTTGATGAACTTGATTTTGTGCGTTGTTGATGTCGTGAGTGCCATTTGTGGAAGTTGTGATGATGAATAATGAGTTTATTATTGAGGATATGTAATTTGTTAAAGTGATTGTTGTGTTGAGATGGGTTCTATGTAAACTATGAACTGTTAGGTTGGGTTGGTTTTATGCAAGTTGTAGTTGTGGAGGTTCGGTTGGTGTGTAGGGAGTACCTGTATTTCATTCCATTAGTTTGTTTTTATAGTTTACTTGGTGAGTACCGTGTGGTTTGGTACTCACCTTGCTTCTACAATTTTTGATGGTTACGAGCATGGATTTTGTGGTACTTGCCATTCTCTTCTTTTTTTAGGTTTCTTGGAGATTTGTGAGGTAGCTGCTTGTCATCTTAGCAGCTCTCCTTTCTCCTTATTTATGATTTTGTTTATTCTAGAATCAAAGTCATTGGAGACTTGTATTTTTATTTCAATTTTGTTATAACACATTAGAGACTTGTACACGTGACAATCAGATTTTGGGGGTTTAATTAAGTTGACTTTATTTTGCGCATTTATCATATTCGTTGATTTTAGGTTGACTTGTCTTGGTGGGATAAGACGAGTTCCATGATATCCCTTTTTGAGTCGTGACACTCCTTGCTTCTAGAGGGTTCCACTTGTACTTTCAGTTATATCTGTTGTTAGAATATCGTGAGTCTTTCCCCGACTTCCTTCTTTGTTAGTTAGAGGCTTCACATATAGACAATAGAGTTTCAAAAGTTTGTTCATTTATTTTGTTAAATGTTTTAAGACTTAAGTTGCCTATTTATGACAAGTTGAATATATTATTTTCATTCAAAGTTATTTATTCAGTATTGTTCATATTATCTTAAAGTTGAGTATTTGAATTTATTCAGTTTTTATGTATTTGCATACTTAAGTTAGTCTTCCGCTTGTAGTCAGTCAGATGAGGGTTTGCTTGAAAACCAACAATGATCTTGAGTGTTGGCCACGTCCAGAGTGTAAAATCGGATCGTGACACAAACAATGTAATATGCTACCTTCTCTGACTTAGGATACCATTTATCTATTTCCTCTTTTTTGAGTTTTTATCTTTATTATTTTAATTAATCAATATATTTAATAATAAATTTTTTATCATACTATTGCATCTAATTATATCCAATGAGTTATACAAGAACCTATACCTATATGCATTCTCTACTTAAGTAACATGTCTCATCAACTTCTCTCCCTAATTTCTAATGCTTAACCAATCTATAAATAACACTTAAATATAGAATGCTAGATGCTAATTTCTATTTTCTCCCACTTCTTTAATTTTTTATCTTAGTTAAAAAAATTTGTTGGCTTTCATTGAAATCATTGTCTTTTGATTCTTCATTTTAATTTTTGTTGGTTTTCTTTTCTATTTATTAGATATGTTAATCAACTAATTTTTTTTTTATAATTTTCAATAACACTTGAATGTGAAGGAAGGAAGTAATTGTGGTTCCAATTTCACGAAATTACTAAAGCATTTGAGGTAAGTTTTTTATTTTATCACCAAAAGTTTTTTATGTTATTATCAAATTACTGAAACATATAGTGAATTAGAATGAGAAAACAAATGAGATTTGATTAATATTTCTAGAATTAAAATTACAATTAAATATTAAACCAACTTATTAGTTAAGAATTGTGTTTATAACATAGGGATAAAAGCAAAATATTATAAGAATATATAATCAAGATAGAACATATATGAATCTTTCTTCTTGATGTATGTGGCGTTCAATACAACAAGATATTTTTCTTTTTCATTTGATTAACTTCTATGGTGTGAATATATTTTGATAATTCCTTTTTTATATATTTACTAGTATTGTTGTATTTGTTAGTAGGAAAAACAATAGTGAAATACTACCTCTTATGGCTTAGAAAAATATTAGTCTGACTTACTTAACTCAGTGGAAGGCAATAATCACATTAATAATGATCAAAGAACATAACTGAACTAATAGTAAATAACTGGGATTGTTTCAAGGATCAAACATTCAACTTTGCCAGAAATGGCAACTCAAGTCTTAACAAGAAGAAAAGATAATGAAAAGACTAAAGGACTAACATCTGACGGCTCACTTGATCAACGGTATCCTGGAATGTTGATCCTAGTTACATTTTTATGCATCATAAGATGATGCAGGTCAACTGGCATCAGTACATTGAATGTACGAGTATGCGAGTTGGAATGCTAAACAACATAAGCTTGAAAGAAATCTGAAAGAAATTGAAGAACTTACCTGGCTCATCTTAATTCAACATAACTGAACTCATTTCAATATAAAGAAGTTTAAAACAAAGGGCAATATAAAGAAAAATAGTTTAAAACATGATGTCAACTCCGTGTGTATGCAAAGATACAATTAACTTTGATATGTATGTAAAACTACAAATAAACTAATGTATATAAAAATGCAATGACATTGTAGGAGTTTCTCTAATAGAAAACCATCACATAAGAGCTATAGTGATGATACATCGATCTACCTCACGCTGTCAACACATCCTTTACCCGGCCAAAGGTATAGGACCTAAACTGCCTAATAAATCCACTAGTCTACTGTGAAAAAAGTTCATCTAAAAAGTATGACCCTTTTTTACCCATGGTGGCTACATGGTTTTATGGAGACGTGAGTTATCTGAACTCATCCTCGTCCCCAATTTGGTTCTCAATAATACTACCAAACTATATTGGCTCTTATGTTTTTAAAACATACTTCTGTTGTGATTTGAGATTAGTGCTCAAAAACTTAGCTTAAAGGCTATATTGGAAATATCAGTTTCCCTACTTGTTTCATTTAGAAAGCTATTAATCTTTTCTAAAATCTAGCATGAATGCTCTTTGGAAATTTCAGTTTCCATTAAAATTAAAATGTGAAAACATTTATACTAGTTTGGATTTGATGTTGATCTTACATCCAGTCCCCTTGGGTTGAAAGGGTGTTCTTTTTAAGCTTGTTTTAACTTTTGGTGTGAGTACAGAGATGAGTGTAAATAGTCTAAACTCAGTATTTGTTTCTCTTTTTTTCTTTTTTTTTTTGATACAAAGCCTCACCAACAATATTTTTCTCTTCTCTCCTTTTTTTTTACATAGTAGAACTAGGTAATACAATGCTTGGTAAAAATAGAGTAGAGAATGTGAGATGATTCAGACATGTTGTACGCTTTCTTCTGTCAATCGAGCCTCCATTTATAGAGTTTGAAGTCTTAAATCTTTTCCATAAAGAGATAGCAACCCAAGAGATTTGATCCTTGGAAAAGAAGGCAGGGATCCTACTTTTCCAAGAATAAGGCTCAAGACTGATTCAGTCTTGATTCTTGTTCAGCTTCCTTGATTGCCTATTTGATTTAGCCATTGTATTTTCCTTTCTTGACTGTAGCTTGCCATTGTATTTCCTTTCTTGACTGCAGCTTGTAGCCACTGTGTTCTTCAGTTTGGCTTTTGAAAATTTCATTTCCTTGATTGAGTGTAAACTTGATATTTTCATCTTTTCTTGAATGTCACTTTGAATGTAGCCGTTGTGATATCCATTGTTGGTTGTCGAAATATTATATTTCCTTGATTTATATTATGTGATCTGCATTGATGTTCTCCTTTCTTGATGTGTGATTGTTTCAATATGAGGATCTCTATCAAAATCCTTGATTAATTCTCTCTCAATCAGGATCAAAATCTTTGATTGATTCTGTCTCAATCAGGATCCTTTGATTGGTAGTTTTTACTTGATTTGTGGAGACTCAAGAATGATTCTTTCCTTTTTGGTTTATTATTGAAACCTTACACTAACAACTCTTTCATGAAGTGTCACTCCCTCCCACACTTGAAACAACCTGTTTTGTCATCACGACACTTACATGAGTGGTTTCTACCACACCTTCCACACACAGGAGCCCCACTACCTCTTGGTGTCACACTACCTTGAGACTGTGTTGGTCTAGCTCTGAAGTTCTACAATGCGTGGCCATTATACTCACCTTTGTTTCTGGGTAAAGGTGCATTAGCAGAGGATGGTGTAGGTTTGATATGTTTCTGTTTGAAGGAAGACCGGTTCGTACTACTCTTTTGGTGCCTGAACTCATTTCCTGATGTCTTAACCCTCTTATTATTAAGCCCTTCTCTATCCATTAGCTTATCCTCCTCAACTTGTTGCACATGGATCATTAGTCTTGCTAGGTCCATATCCCCTATCAACATTGCTGCCTTGCCTTTCTTGCTTGACTGACAAGACAACCCAACAACAGTTATGCCCTTTGGAGGTCGGGCTATTGGAATAAGGAAAGTCCAATCCGGAATTTTAAATGGTAGTTTGGTCTTTTCCTTACCCAACTAAATTAATTCCTTTTTGGTAATATTTTTAGGGGCTAACCTGACTGGGTTGAGTTTAGGCGTTTGAAAAATAGAATTAGGATTTTTGGAGAAAGAACACAAGTGAAAAGAGAAAAGGGCAAACAAAATTCATCATTTTGAGAGGATTTGATCTCGGATTTCTTTAAAGATTTGATCCCACCAGGTATGTGAGTCTCTCATAGCATTGGGTTCATCCACCCATGGCCAAGAACGTTCAATTCAGTGAAATTCGTCCTAGAAGAGTTGGACACTTAATGTTCTTCACATATATTGTTGAATTCAAATGTTGTTATCGAATTAGGATGAATTCAGAAGTTTATGAGATTCTTAAATTGAGTTTAGGGTTGATTTAAGTTAGATTCTTGAGTATACATGGTGGGAATCAGGATTTAAAACGAATTTGAACAACATAATCAAATTTAGGTGGATTGGGGCTGAAAACTGAAGAGGAAAAAGTCGAGTAAGGTTCATGAAACAAGTCCGCGCCGCAGACTTGTCCCCCCAGTGAAAAAAAATTTGCTCTGCATCGTGAAGAGGACGTGGACTCCGCAGTCTAAAAATTAAATTTTGCGAATAACTATTTAGAACATCTCTGCATCGCAGACTTGTTCCAAGACGGTGGTTTTATAAATTTTCTCAAGTTTAGCTATTCCAAATCATTCCTAAACATCAAGAGACCTTTCCTATCACGAATTCAAATGCTTAAATCCATAATTCAAATTCAAGGAAAGTTAAGAGTAAATTCAACTGAAGTTAAGAGTAAATTCAAGTAAAGTTAATAGTCAAGTCAAGTGAAGTTCATCAAAGTTTTCAAGAGAGTTTTACAAATGTTTTAACTTTGTTTTTAAGAATAATGTTTCAAATTGAGTAAAGAATAAATAGTTCAATTCATTTCATCAAGAGAGTATATCGGGACTATGTATTCCCAAGAGTAAATCTTTTCACATTTTAATAAGAACGGAAACTGAGATTTCCAAAGAGTCTTCGAGCTAGTTTTCGGATAAGAGTAATAACTTTATAAATGAAACAAGTAGGGAAACTTAGATTTCCAAGGTATCCTTTGAGCTAAGATTTTGAGCACTAATCTAAAGTCACATAAGAAGTATGTTCTAAAAATATAAGAGCCAGTATATTTCGAGAGTAGTACTGAGCACCAAATCAGGGACGAGTATGAGTTCAGATAACTCACGTCTCCATAAAACCATGTAGCAACCACGGGTAGAAAAGGGTCATACTTTTTAGATGAACCCTTGTCAAGGTAAACTAGTGGATCTATTAGGCAGTTCAGGTCCTATATCTTTGGCCAGATATAGGATGTGCTGGCAGCGTAAGGTAGATCTTTTTATGATCACAATAGCTCTTATGTTTTGGTTGTCGGTAAGAGAAACTCCCACATAAGTTATTGTATTTTTATATACATTAGTTTATTTGTATTTTTTATATACATCTCAGAGTTAATTATATCTTTGCATACACAAAGAGTTAAAATCATGTTTTAGACTATTTTTCTTTATATTACGCTTATTTTAAATTGCTTCTTATTGAAATGAGTTAAGTTATGTTGAGTTGAGTTGAGTGAGGTAAGTTCTACAGTTTCTTTCATATTCCTTTCAAGGCTATGTTGTTTAGCATTCTAACTCGCATACTCGTACATTCAATGTACTAATACTAGTTGTCCTGCATCGTCTTACGATGCAGACACATGTAACTAGGATCAGCATTCCAGTGTACCGTTGATCTAGTGAGCAGTTCAGAGTCATTCGGTGAGCCTCCTTGCATTCTGGAAGACCTATTTTCAATGCGCTCTAGTTAGTTCATTAGGATGTTGTGGAATTTGTTCCAACATCCATCTCAATTGTCTTAGAGGCTTCATAGACAGTCAGATGTTAATAATTTAGTCTTTTCATTATATTTTCCTATTGTTAAGACTTGGGTTGCCATTTTTAGCGAAGTTGTATGTTTAATCCTTGAAACATTCCCAGTTATTTTATTATTAGTTCAATTAAGTTCTTTGATTATAATAAATGTGATTATTGCCTTCACAGTGAGTTAAGTAAGCCAGGTCAAGGGTTCACTTGGAGACAACAACGGTCTTCGAGTGCCAGACACTTATAAGGTGTAGCCTCAGGGCTTGACCAACTTGGTATCAGAGTTCAAGAGTCCTAGAGAGTCTATGAAGTTGTGTCTGTAGTGTCCTAGTTATCGATGTGAAGAGGCTGCAAAATTTTGGGAAATTCCCTGACTTCTTTCACACTCATATCACGTGTTAGCTTAACTCACTCATCCAAACTCAGAATCGCGCAAACTCGGCTACGTTGGAAAGATTGTTCCAAGGGCTTTCCTACCAGATCTGGAAGTATACCTAAACCATGTTGACCTAGATGTTATGGTCGTTTGAAGTTGACCAAAAACTTACTTTTCCTAACTTAACTAAATTTCTAGATTTTTAATTTTTTCTAAAAATGACTATTTCCTAATTTAAGCTTCTTCCTAGTCATTCAACTTGTGAGATGTTACAATGAATTATGCTTATATTGATATAGATTATTGAATCAAATCATTATGTATGCCTAATTATTGAGAATAATTGGTGTATTGATGTATTGATGTGTTGGTAAGTTGAGATCTAAGGCCTTGAAGGCAATTTGTGATCAATCTCATGATGAATTAAAATTGTTGATGTAATGATTGATCAACTTGAAAGGTGGATGTTCTTGTTTGATAATTATATGAATGTGAATTCAATGAAGTTAAGATGATTATGTCTTGAAGGAAATTGTGTGTTGATTGAAAGGCTATTTTCTCAATTTGCCTGTAACAACCCTAAAAATGAATAAGATAAATACTTAAGGTGTCAAGAATGCTTGCGATTCGACCGAGGCTCACACGGTTTGATACGCGTAGAACCAGACCTCAGAACCCTTACTACGACCAAGCCAACTAACTTGGGGAGTTAGTTGAGCTTGGAAAGGTTGGAACCAACCAAGTAAGGCTCTCGAAAATGAAGATTTAATCGAAGGAGTCTTTACCGGAATTAAAAAGAAGAAATCTTGAGTTTTGAGGGTCCAGGGGTAAAATGGTCTTTTCCAGGCCAAGGGTAATATTGTAATTACCCTAAGGAACTAATTAATTAATTAATTAATTTAATTAAAGAATCAATCCGGGTTGGGTGGACCCGAAATGATCCATCTCGCAAAGGGGCACTCTACCCGAGTTCGAGCCCCACTAGAAGCAACGAATTGATGATTTTGATCATCAATTAAAATCTGATTTTTTAAGGGTATAATGGTCCTTTCACTAATCTAATTAAATCAGGTTTTTCTTTAATTTTATAAGGAGTCCTAGTTTGACTAATTCCCAAACTAAAACTCCTATTATTAGACTCTCTCTCACGATCTCTCTCTCACGTTGGTTTCTGCCAAAACAATAAAGAACAGAAATAATATTAAGATTTCTTCACACTTGAAGAACTCATATGAAATTTTAAGAAACACAAAGTAACCAAAAACGTTAAGGCAAAGAGGAGTTGTCCGTCGAGTGGTGTGTACGTTGAGGAAGCTCGGACTGATTTTTGGAGAGGGTTTTGGGCAGAAAATTCATCGTTTGAACATCAATTAAGGTATGGGTTTCTTCACTCTTTGTCCCTTTCCCAAGATACCCCGTAAGATTCAAGATATTCATTCCGAAAACTAGGGTTGTTCCCCGTTGCATGTCCTTGTCACTAGCTCCCAATGATTCGTAGGTTGGGTTTTGTTTGCTGGTAGATTTAGGTATGTGTGGTGTTTTTGTATTGAATGTGAATATATTTATGTACGTGAAATCACGAGAATGACAAGCAATGTGTGATCGAAAAAAATGATGTGTGTGTGTGCACGTTGGCAATGAACTTACTCACTGTTAGAAGTATGAATTAACATGTTCATTATTTGTATTTTATGTGTAAAATGTGTACACAATGTGATGTTCATTATAATTAAATATGGTTGATTGAATAACAATCTTTTAGCCAAATAAATCTATGAAAGATGCGCCTAAAAATGTGTTAAAATGACTTATGAATGCACCCTATGAATCATGTGAAAACCTTGATAAAAATGAATTGAAAATAACCAAAATTTCCAGAAACTATGCAAGGTTAAATTAGACTAAAGTTAATAAAGAAAATCTGGAAATTAATACATTTTAAAGAGGTGAGGCCACTAGGATTCGAACCTGTGACCTCACCCTTTGGCTACTGGAATTAGCGAGAAAGGAAAAAGAAAAGGGGGCTGGGGGAATCAAACTCGCGTCTGCTGGGTTAGTAAGAAGAGAACAAGAATTAAAATAAATAAATGGGAGGCGTGGGAATCGAACCCACGACCTCTAGGTAGCGAGTGAAAGAAGAGAAAAATAAAGAAAAGAAAATGTGAGGCGTGGGAATCGAACCCACGACCTCAAGGCTGGAAAGGAGAAGGTGAAATTAATTAAGAAAAACAAAGTGAGGCTGTGGGGGCTCGATCCCACAACCTCACTGCCAAACGCCTAACTTAGAGGATTTTAATTAAAAATAAAGATAGGAGGTTGTGGGGGTTCGAACCCACAACCTCACAGCCTAGCGAAATTAAAACTAAAATAAGGAGGCTGTGGGAGGGGTTCGAACCCACAACCTCCCAATGCTCTAGCGAATTTAAATTAAATTAAGGAGGCTGTGGGGGTTCGAACCCACAACCTCCTATCCCAGCGAAAATTTAAGAATAAATAAAAGAGGTTATGGGGGTTTGATCCCACAACCTCTTGGTTTAGGCGAGATTGGGCAATATGATGTTAATGGAAAAAAAAAGGGTTGTGGGGGTTCGAACCCACAACCCTTCGGCCAACTTACGATTAAAACCAAGTATAAAACTAATGATACAATGTAAATGTTGGGGTTCAATCTAGAGTCCCAATGTCATGGACATTAACAATAAAATAAATGAAAAATGTAAATGTTATCAAGTGATTCGAACTTGGGTTTCTTTGCCCAAACATCCGTATTGATACATAAGTCATACGTGAACAAAATATCCAAAAATAATGCCACCTACTAAGATAGAAATCAAGATCTTGGCATATATACAAGATAAATAAGTCTTGTACTACATAATGTTAGGAAAGTATAAATCACTTAACGAATTATGAATGAAGCCTCATGGTTTGTGTGTATAGACTCATAAGTCTAGCATACGTTTAAAAAAGTGAACCTAAGATGTATGTAATGAAATGATGTAACCCTAGAAGGGTTAAGTATGAGTGTAAAACACACTAAATGGCCTAGTGCATTGGCATACGATGAAAATGATTATTATGTAATGAAATGACGAAACCCTAGAAGGGTTAAGTAAGGGTGTGAAACACACAAATGGCCAAGTATATCGGCATATGATGAAATGAACATTCACATAAAATGGGGTGAGTAATTATGAAGAGCAAATATGCTAATGTTAATGAATGTGGTGACAATATGATATGAGGCTAATGTAAAAGATGAGAATAATCTCAAATGAGCCTAAGTATATGTTACCAAAACGTACTCACCTATGAGAGTGTAGAGTTAATGAAGAGACAAGTCTCTATGAACACTCTAATGAAAGTATTGAGATTAACACACTTAATACTAATGATGAGATGAGAAATCATCTAATGAGCTATGATGTCCTCATACTAGAAGCCAGCTTCCATGACGTATGAGTTGAATGTAATGGAACTTTATACTGAGCACCGATAGACTAGCTATGAGCGGTGATGCCTTCTTTAGGGAAGGGCGGAGGTTCACGTAACTCTCATGAGATGAGACTGTCCGGCTTGCCGGGTATGGGTCTCCTTATATCTCCTGGTCTTCGAACCTATACTGCCAATATAGGGATCTGGCGGGGTTAAATTCCCATGTACGCTAGCATGTTTTTGGGTCACTTTGGCCGGTGATTCCACCTCTTTTTGGTGTGGGGGAGACACTGGATTTCATGATGCTCACATGATTTATGTCGGTTAAAGTTAAAGTTCCCAATGAATGAATGAGGCCAGCCTCAAATGAAGCACATAATGAAATGAATGATACCAAAGGTGTTAGGATAGGATAATCAAGAGGTGAGCTAGACTCAGGTAATGACACTAGGTTATTCTTGATCATTGCACAGCAAACCCGATGAAAGTCTTAAACTACCCCTAGGTATAGCTGGTGTTGACACTGGCTTATGAACGAAAAGAAATGAAGTACGTATGAATGAATGAAGCAGACTCTGTGTTTGCTAATGAAGACTCCCTAGTTGAGGCCCCATATGTTTATCCCTCATTTTGTAAAGTCTTAATGTCAAGTCCATGATTCCAAGGTCTCATGGCATTTGAATGAATGATATGAAAGAAGCTATGTGCTATATGTTATGTGCTATGATATGTGCTATATGTATGATGTTATGGGCTGTGTGCAATTTGATAACTATGATGATGTATGTTACTCTCATGGCATGACTTTCCCAATCCAAATTTGGAAAGCTTACTGACTTTCCTAATCTAAATTTGGAAAGCTCACTGACTTTCCTAATCCAAATTTGGAAGGTTCACTAACTTTCTTAATCTCAAATTGGCAAGTCCACTGACTTTACTTCCCATAATCATGTAGTTAGGAAAGAGCTATCTTTTCTCATGCATGTCCTTGGTGTGTGCTTGCATATACCCATACTTAGTACAAGTGTGTACTAACCCTATACAAACTCTACTATTTTAGGTGCAGGCATAGGTGGACGATAGAGCTACAGGATCATTGTTGCAGTTATCCGGACGTCCAGCATTCATCCGGAGTTGGTAGGTCCTCATGCTTTCGAGGATCCTGCCTTTTATATTCTAGCTTAGTTTTAGAGTTGCGCTAGTGGAGCATGTTCCACTAGTGTTTCTTTCCTGATTTATTCAGACATTGTATTGGTGCCATTTTGGCAAGTACATCTTTATTACTATATTATACTATTTCTTTCATTTGATGATCTTAATATTAGATGGTTGATGGTGAACAATTATGAAATGATGAGAATGTTTAACAAGTATGTTAGAAACAAAAAGTTCCAAATTTTCCGCTAAAATTAACCTATGTAAAGTAAGAATGACGTAAGTAGGCTTGTCTGCGACCTCTCAAAGGTCAACGACGCTGGTCTCGTCCGGGGTCTAGATTCCAGTCGTGACAAAGTTGGTATCAGAGCACTAGGTTAAATTTCGAGTACAATAAGTTCACATCAACCATATTGAGTAGTTTCTAAGTCATGGTAGTGAAGTGCACCACTATCCTGAATTAGAGACTGCATAATGCGTAGGAAAATTTCCCTTCTTATGATCTTATCGTGCTTTTCCTAATGTCTGATTTCTTGGTGTTATGAGCGTGTCTAACATCAATTCTTATTATTTTCAGAGAATGAATACTAGGAGGAACGTTGGTCAGAGGAGAGGAGGAGCAGCTATTGGGAACAATCAGGTTCCACCCCAGGCTCCAGCTGAAGGAGTGGATATACCAGTTAACCCAGCTGGGTTGACTGATGCTGAGGTGAGGGCATCTCTGGCCCAGATGGCACAGGCCATTACTATGCAGGCCCAGGCTATAACTGCCCAGGTCAACCGGCAGGATGTTCAGAGGGAGAACCCACCGATTCGTAGCATGGCTGACAGACTGAGAGACTTCACGAGGATGAATCCTCCTATTTTCACAGGGTCCAAGACTTCAGAGGATCCCGAGGAGTTTGTGAACGAGGTGCATAAGATTATGGTGGCTATGAGGGGCCATAGATACTGAGAAGGTTGAGCTGGCTTCCTATCACCTCAAGGATATGGCACAGACTTGGTGCAAGATGTGGCAGGATAGTCGAGCTTTGGGCGGAGTTCAAGTCATTTGGGAGCTATTTAAGACAACCTTTCAGGAGAGATTCTTTCCCAGAGAAATGAGGGAGGCCAAGGTTGAGGAGTTCATCAACCTTAAGCAGGGATCTATGACAGTCAGGGAGTATTCCCTGAAGTTTGTTAAGCTATTCAGGTATGCTACTTTCCTTAGTATCTAACAGCAAGGGTAAGGTGAATACTGAAGTTTGTTAAATTATCCAGGTATGCTACTTCCCTTGTGTCTAACAGCAGGGATGAGATGAGCAGGTTCCTCACAGGAATCAACGGAGATCTGGAGGAGGAGTGACGGTCTGCGATGCTCCATGATAATATGGACCTCTCCAGGTTGATGGTGCATGTCCAACAGGTAGAGGACAGCTGCAAAAAGAGGGATATTCGTGATGCTAGGAGGCCTAAGCCTCAAGATCAGGTAGGTCCCAGCCATGGAGGCCACAGAAACAATTTTGGCATCCGTGAGCAGCCCAGATTCAAGAAGGGGCAACAGAGTTCTGGGAACTCTAACTTTCAGAGGAGTACAACACCTAGAGGAGGCAGACCTGAGCCCAAGAGGGGCAATAAAGGTGAGATGCAGCGTCCTAAATAGAATTGTCCTAAGTGTGGCCGAGCTCACAGTGGAGAGTGCAGACAGGGCACGAATGCCTGGTTCGGTTGCGGTAAAAGTGGTCACATGGTTAGAGACTGCCTACAGAGCACAGGTCAGGCTTGAGGTAATGCTAAGCCTAGGCCTAATCCACAGGGTGCAGCAGCAGCCGAGCCTCCTAAGAGGAACAGGTTCTATGCCCTGAAGGGCAGGGAGGAGCAGGAGAAGTCCACTGATGTGGTCACAGGTATGCTGCAAGTATTCTTAACTTCTGTTTATGCTTTACTTGATCCAGGGTCTACGCTTTCCTTTGTAACTCCTTTGCTTGCTCTCACTTTTGAGATATTGCCTGAAGTTCTGCATGATCCTATAGTGGTTAGTACACTTTTAGGAGAGAATATGAGAACTGATAGAGTATACAAGGATTGCCCAATAGTTGTAAGTGGTAAGACTATGTGTGCAGACTTGGTTGAGTTACCCATGCATGATTTTGATGTTATTCTTGGCATGGACTGGCTTCACAGTTGTTATGCTTGCTTGGACTGTCATAGTAGAGTGGTGAGATTTCGTTTCCCTAATGAAGAGGAGCTAGTCTGGGAGGGGTACAACTCGAGTCGTCCTAACCTCTTGATTTCGAACCTTAAGGCCAATAAAATGATGTCCAAGGGGTTATTGTGTCATCTTATGAGTGTTAATGATTTAGATCATGACATTCCTTCCATAGACACAGTGCCTCTAGTGAATGAGTTCCTAGATGTATTTCCTGATTATTTGCCTGGAGTCCCTCCCCCTCGAGAGATTGATTTTGGTATCGACTTAGAACCCGATACTAAACCAATTTCAATTCCTCCTTACAGAATGGCTCCAGCTGAACTCAAAGAGTTGAAGCTGCAGTTAAAAGATCTCACTGACAAGGGTTTCATTCAGCCGAGCATATACCCTTGGGGCGCTCCAGTGTTGTTTGTGAAAAAGAAAGATGGATCCCTTAGAATGTGTATCGATTATCAGCAGCTCAACAAAGTCACTATAAAGAATAAGTATCCACTCCCCAGAATAGATGATTTGTTCGATCAGCTCCAAGGGTCTAGTTTCTTCTCTAAGATTGATCTTCGTTCAGGGTATCATCATCTTAGGGTTAGGGATGGAGATATCCCAAAGACAGCCTTTCGTACCCGTTATGGTCACTATGAGTTCTTAGTCATGTCATTTGGTCTTACGAATGCACCTGTTGCATTTATGGACCTCATGAACCGAGTCTTCCATGAATACCTTGACTCTTTTGTCATAGTATTCATTGATGACATCCTCATCTACTCTAGGACCAAGGAAGAGCATGAACAACATTTGAGACTAACCTTGTAGGTACTTAGATAACATCAGTTGTATGCCAAATTCAGCAAGTGTGAATTTTGGCTTAGATCAGTGACCTTCCTGGGTCATGTTGTGTCCGATCAGGGCGTGAAGGTGGATCCCAGGAAGACTGAGGCTGTGAAGAACTGGCCAAAGCCTCTTACTCCCACTGACATCCGTAGCTTTTTGGGATTGGCTGGTTACTACCGCAGGTTTGTGGAGGGATTTTCTTCCATTGCTGCCCCATTGACAGCTTTGACTAAGAAGAAAGCCAAGTTTGAGTGGACGGAGACTTGTGAGAGGAGTTTCCAGGAGCTCAAGGACAGACTCACTTCAGCCCCGGTGCTTACTTTGCCTAAGTGTGGTGAGAATTACACTATTTACTATGATGCATCTAGGGTTGGTTTGGGTTGTGTTCTTATGCAGGTTGGTAAGGTGATAGCCTATGCGTCCAGACAACTCAAGGTTCATGAGAAGAATTATCCCACTCATGACCTGGAGTTGGCAGCTGTGGTATTTGCACTGAAGCTATGGAGGCACTACTTGTATGGAGTGCATGTGGATGTATTCACAGACCACAAGAGTCTCCAGTACGTGTTCACATAGAGGGAGTTGAATCTACGTTAGCGGATATGGTTGGAGCTGTTGAAGGATTGTGACATGAATGTTCACTACCATCCAGGTAAGGCTAATGTTGTCGCTGATTCTTTGAGCAGGATGAGCATGGGAAGTACAGCCCACGTTGAGGATGAGAAAAAGAAGTTGGTGAAAGATGTACACAGACTTGGTGTGCGATTGGTTGACTCTACTAGTGGGGATGTTTTAGTTCATCCTAATTCTGAATCATCCTTGGTAGTTGAAGTCAATTAGGGTCAGCATCTAGATCCTGTGTTGATGGAGCTGAAGAACTCAGTGTTGATGAAGATGAATGAGACTTTCGCTTTGGGAGGTGATGGCATACTTAGGTACCAGGACAGGCTGTGTGTACCAGATGTGGATGATTTGCGGACCAGGATTGTTGCAGAGGCCCATGGTTCCAGATATTCCATACATCCAGGTTCCACCAAGATGTATCATGATCTTAAGTAGATTTATTGGTGGGATGGCATGAAGAAGGACATTGTACAATATGTGGCCAAGTGTCCTAATTGTCAGCAGGTTAAGGCAGAGCATCTTAAGCCTGGCGGTCTGACTCAGATTATTGAGGTTCCGACTTGGAAGTGGGAGGCCATTAATATGGACTTTGTGGTTGGTCTTCCGAGGACTAGGAGGCAGCATGACTCCATATGGGTTATTGTGGACAGATTGACTAAGTCTGCCCACTTTATCCCTGTGAAGTCTACTTACAGGGCCGAGGATTATGCGAGACTCTACATTGATGAGATTGTTAGATGGCATGGGATTCCTTTGTCTATTATTTCAAATAGAGGAGCTCAGTTTACTTCACATTTCTCGAGATCTTTCCAGAAGAGCTTGGGCACGCAGGTAAAGCTTAGTACTGCCTTTCATCCTCAGACAGATGGGCAGGCAGAGTGCACCATTCAGACATTGGAGGACATGTTGAGGGCCTGTGTGATTGACTTCAGACGTAGCTGGGATGACCATCTGCCCTCGATAGAGTTCTCGTATAATAATAGCTATCACTCCAGTATTGGGATGGCACTGTTTGAGGCACTGTATGGTAGGAGGTGTAGATCTCCAGTTGGGTGGTTCGAGGTTAGAGAGTCATCCATTTTGGGTCCAGAGATCATTCATGAGGCCTTAGAGAAGGTCAGAGTGATTAGGGACAGGTTGGCTACTGCTTACAGTCGGCAGAAGTCATATGCAGATAACAGAAAACGGCCCTTAGAGTGTTATGTTGGTGACCAGGTTTACTTGAAGATATCACCTATGAAAGGGGTGATGAGATTTGGTAGAAACGGGAAGCTGAGTCAGAGGTATGTTGGGCCAGATGAGATCCTACAGCGTGTGGGTGAGGTGGCCTATGAGTTAGCATTGCCTGCGGAGCTAGCTTCTGTTCATCCAGTCTTTCATGTATCTATGTTGAAAAAGTGCCTAGGTGATCCAGCATCGATTCTACCTGTTGAAGGTTTGGGGGTTGGTGAAGACTTATCTTATGAGGAGGTACCTATTGAGATCTTAGACAGACAGGTCAAGCGGCTGAGGAACAAGGAGATTGCCACAGTGAAGGTATTGTGGAGAAATCATCTTGTTGAGGGTTCTACGAAGGAGGCTGAGGCCGACATGAGATCCCGCTACCCTCATCTTTTCAGCTCTTGAGGTTAGACTTCCTACTCTTAAGTCTATGTTTCCTTATCTCTCCATATTTTATTGCTATTGATTGACTGTGCATAGTGATTATGTTATGATCTGAATGGCATGACGATATGTAGTGGTAGTGTCATTCGGGGACGAATGTTCCTAAGGGGGGGATAATGTAACAACCCTAAAAATGAATAAGATAAATACCTAAGGTGTCAAGAATGCTTGCGATTAGACCGAGGCTCACACGATTTGATACGCGTAGAACCAGACCTCAGAACCCTTACTACGACCAAGCCAACTAACTTGGGGAGTTAGTTGAGCTTGGAAAGGTTGGAACCAACCAAGTAAGGCTCTCGAAAATGAAGATTTAATCAAAGGAGTCTTTACCGGAATTAAAAAGAAGAAATCTTGAGTTTTGAGGGTCCAGGGGTAAAATGATCTTTTCCAGGCCAAGGGTAATATTGTAATTACCCTAAGAAATTAATTAATTAATTTAATTAAAGAATCAATCCGGGTTGGGTGGACCCAAAATGATCCATCTCGCAAAGGGGCACTCTACCCGAGTTCGAGCCCCACTAGAAGCAACAAATTGATGATTTTGATCATCAATTAAAATCTGATTTTTTTTAAGGGTATAATGGTCCTTTCACTAATCTAATTAAATCAGGTTTTTCTTTAATTTTATAAGGAGTCCTAGTTTGACTAATTCCCAAACTAAAACTCCTATTATTAGACTCTCTCTCACGATCTCTCTCTCACGTTTCATCACCTCTCTCACGTTGGTTTCTGCCAAAACAATAAAGAACAGAAATAATATTAAGATTTCTTCACACTTGAAGAACTCATATGAAATTTTAAGAAAAACAAAGTAACCAAAAACGTTAAGGCAAAGAGGAGTTGTCCGTCGAGTGGTGTGTACATTGAGGAAGCTTGGACTGATTTTGGAGAGGGTTTTGGGCAGAGAATTCATCGTTTGAACATCAATTAAGGTATGGGTTTCTTCACTCTTGGTCCCTTTCCCAAGAGACCCCTTAAGATTCAAGATATTCACTCCGAAAACTAAGGTTGTTCCCCGTTGCATGTCCTTGTCACTAGCTCCCAATGATTCGTAGGTTGGGTTTTATTTGCTGGTAGATTTAGGTATGTGTGGTGTTTTTGTATTGAATGTGAATATGTTTATGTACGTGAAATCACGAGAATGACAAGCAATGTGTGATCGAAAAAAATGATGTGTGTGTGTGCACGTTGGCAGTGAACTTTGGCAGTGAACTTACTCACTGTTAGAATTATGAATTAACATGTTCATTCTTTGTATTTTATGTGTAAAATTTGTACACAATGTGATGTTCATTGTAATGAAATATGGTTGATTGAATAACAATCTTTTAGCCAAATAAATCTATGAAAGATGCGCCTAAAAATGTGTTAAAATGACTTATGAATGCACCCTATGAATCATGTGAAAAACTTGATAAAAATGAATTGAAAATAACCAAAATTTCCAGCAACTATGCAAGGTTAAATTAGACTAAAGTTAATAAAGAAAATCTTGAAACTAATACATTTTAAAGAGGTGAGGCCACTAGGATTCGAACCTGTGACCTCACCCTTTGGCTACTGGAATTCGCGAGAAAGGAAAAAGAAAAGGGGGCTGGGGGAATCGAACTCGCGTCTGCTGGGTTAGTAAGAAGAGAACAAGAATTAAAATAAATAAATGGGAGGCGTGGGAATCGAACCACGACCTCTAGGTAGCGAGTGAAAGAAGAGAAAAATAAAGAAAAGAAAATGTGAGGCGTGGGAATCGAACCCACGACCTCAAGGCTGGAAAGGAGAAGGTGAAATTAATTAAGAAAAACAAAGTGAGGCTGTGGGGGCTCGATCCCACAACCTCACTGCCAAACGCCTAACTTAGAGGATTTTAATTAAAAATAAAGATAGGAGGTTGTGGGGGTTCGAACCCACAACCTCACAGCCTAGCGAAATTAAAACTAAAATAAGGAGGCTATGGGAGGGGTTCGAACCCACAACCTCCCAATGCTCTAGCGAATTTAAATTAAATTAAGGAGGCTGTGGGGGTTCGAACCCACAACCTCCCTATCCTAGCGAAAATTTAAGAATAAATAAAAGAGGCTGTGGGGGTTTGATCCCACAACCTCTTGGTTTAGGCGAGATTGGGCAATATAATGTTAATGAAAAAAAAAAAAAAAGGGTTGTGGGGGTTCGAACCCACAACCCTTCGGCCAACTTACGATTAAAACCAAGTAGAAAACTAATGATACAATGTAAATGTTGGGGTTCAATCTAGAGTCCCAATGTCATGGAGATTAAAAATAAAATAAATGAAAAATGTAAATGTTATCAAGTGATTCGAACTTGGGTTTCTTTGCCCAAACTTCCGTATTGATATATAAGTCATACGTGAACAAAATATCCAAAAATAATGCCACCTACTTAGATGGAAATCAAGATCTTGGCATATATACAAGATACATAAGTCTTGTACTACATAATCTTAGGAAAGTATGAATCACTTAACGAATTATTAATAAAGTCTCATGGTTTGTGTGTATAGACTCATAAGTCTAGCATACGTTTTAAAAAGTGAACCTAAGATGTATGTAATGAAATGATGTAACCCTACAAAGGTTAAGTATGAGTGTAAAACACACTAAATGGCCTAGTGCATTGGCATACGATAAAAATGATTATTATGTAATGAAATGACGAAACCCTAGAAGGGTTAAGTAAGGGTGTGAAACACACAAATGGCCAAGTATATCGGCATATGATGAAATGAACATTCACGTAAAATGGGGTGAGTAATTATGAAGAGCAAATGTGTTAATGTTAATGAATGTGGTGACAATATGGTATGAGGCTAATGTAAAAGATGAGAACAATCTCAAATGAGCCTAAGTAAATTTGGAAAGCTTACTGACTTTCCTAATCCAAATTTGGAAAGCTCACTGACTTTCCTAATCAAAATTTGGAAGGTTCACTAACTTTCCTAATCTCAATTTGGCAAGTCCACTGACTTGACTTCCCATAATCATGTTGTTAGGAAAGAGCTATCTTTTCTCATGCATGTAATTGGTGTGTGCTTGCATATACCCATACTTAGTACAAGTGTGTATTAACCCTATACAAACTCTACTATTTTAGGTGCAGGCACAGATGGACGATAGAGCTACAGGATCATTGTTGCAGTTATCCGGACGTCCAGCATTCATCTGGAGTTGGTAGGTCCTCATGCTTTCGAGGATGCTGCCGTTTATATTCTACCTTAGTTTTAGAGTTGAGCTAGTGGAGCATGTTCCACTAGCGTTTGTTTACTTCTTTAGTCAGACATTGTATTGGTGCCATTTTGGCTAGTACATGTTTATTACTATATTATACTATTTCTTTCATTTGATGATCTTAATATTAGATGGTTGATGGTGAACAATAATGATGAGAATGTTTAATAAGTATGTTAGAAACAAAAAGTTTTAAATTTTCCGCTAAAATTAACCTATGTAAAGTAAGAATGATATAAGTAGGCTTGTCTGCGACCTCTGAGAGGTCAATGACGCCGGTCTCGTCTGGGGTCTAGATTCTAGTCGTGACATTGCTACTCATTAATAATGGAATGTGAAGTGCTCTATAATGCAACATTGATGTATTGAATTGGTAGATCTAATGTTGATAGCCTCTTCATAAATAAATGAATAAATGGATGTCTTGATTTGGTAGACCCGATGTTAGTATCCTCCCTATGAAAGACTAATGAGGTATTTTAGACTATGCGTTGAACTGGTAGACCTAAAAGGTGGTGTGCCTTTATGATGAGTCTAGGAACCAATGTGAATGTGAAACCTTGAAGCGGTAGACCTAATGGTGATGACCTTCATCTTCTGTAAAATGTTGAACCTAGGAGAGGTAGACCTAATGGTGGTGGCTCTTCCTAGAAAGATCAATGAGCTATCTTTATATATCTTTAATTGGTAGACCTAATGGTGGTGACCCTTCATGTGTAAGTGTTTTGAGTCTGTATGCCTACTGTTGGTAGACCTGTCAAGTACAATGTTATGATGTGATTGAAATACTAGATGGGAATGTATGCTAAACACCGAGTTGATAGAGTAAGATGGAAACTCTTCCAATGTTAGGTTAGGGTTCTAATGAACATCTTCATATACCATAACTATGTGCCAACATACGGGTATATACTAGTTAGTGGTCAGTTACCGAATCTAGGATACCACCTCCAAGACTTGGTATGTCCTCATGGATTCGAGGACAAAGAACTCTTATGTTTCCTTATGATGTAATAGACATTTTAGTATTTCTTTCTATTGTAAAGGGTTGTGTCCCTATGATGTTTGAGATTGTGTCTAAGATGGCCATGTGAAACTTGTATTTCCATTGCTTTATAAATGAGTCTTTGAATGTTGGTATTATTGAAAGAAGTTTTAATTTCGTACTATTTTTCTTACCTATGTGATGAATGAATACTAAGAGGCTTCTACAAGACCCCTTCGGGGTCAAGTACGTTCTTCCATGACTTTGGGGTGCTCTCGGGTCGTGACATGGGAGAACCACTACTACAATAAAAACGAGCTACTAAACCAAAATCTAAGGAATTTAACTAAAGACAATGAAGTTCCCATAAACTTCAACAAGAGTCTCAAGAACTAAACTAAACAATGCGTAAGAAAATAACACCTAGAACTTGAAAGTCTACGTACCAAAACATCAGAAGTATAACCCAAGTCTAAACAAAAAGGGATGTAACCCCAAAATAATGAACTAAAACAAAGTAAAACAAATGTCTAAATTCGAAAATGATGTACATGGACGAAAGAGAATTACATGGTAGCCTAGAAAATGCTAGCTCTACCCGTGGTTGCTACATGGTTTTATGGAGACGTAAGTTATCTGAACTCATTCTCGTCCCCAATTTGGTGCTCAATACTGCTCCCGAAATATAATGGCTCTTATATTTTTAGAACATACTTCTTATATGATTTTAGATTAGTGCTAAAAAACATAGCTCAAAGTAGACCTTGGAAATATATGTTTCCCTACTTGTTTCATTTATAAAATTATTACTCTTATCTGAAAACTAGCTCGAAGACTCTTTGGAAATCTCAGTTTCCGTTCTTATTAAAATGTGAAAAGATTTACTCTTTTGGAAATACATAGTCCCGATATACTCTCTTGATGAAATGAATTGAACTCTTTATTCTTTACTCAATTTGAAACATTATTCTTAAAAACAAAGTTAGAACATTTGTAAAAGACTCTTGAAAACTTTGATGAACTTCACTTGACTTGGCTATCAACTTTACTTGAATTTACTCTTAACTTTAGTTGAATTTACTCTTAACTTTCCTTGAATTTGAATTATGGATTTAAGGATTTGAATTCGTGATAGGAAAGGTCTTTTGATGTTTAGGAATGATTTGGAATAGCTAAACTTGAGAAAATTTATAAAACCACCATCTTGGAACAAGTCTGCGATGCGGAGATGTTCCTAATAATTATTCGCAAAATTTAATTTTGAGACTGTGGAGTCCACGTCCTCTCGCGACGCAGAGCAGATTTCTTTTCACTGGGGGGACAAGTCTGCGGCGCGGACTTGTTTCATAAACCTTACTCGAGTTTTTCCTCTTCGTTTTTCAGCCCCAATGCACCTAAATTTGATTATGTTGTTCAAATTCGTTTAAAATCCTGATTCCAAGCATGTATAATCAAGAAACTAACTTAAATCAACCCTAAACTCAATGTAAGAATCTCATAAACTTCTGAATTCATCCTAATTCGATAACAACATTTGAATTCAAGAATATATGTGAAGAACATCAAGTGTCCACACTTCTAGGACGAATTTCACTGAATTGAACGTGCTTGGCCGTGGGTGGATGAACCCAATGCTATGAGAGACTCACATACCTGGTGGGATCAAATCTTTAAAGAAATCCGAGATCAAATCCTCTCGAAATGATGAATCTTGTTTTTCCTTTTCTCTTTTCACTAGTGTTCTTTCTCCAAAAACCCTAATTCTATTTTTCAAACGCGTAAACTCAAACCAGTCAGGTTAGCCCCTAAAAAAATTACCAAAAAGGAATTAATTTATTTGGGTAAGGAAAAGACCAAACTACCATTTAAAATTCCGGATTGGACTTTCCTTATTCCAACAGCCCGACCTCCAAAGGGCATAACTAACTCATCCAAACTCAGAATCGCGCAAACTTGGCTACGTTGGGAAGATTGTACCAAAGGATTTCCTACCAGATCTAGAAGTATACCTAAACCATGATGACCTAGATGTTATGGTCGTTTGAAGTAGACCAAAAACTTACTTTTCCTAACTTAACTAAATTTCTAGATTTTTAATTTTTTTCAAAAAATGACTATTTCCTAATTTAAGCTTCTTCCTAGTCATTTCAACTTGTGAGATGTTACAATGAATTATGCTTATATTGATATAGATTATTGAATCAAATTATTATCTATGCCTAATTATTGAGAATAATTTGTGTATTGATGTATTGATGTGTTGGTAAGTTGGGATCTAAGGCCTTGAAGGCAATTTGTAATCAATCTCATGATGAATTAGAATTGTTGATGTAATGATTGATCCACTTTAAAGGTGGATGTTCTTGTTTGATAATTATATGAATGTGAATTCAATGAAGTTAAGATGATTATGTCTTGAAGGAAATTGTGTGTTGATTGACATGCTATTTTCTCAATTTGCCACTTATTAATGAAGGAATGTGAAGTGCTCTATAATGCAACATTGAATGTCTTGAATTGGTAGATCTAATGTTGATAGCCTCTTCATAAATAAATGAATGAATGGATGTCTTGATTTGGTAGACCTGATGTTAGTATCCTCCCTATGAAAGACAAATGAGGTATTGTAGACTATGTGTTGAACTGGTAGACCTAAAAGGTGGTGTCCCTTCATGATGAGTTTAGAAACCAATGTGAATGTGAAACCTTGAAGCGGTAGACCTAATGGTGATGACCTTCATCTTTTGTAAAATGTTGAACCTAGAAGCGGTAGACCTAATGATGGTGGCTCTTCTTAGAAGGATCAATGAACTATCTTTATATACCTTTAATTGGTAGACCTAATGGTGGTGACCCTTCATGTGTAAGTGTTTTGAGTCATTTTGCCTAGTGTTGGTAGACCTCTCAAGTACAATGTTATGATGTGATTGAAATACTAGATGTGAATGTATGTTAAACACCGAGTTGATAGAGTAAGATGGAAACTCTTCTAATGTTAGGTTAGGGTTCCAATGAACATATTCATATCCCATAACTATGTGCCAACATACGGGTATATACTAGCTAGTGGTCAGTTACCGAAGCTAGGATACCACCAAGTCTACCTTAGGCAAGTGGACACTCTCTTTTTGATGTGGGATAAGAACACCGAATTCCATGACCTAACTCTCTTAGTCTATGTCGTTTAAACGCTTATTACGATCCTATAGGATGTGCACTCTAGTTACTTCATTAGTTCTACAAAGCACAGGTAGTAGTATGGGATGTTATTTATACATTGCATGAGTATGCTTTGAAAGGTCTTTAGTGAGTTCCCCAAGTCTTAACAACTAATAAATGAAAGTCCTCTAAATATTATCCTTGAATAATGTTGACTTCTATATGCTAGATGTAAAATGCATGCTAGTGTGAGTAGTGTTATGGGATGCTACTTGAACATTGCACAAGTATGACTTAGGGGTTACTTGAGGTGAAGGCAAAAAGGTAAAGGTAATGGCTTACATGTTTGTATTTTCTAAATGAGACATTATGAATTGTATGATGTTTATACTTGTGTTGTGTGTCTCATATGCTATTAAACAAAGATATTTCAAAAGTGTCATAATTCATGGTTTTCCTACCAAATTTTCCCCTTTTAGCATATTTTTGCATGGTCATCATACTTAATGCTTAATTGTGCTAACACTATCTTCTTCATGTTTTTACTACAAGTGTAGGTTGAGGTAGCTAATAGATTCCCAAGTTGAAGTCTTGGATTTCTATTCCTCCGAGACTTGGTATGTCCTCGTGGATTCAAGGACAAAGAACTCTTATGTTTCCTTATGATGTAATAGACATTTTAGTATTTCTTTCGATTGTAAAGGGTCATGTCCCTATGATATTTGAGATTGTGTCTAAGATGGTCATGTGAAACTTGTATTTCCATTGCTTTATAAATGAGTCTTTGAATTTTGGTTTTATTGAGAGAAGTTTTAATTTCGCACTATTTTTCTTACCTATGTGATGAATGAATGCTAAGAGGATTGTACAAGACCCCTTCGGGGTCAAATACATTCTGCCACGACTTGAGGGTGCTCTCAGGTCGTGACATGGGAGAACCACTACTACAATAAAGACGAGCAACTAAACCAAAATCTAAGGCATTTAACTAAAGACAATGAAGTTCCATAAACTTCAACAAGAGTCTCAAGAACTAAACTAAACAACGTAAGAAAATAACACCTAGAACTTGAAAGTCTACGTACCAAAACATCTGAAGTATAACCCAAGTCTAATGAAAAAGGGATGTAAACCAAAAATAATGAACTAAAAAAAACTAAAACAAATGTCTAAATTCAAAAATAATGTACATGGACGAAAGAGAATTACATGGTAGCCTAGAAAATGCTAGCTCACCCTTGAATTCGAAGATAACGATCACATGTATTCTAAGCGAGATCTATCAATAGCCTCTTGAAGATGTACTGTTCTCAACAAAAATAATAGCAAGTGCAGAATCAGTACACAACCATCGTGTACTGGTAGGATCACGCGGCTATCTCATAAGTGCAACATAAACAAGTTGATAAAACAATATAACCGTGCAATATATCGAACATATACAATATTGAATATCACATGGTTCAACAATACATATTTATCACAAGTAGTTGGTCCTCTCATGAAACCCAAACTCAAACTGTTAGTGTACCGGAACATGGTATACAGTCTCATAATTATGCTGAAATGTGGCAATCCTATCCCATTTTACGCCGGAACGTGGCAATGCGATCTAAGTTAGTTATGCTGGAACGTGGAAATTCGATCCATCAATACACCACAATTACAATCACAAGTAAACTCTCATGTTATATAATTAAAGAGTGATTCATTTCATATAATTATTCATCTATCCATTTTCAACTAGTGTGAATCAACAATGCAACATTCACATACTTACATGCATCATAATGAAGCAAAAACAAGAGTATATCTCACAATCATAGAATCACAACCATCACCTGCCTCGAGACAAGTTTGAAACCCTAAGAAACTTGATCCTTCCCTTTATTGATTCATTCCTCTTGTTCTTAGACTACAAAAAGTCATAATAACACGGGATTCAACAAACAATCGCTAATTACCCGAAAGTATAACAATTTTATGAACCCCAGATCATATTCATGATCCCCAAGTATCCAGTTTAGGGTTGTTCCACCATAGAATCTATAACAAAACCCTTCCCCAGCAATATTAACACATTCTATTACATTCCACGGATTGAAAAATGGATTCAGGGAGTGAAAATCTTACCTTTAGCCTCAAAAATGGTAAAAAATGAGTAGGAGTCACCTGGGTTCGTTCCTTAGATCTAAAAATTGAAAAGTGACAAATAAGGTTGTTTAGGGGTTTATTAACGACATTGAGTTGCGTCACCACGGCGGCGGAAACCAGTGCCAAAGCGGCCAAAACAAAACAAAGTGCTATTTAAAGAATTTTAAAATCCTATTTCACAACACACCTCTAACCCATGACGCTCAGAAAATACCCTTTATGCTAAGATCGATTTCAGAAGTTCTACTCACCCAAATTCAATTCCGTAAAGTCGTACGTGTTCTTAAACGAGTTATCAAACTATTCAAGCAATCAAACTCATAAATGATTTCCCTAAACCTCAATGACTATGATTTCATCCAAATCTGGACTAGGATGGGAAATTTCAAGCTACTACCAAAAAGTTTTTCAACCCCAATTTTTTTCGATTGGCTTTTCTATAACGACAGAACCCGATCGTTACAGGATATACGGGGGAAAATAAGCATAATTAGAGATTATTTTTGCTAGATTTTTTTAAACTTTGACTTGTATTAGTAACTTAGCTTTTTTGCTAGAATTTATTAAATTTGCTTTGTATAAATAATGTAGCTAAATGTATTGTCAATGTTAATCAATTGATCCTTTACTATTCTACTTTTTCTTTGTTATGAAACACAATTAATATAATTATCCTATTGCAACAAAAAAAAAGTATTATCATGATTAGGAGTTTCATTTTTATTATACTTGCAAAAAAGTAATTGTGCTCACTGTAAAATATACTATCCTCATCAAGCAATCAAAAATAACATAAAATCATACTTTTATACGTAATTATTTAATGGAAAAATAATCAAACGTGTCTTTAATTATTTGCCGGTTGTTCTACCAGAAAACTAAAATCACTTCTTCCATTCCTTTAGGAATTTTTCGTAATTATTTAAGGAAATACAGTAACTTGAAAAGTTGTAATTAAGCAACTTTAGTTTGTTAATTTAGGAAATAAACTAACTTCCATTAGGATAATAATTAAGATGTGTATAAATAGATAATTATCTTTGTTTAGACTTCATAATTCACATAATCAAGAAACAATGTCGAAGCAAATGGGAATACATTTTCATCCTACTGATACAGAGCTAATCAACTATCTTAAGAGATTTTTCAAAGGCGAATTATGTTTGAATCAACAATGTCCTATCCAGTTTGCAGATATATATTGAGATCAACCACCATGGGATATATTTGTAGCTAATTCATGTGAAGAGAAGTTTCGTTAATTTATTACTACTTTGAAGAAGTGGAAGATTACAGATAAAAGGTTTTGTCAAACTTGTGTTAAAGGGACGTGGAAAGGGAAAGCCATAGAAGATCTTATAAGGAGGAATGATATGGGTCCTGTGGTAGGGTTTAAGAGAAATTTCAAGTTTGAAACAAGTGAGTGTGGCCATAATAAAACCTGGTTGATGATAAAATATCGTGTTGCGGATAATTTTTTTAGGAAAACAATCATATTGTTAAAGAAGATTTTGTAGTGTGTCGAATCAAGAAGAAGAAGAACGTGGATCATCATGTTATGGATTCAGAAGATGGAGAATGCATAATATATTTAAATCTTTTCAATCAATCCAAATATATTTTTAACACTTTCCGTTTATTAAATTGCCTCATTTTCAACTAATATAGCTGAAATTTGTTCAGTGAAGAAACTATGTACTTATTATGCTTCTGAAAATGTTAATGACGCAAGAGTCAAGACTACGGCAAAAAATAGTTAATATCATACTATTAGAAATATTCAGAACGATGTCAGTATGGTGTCTACTTAAGTGATCTGCAAACATTAACTAATTTTATACATCCAAAAAATATAGCATATGTTTTAGATTTGACATATAACAAGAGTATTTCATAATTTAGCACATGCAAAATACTGAGTCAAAGTTTGATTTTTAATAGCTAATTTTCTGCATTCAAAAAAACGTAGCATAGGGTGCTATTGAGGAACCTGAGAAAATTGTGTACTGTTAGTAAACCTGAAAAGTTGTGGTAATTTATCATGGAAGTGAAACTGTTAGAAAAGTGGCATATCACGTAATAATGTGGTATAACACATTACCTTGAAAGCTAGAACACCGAAGTGATCCAAAAAGCTAAATAAATTATTTACTTCCTTCTCCCTACTAAATGAACTTGTACTGCGAATCCAAAAACTAATTTTCTTCATTAAGAAAAACTCACAAAATCAAGGAAGAGACTTCCTGTTATAATTAGACGCGGTGTAATAAACTGAAAATGTGAAGCACATTATAGTATATCCATAGTACTAGTTCCTCCTTAGGGTTTGTTATTAGGGTTTTTAAACCTAAATTTCTAACATTCATCAATTTCGTTACTTCAATAGGTTGCGGGGGTTATTGATCCTATGTTGTTGCTTCAACCTAATGATTATAATAATGACTACTCCACAATAGAATTAGATCAAGTTAGGGTTTGTGAGGCTACAACTTTGGAATATGATGTTCAAAACAATAACTTTAAAACATATTAAGGTTTCATAAACAATAACTTTAAAAAAAATAAACTTTTATTTTGTTAAATTGTAAAGTAATTTAACAACTCCAAGGACCTAGTCTAACAGGTACAAGAGCTACTAAGAGTAACAATGGAACTAAAATCAAAAGACACAGATCCCACCATGCGAAGGAAGAATTGAAATTGTTGGAGGATTTCTTCGTCTTCACCTAATGAAACATCACCAATCCTGCATCCAGATTATGTCAAAAGACATAGCAAGAGTAGTATCAGTACAACCACACGTACTGGTAGGCATCATCGGTCAACCCGACGCCCACCTCATAATATAAGAAAAGAATAATAGGATCATGCATGAACCACTCGCTTCTCCATTCTTGCCCCTTTTTTAGAACTCGTTCAACTTACACAAATGCTTTGTCCAACTAACTATTTTTCCCCAATCGCTAACACTTATGGTTCTATTAGATCATACACTAAACATGCTAACCCCATTGAATAATCCGAAGCGCCACTAACATCCTTTCCTACTAATCGATTGTGTATCACTATTAAATTCTTGTCACCTTATCTACCCCAAGCCATAGAGTTTATCCTTACCTCAATCTCTAGACCTATTCCATTCTCTTTTGGTACTTACCCAGACGAACAACTCGACAATTAACTCTATTTCGACAAGTACACCTTATAGAATCTATACACGTCACCACATGCTCACATGCGGACAGATAGTTCCACCTACACCCTATCATCAAGGATTTCGCACACACACACACAATATTGAATATAACATGTTTCACCATACACCTTTGTCACAAGTAGTTGGTCCTCTCATGGAACCCAAACTCAAATTATTAGCTTGTCGGAACGTGGCAATTCGGTCCCAAAGTTGTGTCGGAACATGGCAACCTGATCCAATAGTTGTGTCGGAACTTGGAAACCCGATCCAATAGTTAGCTTGCCAGAACATGGAAATCTGATCCCCAATCACAATCACAAGTACATCATCAAGATCATACATTTAAGTCAAGATTTCATGGCAATAACAACTCATATATCTCATTTTCAATAAATGTGATCAACATTGCAATATGCATACATATACAAGTATCATCATGAAGCACAAATGAGCATTTATCACAATATCATAGAGTCACAATTATCTCCTAAGAATCACCCTCAATTCTTATCACACAATAGACCATATCAACACAGCTCCTCCTTAGGGTTCATTATTAGGGTTTCTAAACCTAAATTTCTAACATTCATCAATATCGTTACTTCGATAGGTCGAACATAGCATACTCCGAAATTTATTCTCTTCTATCGGATACCCTTGTTAGGGAAGAAATTCTACTCAAGAAAATAACTCAGAAACCTGAACAAGTCATCAACCTCTATTTAGGCATTAACCCATTTACGTTGAATCATAGCAATTTTCCACGAAAACTACTCGGTGCACAAAGGTCTACACATAGCCCACACTACTGATTCCATATATTACATGGTAAGCAAGGATTTACAACTACTCAATGAATAAAAACCTAACCTACCTGGGCGTCAAGCAATTGCATAAAGTTTTTGATTTCCTTTCTAGCTTTTCTGGATTCGCTACTGTGAATTTGGCCAAGAATTTGCTAGATTCCGCCATCCCTATGCTAGAAAGTTCCTTCCCCTTCTTTTCCAAACTTGGGAGATCTTTTCTGAGGTTTTTAGGGTAATTTATGACTTATTGAGGTATTTTAAGGAGATGGAAAAAATAGAATTTCTCGCAATTGCATTCTTTCTCGCCAATCCCGCTGCAATGGCAACTTACCCCGCTGCAGCGGCTTCTATCCTAGCGGGACAGGGACTGGGTTTTTTCGCAGATTTTTGCCTTTCTCAAATAACGACGGTTCGAGTCGTTACAATTATCATATTGTTAAAATAAATTACTGAATTTATTAAAAATAAATAATTTATTAATGAAGGAACATTTACGAAAAAAGCTCTTCACATTCTTTTTTTTATTTGTTTGTCTCACTTATAATAAAGAAGAAACATAATTTATCTTTTTTCTCCTTTTTTGTTATTTATTCAATTAAATTACTGTATTGTAAAAGTAAATTACTTAATTTGTTACAAATAAATAGTTTATTAATGAAAGAAAATTTACAACAAAAGTCTCCACATTTTGTTTTATTTGTTTGTCTCACTTCTAATCATGAAATCATAATTATTATTTTTTATATTTTAAATATTTTTCTCTTTATTTTTTTAATTTATTCACAAGAAGTTATTACCCATGACTTACCCCTCGTCAATTTTTACTTTTAATAATATTCATAAACTTCATAGTTTTTATGTCTATAACCTCCAAACTTAAATTTGTAAGTTTATGATGTCTTATGTTATTCCTCTATTTTGCCTATAAATTCATATTAGTTTCATGAAGATTCACATTCAAAATTATTCTTTCTCTTCTTCATCATATTGGTTTGGTTTGTAGCAAAAAGGAAGTACACGAAGATAAGAAATATTTCATTCTCAAGTCTTTATAATTCATTTTCTCTATTTTGTCTATTTATTTGGTATGTGAATGAAACTAACATGTAACAAAAAAAAATGAAGTTAATATATATTTCATTCTCAAGTCCTTATTTTTTTCATTTCCTCAATTTTTTCTATATAAATTCATATTTACCTTCATGGAGATTCACATACAAAATTATTATTTCTCTTCATCATCATATTTGTTCATGTAACAAAAAAGAAGTACGCGAAGGTAAAATATATTTCATTCTCAAGACTTTGTTTTTATTTCTATGTACTTATAAGACATACTTTTTAAGTATTTTGTTTATGTTTGTATATTATCATTCATCAAGCAAGTATGATTTTTAAAATGTTTTGTAATTCTTAAGATGTGTTGTAAGTATGCAACTATTCTTTCTAATAGTCAGTTTTTCGAATATAATATAGTTTGATAATAATATTTATTAGATCTCAAGAAATAATTATTATGTATAGTATTGTTAGTACTATTGAAAAACTAATGTACAAATATATTACATATAATTTAAATTTCTTTGTTTCTTTTGATATAATTATTTTTAATTGGTATACGATATATTTTTTATGATGAAGAGTTTAACATATGGAGCAAAATATGGTGGCAGATCTACTTGCAAATGAATATGATAGAAGGGGGGAAAATGAAGCATAATTATAGATTTTTTTTGCTAGATTTTTTTTTTACTTTGACTTGTATTAGTAACTTAGCTACTTTGCTAGAATTTTTTAAATTTTGGTTTGTATAAATAATGTAGCTAAATGCATTGTTCAAGCTAATCATATGATCCTTTACTATTCTACTTTTTCTTTGTTATGAAGCACAATTAATATAATTATTCTATTTCAACATTAACAAAAAAATTATGATGCTTAGGAGTTTCATTTTTATTATACTTGCAAAAAGATAATTGAAAAATAAATATTACTTTCATAATGTCATTTGTTTTTTGCGTACTTAGGAATCTATTTCTAGAACCGTTCTTTTTGTTTGAAATGTATATATAATTTTTATGCAGCCACCAATTATTATTATAATAATTATTATTATTTTGTTCATTTTTTGTTTTTCACCCCTTATTTTCATTTATTTATTTTATAAATAAGAGCAATGCATAAGTGTTAATACACTTAATGTCTAATAAAATTATACATTTGAATTATTTATAACTCATGTCTTCTCATCTTACTTGTAACTTCTAATATTAAATATTATTCATAACTTTTGTATATTTCATTTTTCATAATTCTTGTAAATATTTAGTTAATGTTTAAAAAATTATCATAAACAAATTCAATAATAAAGACATTATAAAAGATTGTTTTTACTAAGAGTTTGTATAGAAAATTTGTCTTCCTACAAAAGATAGAGGAATTTAAAATATATAAAATATTTTCAACGCAATACAATATATTGTCAATTTAAACATATTACATCTTCTTCCATTTAGTCCACCGCGGTGAATAGTTTGTTCAACTATATACATATGAATAGTTTGCACATGTAAATAATACATATAGTCGCAGATGAAAAAATGTATGATATTGCAGATGAAGAGAAATATTGATATTATCTTATATTCAGTACTAACCTAAATATAAATTTTACATGTAAATAATACATATAGTCGCGCGAAGGCAATAATTTCACTAGCAATGCATAGATTTGAACAATTATAATACCAATTACCAATCAATAATCACTTGTGTGTACTTTTCATACTTCTAGTTTTATACTATATAAGGTAAAATGCATAAGTACCCCCTAAACCTATGCCTGAAATCTCAGAGACACACTTATACTATACTAAGGTCATATTACCCTCTTGAACTTATCTTATTAATAATATTCTACCCCTTTTCGGCCTACATGGCATTAGCTTGAAAAATATGTCAATGCACGTTGGGCCCACAAGATTGTGCCACGTAGGCCGAAAAGGGGTAGAAAATTATTTATAAAATAAGTTCAGGGGAGCAATAGGACTTTACTACAATAGAAGTGTGTCTCTGAGATTTCGGGCATAGGTTGAGAGGGTACTTATGCATTTTCCCACAATATGACCAATACTTCATCCTTCTCATAATAGATGAACATTTAACTAATTATATTTGTCGTATATTACTTCATTACTTACTATATCAAGATTAATTAATTATTTTCTTCTATTTTTCCCTTACAGTTGATATGATCCCCGAAAGTTAAAACAAATTTTGAAGATCCAATTTTTTTCCCAGGTGGCTAACTATTATGAACAAAGGATAAAAGGTAAAATTAAGAGTTAATATCTCATATGATCACTCGACTAATACTTTTTTTCACAAATAGTCACTCAACTTTCATTTATAACCTCAAAGTCACTTAACTATGTATTGTTTTCATAGAAAGTCACTCAACTAAGAATTCTTTTCACAGAAAGTCACTCAATTAATAGTTCTTTTCACAGAAATTAACTTAACTTTCTTTTATAACCTCAAAGTCAGTCAATTATAAATATTTATTGACTTTATGGATGCAGAATATGGAGATGTTGTGGGGGTTATTGATCATATGTTGTTGCTTGAACCTAATCATAATAACGACTACTCCACAACAGAATTAGAACAAGTTAGGTTTGTGAGGCTACTACTTCGGAATATGATGTTCAAAACAATAGTACAATGGAGAACAGAAAGACAACGTTGGAAGTAGAAGAAGGCGAGGGAGTAGATGATATTAGATGTGAGGAAAATATGTGTAGAATGTTGAAAGACATCCTTGACGTTGATATTCTTTATGGAGTTGATGATATAGAAGTGAGAAAGATATGTATAGAATGTTCCAGTACATCGTTGTTGATAATGCTGATGACTGGTTGGAGGATTCATTAGTTTGAAAAGAAATTGTATATAGTTCAATTTTTCCCAATTTTTCAAGAATTGTGCTAACCTGTTTTCATTCTCTTCGTATGCATGTCTATGATGTCTTTTAATCCTAGCTAGCTTCATATATTTTGTGGCTACAATGAATTAAAGGAGTAATATAGTGTTTACTTTGATCGATCTAGAGAATTATTTATTTACTTTGAATGTTGTTATTTTTTTTTGTTGGAAGAGAACCTTTACTCTTAGTAGGAATTCATAAAACTGATATTAGTTGTGTCTCAAAAGAAATAGTAACAATGTTACATATAGATATTAGAGCGGGGCACGTGTTAGCCAAATTTAAGCACTTGCGTCCTATAACAATTAAAAGTTATAAATACGTAATTAAGGAAATAAAGTAACTTGAGAAGTAATTTGAGTTTTTTCCCATTAGGATAATAAGATGTTTATAAATAGATAAGTATCTTCGTTTAGACTTTATAATTCACATAATTAATAAGAATTAATGTCAAAGCAAATGGGAATACGTTTTCATCCTACTAATAATGAGCTAATTGACTATCTTAAGAGGTGAATTATCATTGAATCAACAATGTCATATCCAGTTTGCGGATATATATGGTGATCAACCACCATGGGAGATATTAATTTCAGCTAATTCTAAAGAGATATTTCGTTACTTTATTACTCCTTTGAGGAAGCGGAAGATCATGTTATGAAAGCACAAGATGGAGATGTTGCAGGTACTATCGATCCTATGTAGCTTGAACCTAGAGCTGTCAAAATTAATGGGCTTGCTCAACCCAACCCCTAGAGAGTTAAATGGGTTAGGACGGACTGACCCTATTAATTAAAGGGACTATAAAATAGCAGCCCTACCCAGCCCTAAGTGGTCCACGGGTTGGGATGGGTTGACCCTTCAACCAAAAAATGAACAATATTACTCTCTTAGAAAGAGTATCTAAGAGTATCGAACGTTGACGTTTATGAACACGACATCAATACATATAAATTTTCATTTATGAATCCCACACTTCGGTGAATCTTTACAAAATACATTTATGAATCGCACAATACAATGAATACTTACAAAAATATATGATAGTCAATGTAAAATTTAGCAAAAAAATATAAATTATTCCACCATTCTTGTAAGGACACTAAAATGTATTAGGTCAAAATAGATCCTAGCATGTGTATCATGATCTTATGAGGTCTTAAATGACTAATTATAGTGCTAAGAGAAAGTTTATAGAGTTTGGTAAAGTTTGGAGGTGAAACGTCCTAGACGTTCGAAAGTAAGTCTTGAGACGTGCTTGCGTGCCTTAGTATGTTTCATCTGGTTTTATGTAGTGTTTGGAGCTCAAATTTATAGGAAAGGTTCCTAACATCTAGAAAGACATATTTAGAGTGGAAACTTCCAGGAACGACTCCCCCAAGGACCACCCAAGGGGTCCTTGAAGAGGACCCAAAAGTAGACACTGCACTGCCTTGGCAGTGTCAATTGACGACTGCTAATCGACGGCTCGTTGGTCAGGCTACGCCCCGTCGATGGGGGTCATTGCTCCACACATAGGCGTGTGAGATTAAGCCCCCAAAATGGAGTCTATGACCAAAATGATAGTTGCTAGTACGACCCGTCGATTGGTCGACGCCCTGTAGGAAGCCCTCTTCGATTGACACCTATAATTTTTGCAGGTGTCTCGGCCAAGGGTGGGGCATCATGGTAAATTCCTTCCACGTCTAAATAAATGCATGCATTGTTAATTTAGGTGGTTTTAGCTATTTTATGAGTATTTAAACAATAAGAGAACCATTTAGACCCTAGACTTCAAATCAAAACTTCTCTCACCTAAACTCTCTCAAGAACACTACAGAAGAAGAAGAGGAATTGGAGGCTGCTCTTAGGAAGAATTTCACTAAGGATTCAAGCTGGGATTAAGGCTCTAATCTAAAGTATGTGAAGCTTATTCATCCATGGATTCTTCCATTCATGGAGTCCCCCTTAGTTTTCCTCAATTGTGAATCCAAAAAACCCCAATCTAGAGAGGGTTGTGATTGCATTGTGGGTAAGGCTTGATTGTGATCCCAATCTAGTGGGTAGCATTCAATTATGCTCATGTGATGATTATATCATGTTTTCATGAAGTTTTCATGGTGAATTGTAGTATTTGATGTTGAAGGTGATCATGGTAATTTTAGGCTATTAGAAGCAAGATGAAGGTTGTAAGTTGATCTTCTAAATTCAATTGTATTATATGCTAATTGATCATGATTTAATCACCTAGATATAAGTTGAACTAAGCCTAATTTATCTAGGATGATCTTGACTTGTGAAGTTGGAATCAAACCAATGTGATCATGTATGCCTAGACTTACCTTCTAATGATCAAATTGAATGAATTAACTTGTAATTAAACATGGATCATGAATTGAGGGAAGTAATCGATTGTAGGGCTTGTATTCCATTGATGCTAGGGATTTCGGGATGAAGTCATTAGGAAGGGATTGTGATGATGTTTTCTTTCTCTTCTACACCTAGACATGAACAAGTTAGGGGAAGAAAGTTCTCTCAAATATACGGACTCTAATTTGACCTAAGAACCTACAATGAATGAAGACTCCTGAATTAGAATAGCTTTAAGTTGTATTGAATAGCCTCTTTTTGTGTTGACTTGGTGAGATAAGTCCAAGGAATGATAGCTTGAGATGGTGGATCTTATGATAGCTTGAGATGGAAGATCTCAAGGGTAGCTTGAGATGGTAGATATCAAGGTTAGCTTGAGATAGTAAATCTCAAGGAGTCTTAAGTTGAAATACTCATGGTAGCTTGAGATATTGAAATCTCATGGAAGATTGAGTTGAATTACTCATGGTATCTTGATGTGATGAACTTCATGGTAATTTTGGATGGAGGAAATAAGCTTTCTAATGTTTAGCTTGGTCTTGTGTTGCTAGGATGCATGATCATGATAGCTTGACTATGTTTGGCCAAAACCATTTCATGGTAGCTTTAGGGAAAAGGCCTATACTCTCAAAATGTTAGCTTAATTTGCATGTAAGGTGTATTTCATGGAATAGCTTGAGATAGGTTTCTCATGGTAACTTAGGGTTGAGAATTCATTCTCTCTTATGGTTAGCTCGCATCTACATGATTGGTTGCGTGTTGGTTAGGTTCATACTTGTGTATCCTTCCTTGTTAGCTTGGGTTGTATGTAAGGTACTCTTCATGGTAGTAGGTTTATTATGTTAGCATGTCAAGCTTAGTCGATAAGAGTGTAAAATAATTATCTTGGATTAGGTTAGTCTAGAGAAGTACTTAGTGTGGATGGTAGTATGGGATGTTATCCATACATGGCATAAGTATGACCAGAAGCTACCTATGACATGACCCCTATGAGATGTATGTTTATCTTCGGTAGTGGCTATGGTTGATTTCCATGACATGATTGACTTAGGATGATATATAAAGTAGGTCTATTATTGACACCTAAATTTAATGAAAGGGAATAGGGTGACTTCAAGATATGCTTAGTATGTGAGGTAGAGTGGGATGTCTCACATGCATTGCACAAGTGTTCTTTGAGGTGGCCTAGGGGCATAGTGCTCATATTATTATGATGAACCTAAGTCTTAAATATGAAAGTGGATTATGATCAAGAATGACCAAAGAGAGGTGCTTAGATTTGGTAATACTATGGAATGTTACCTTAGCCTTGCACAAGTATACTTGGAGGTGGCTTGTGAAGTAGTTTATTTGTATAAGAAGGACAATGAGTTAGGTATGAACTCTTATATGCTTTATGATTATTTAATATGCTTATGATATTCATGTAATGTGTATGCCTTTATCTCTTATGATTATGTGTATTCTTGACTAACCCTTTGAGATATCTTATGTTTGATATGATAGTTTCCATACTTAGTACATTTTGTACTAACGCATATTTTTGTCTACATTTTAATCCAATGTAGGGTCTTGAGGAGATTGAGTTGCTTGAAGGGTAGACTTTCCAAGGCTTGTCAAGAAGTGAAGATTGGTGAGTCCTCATAGCATCCGAAGACACCACCCCTATGTTCTTTACTATGTTAGACTTTTATGGGCTGCGTCCCAAGACATTGTTATTCATGTTATCATTGATGGTTTATGAGACATATGTTAGAAAAACTTCTGTTTTATGAAATGACTTCCGCATTATGTTTTTGGGAAAAAGTTTTTAATTTCGTGTACTTTTCATATATGCAATTAATGATGTTCAAGGGCTTCTACTAGAAATTCGAGAGGTCAAGTACGTTTTGTGACGACTCCAGAGTGTTTTACCTTCTAGGGTATACTTGCGGCTCGTGAAAACTTTGTATCAGAGCATAAGGTAATGAAATGGTGTTAGGATGTCTCAAAACCATGTCTAGTAAATTCTTATTCATCGGTGTGAGTCGCGACACATCTATGAGTAGGAGGCTATGGGATGTTTAGGAAAGTTTCACTTCTTCATTCTTCAAGTCATGCCATAGATTTTGTCTTGAGTAAGCCCTTCTTCTAATGTTGCCTATGATTTGTTTTCTAGGTTATGGCTACCACTAGGGCTAAATCTAGAAGGGAAAGAGATGGCATTGAGAATCAAGAGGTCCCTCCCCTAGGAGGTCAAGTTCCTCCTCAATTTCCTAATGCTTCTCAAGTGGGGAATGTTAGTCTAGAGGAATTTAGGACTTCTATGAACTTGTTGACTCAAGCCTTGACGGTCCAAGCCAATAGGGAGGTGGTGCCAAACCCTATAGGGGGAATGATTGATTATAGAATAAGAGAGTTCTTGAGGATGAACCCTCCAGGATTTAGTGGTTCCAAGGTGGAGAAGGATCCAAATGGGTTCATAGATGAGGTTTACAAGACTCTTTCTATTATGGGTTTGACTTCTTGGGAGAAAGCGGAGCTAGCCGCTTATCAATTGAATGATGTAGCTCAATTTGGTATGAGAAATGGAAGGATTCTAAGCCGATAAGGGCGAGTCCCATAGAGTGGGAGACTTTTAAGTCGGCTTTCCTTGATAGGTTCTTCCCTAGGGAGTTTAGGGGGGTTAAGTTGGGGGAATTCATCAACCTCAAGCGAGGAAATATGAGTGTTAAGGAGTATGCTTTGAAGTTCACTCTTTTGTCCAAGTATGCTTCAAGCCTGGTAGCAAACCCTAGAGAATTGATGAATAGGTTCATGATGGGGGTGTCCGAACTAGTGGAACAAGAATGTCATATGGCAATGCTTGTTGATGACATGAATATATCCCAACTCATGGTGTTTGCTTAGAAAATAGAAGAGTCCAAGCTTAAGAAGGAGAAAAAGAAAAATAGGATGGATAGTGAGGTGTCCGATGGACATGGTCATTCTAAGAATCAACAAAAGTTTTCTGGACAAGGTCATTCTAATTCTTCTAGGTGTGAGGATGAGAGGGTGTATAACCATAGACCTCAAGGGAAGAGCAATGAGTATTCCCAACCTACTTGCACTATGTGTGGTAAGAAACATGAGGGTAGGTGTTTAGCCGGTGGGGATGGTTGTTATGGGTGTGGTGAGAGTGGTCACATGATAAAGGATTGCCCTAAGTCAAAGGCTACTGTGAGAGAAGGCAAGCAAGTTGCTCTCGGTATTGTGGAAGATGCTCCTCTAGCAAAGAAGAGGTTCTATGCTCTACGATCCAAGGGTGATCCCGAACGATCTCCTTATGTCCCTTTTCGATATGTGTTTCTTTAATGATTTATGAAAATTTCCAGAATTTCCTGTGATTATGATTGCCTTGTTGATTTTTCTACTCTTAATTATGATGAATTGATGTTATAAAGGCATGTGTGGCTTATTTCCAAGTGGGGGGTAAGGAGACCTTTTCATAAGGTCTCAATATGATTATGTATAGTTATGTATAGCTTGGAAATTGAATTGTTTCCTTGGTTTGGGTATGTGCATTAAGGTATAACGCATGTACGATGGGCTGCTAGTCTAGAGTAGTTCCTTTAAAGAAGTGTTTAAGAAGGTGTCATTCGAGGATGAATGTTTCCCAAGTGGGGGATATTATAAAGACCCTTAAATGCATTAGGTCAAAATAGATCCTAGCATGTGTATATTGAGCTTATGAGGTCTTAAAATGACTAACTATAGTGTTAAGAGGCAGTGTATTGATTTTGGAGGTGAAACGTCCAAGATGTACGAAAGTTAGTCTTGATACGTGCTTGTGTGCCTTACTATGTTTCATGAGGTTTTATGTAGTGTTTGGAGCTAAAAGTGATAGGGAAGGTTCCTAAAATCTAGATGGACGTATTTAGGGTGGAAACTATCGGGAAAGACTCCCCAAGTACCACCCAATGGGTCCTTGAAGAGGACCCATAAGTAGACAGCGTACTGCCATGGCAGTGTCAATTGACGACTGTCAATCGACGGCTCGTCGGTCAGGCTACACCCCGTCGATGAGGGTCGTTGCTCCACACATAGCCGTGTGAGATTAAGCCCCCAAAATGGAGTCTCTGACCAAAACAAGGGTTGCCAGTACGGCCCGTCAATTGGTCAATGCCCCGTAGATAGCCCTCGTTTATTGACACCTCAATTTTTGCAGGTGTCTCGGCCAAGGGTGGGGCATCATGGTAAATTCCTTCTAAGTCTAAATAAATGCATGCATTGTTAATTTAGGTTGTTTTAGATATTTTATGAGTATTTAAACAATAAGAGAACCATTTAGACCCTAGACTTCAAATCAAAACTTCTCTCACCTAAACTCTCTCAAGAACACCACAGAAGAAGAAGAGGAATTGGAGGCTGCTCTTAGGAAGAATTTCACTAAGGATTCAAGCTGGGATTAAGGCTCTAATCTAAAGTATGTGAAGCTTATTCATCCATGGATTCTTCCATTCATGGAGTCCCCCCTAGTTTTCCTCAATTGTGAATCCAAAAAACCCCAATCTAGAGAGGGTTGTGATTGCATTGTGGGTAAGGCTTGATTGTGATCCCAATCTAGTGAGTAGCATTCAATTATGTTCATGTGATGATTATATCATGTTTTCATGAAGTTTTCATGGTGAATTGTAGTATTTGATGTTGAAGGTGATCATGGTAACTTTAGGCCATTAGAGGAAAGATGAAGGTTCTAAGTTGATCTTCTTAATTTAATTGTATTATATGCTAATTGATCATGATTGAATCACCTAGATATGAATTGAACTAGGCCTAATTTATCTAGGATGATCTTGACTTGTACAGTTGGAATTGAACCTGTGTGATCTCTAATGATCAAATTGAATGACTTAACTTGTAATTGAACATGGATCATGATGAATTGAGGGAAGTAATCTATTGTAGGTCTTGTATGGGCTTTAGGGTGAAGTCACTAGGAAGGGATTGTGATGATGTTTTCTTTATCTTCTACACTTAGACATGAACAAGTTAGGGGAAGAAAGTTCTCTCCATAGATGAACTCTAGGTTGACCTAAGAACCTAAAATAAATTAAGACATGATGAATAAGAATAGCTTGAAGTTGTATTTAATAGCCTCTTCTTGTGTTGACTTGGTGAGATAAGACCAAGGAAAAATAGCTTGAGATGGTGGATCTCATGATAGCTTGAGATGTCAGATCTCAAGGGTAGATTGAGATAGTAAATTTCAAGGAGACTTGAGTTGAAATACTCATGGTAGCTTGAGATGTTGAAATATCATGGAAGCTTGAGTTGAATTACTCATGGTAGGTTGAGGTGATGAACTTCATGGTAGCTTGGGATGGAGGAAGTAATCTCTCATGTTTAGCTTGGTCTTGTGTTTCTAGGATGCATGATCATGATAGCTTGACTCTAATAAACGATATGAGTGTGATAGAAGTAATGGAATTTTCCTAAATGTTGCGGACTCCTAATTATAGATATATTGCGCTTTATATCGATAACTAGGATACTAAAGACATGGTTTCATGGACTCCCTAGGACTCTTGCACGCTAAGCTCTGATACCAAGTTTGTCAAGCCACGAGCCTACACCCCGGACGTGGTTGACACTCAAAGACCATTGTGTGCCCCAAGTGAACCCCTAGCTTGACTTACTAAACTTAGCGGAAAGCAATAATCACATTTATAATGATCAAAGAACTTAACTGAACTACTAATAAAATAATTAGGAATGTTTAAAGGATTACACATTCAACTTGGCTAAAAATGGCAAACTAAGTCTTAACAATTAGAAAAGATAATGAAACGACTAAATGACTAACATATGACTGTCTATGAAGCCTCTAAAACAACTGAGATGGATTGGTACAAACTCCACAATATTATGAACTAACTAGAAAGTAATGAAAATAGGGCCTCTAGAATACAAGTAGGCTCACCGACTGACTCTAAATTGCTCACTGGATCAATGGTACACTGGAATGTTCATCCTAGTTACATATGTATGAATCATAAGACAATGCACGTCAACTAGCATCAGTACATTGAATCTACGAGTATGCGAGTTAGAATGCGAAACAACATAGGCTTGAAAGGAACCTGAAAGAAACTAAACAACTTATCTCGCTCAACTCAAGTCAACATAACTAAACTCATTTCAATATAAAGTTGTGTAAAACAAGAGCAATATAAATAAAAACAGTTTAAAACATGATGTCAAGTCTATGTATGCAAAGATACAATTAACTTTGAGATGTATGAAAAAACACAAATAAACTAATGTATATAAAAATACAATAACTTTTGTGGGAGTTTCTCAAACCGACAACCATCAAATAAGAGCTATAGTGATTATACAATGATCTACCTCACGCTGTCCTATACCCCGCCAAAGGTAAAGGACCTGAACTGCCTAATGGATCCACTAGTCTACCTTGAAAAGGTTTCATCCAAAAAGTATGACCCTATTCTACCCATGGTGGCTACATGGTTTTATGGAGACATGAGTTATATGAACTCATACTCGTCCTCAATTCGGTACTCAATACTACTCCCGAAATATACTGGCTCTTATGTTTTTATAATATACTTATTCTATGATTTGAGATTAGTGCTAAAGAAACATAGTTCAAAGGATATATTGGAAATCTAAGTTTTCCTACTTGTTTCATTTAGAAGGTTATTACTCTTTTATGAAAACTAGCTCGAAGGCTCTTCGGAAATCTCAATTCCGTTCTTATTAAAATGTGAAAACATTTACTTTTTGGAAATACATAGTCCCGATATACTTTCTTACTTTCTTGAAGAAATGAATTGAACTCTTTACTCTTTACTTAAATTGAAACTGGAGTCTTGAAAACAAAGTTAAAACATTTGTAAAAGACCCTTGAAAACTTTGATGAACTTCACATGACTTCACTCTTAACTTTACTTGGATTTACTCTTAACTTTACTTGAATTTACTCTTAACTTTCCTTGAATTTGAATTATGGATTCAAAGATTAGAATTCGTGATAGGAAAGGTCTCTTGATGTTTAGGAATGATTTGGAATAGCTAAACTTGAGAAAGGTTACAAAATCACCTTCTTGGAACAAGTCCACGACGCAGAGATGTCCTAAATAATTATTCGCGAAATTAAATTTTGAGATAGTGGAGTCCACGTCCTCTTCGCGACGCGGAGTAGATTTTTTTCCAGTAGGGGAACAAGCCCGCGACGCGTACTTGTTTCATGAACCTTACTCGACTTTTTCCTTCTTCGTTTTTCAACCCCAATCCACCTAAATTTTATTATCTTTCTCAAATGTGTTTAAAATCCCGATGACCAACATGTATAATCAATACTAACTCAAAGCAACCCTAAACTCAATGAAAGAGTCTCATAAACATCTCAATTCATCCTAATTCAATAACAACACTCGAATTCAAGAATATATGTCTAGAACATCAATTTTCCAACTCTTCTAGGATGAATTTCACTGAGTTGAACATGCTTGGTCGTGGGTGGATGAACCCAACGCTATGAGAGACTCCATGCATAGAGAGATCAAATCCTTAAAGAAATCTGAGATCAAATCCTCTCAAAATGATGAATCGTGTTTTTGCTCTTCTCTTTTCTCTTGTGTTCTTTCTCCAAAAACCCTAAATCTATTTTTCAAAAGCATAAACTGAAGCTAGTCAGGTATGCCCCAAAAATATTACCAAAAACGAATTAATTAATTTGGGTAAGGAAAAGACCAATATACCCTTTAAAATCCCGAATTGGACTTTCCTTATTCCAACAGCCCCACTTCCAAAGGGCATTCACTCATCCAAACTCAGAACTGCGCAAACTCGGCAGCGTTGGAATGATTGTTCCAAGGGATTTCCAACCATATATTGAAGTATACCCTAACTCATGATGAGCTAGAACTTATGGTCGTTTGAAGTTGACCAAAAACTCACTTTTCCTAACTTAAATAATTCCAGATTTTTAATTCTTTCCAAAAATGACTATTTCCTAATTTAAGCTTCTTCCTAGTCATTTTAATTTGCGAAATGTTACAATGAATTATGCATGCTTATATTGATATCGATTATTGTATTGAATCATTATCCATGCTTGATTATGGAGAATTATTGTTGTATTGATGTGTTAATGTGTTGGTGAGTTGGGATCTAAGTCCTTGAAGGTAATTTGTGATCAATCTCTTGATGAATTAGAATTGTTAATGTAATGATTGATCCACTTGAAAGGTGGAGGTTATTATTTGATGATTATATGAATGTGAATTCAATGAAGTTAAGATGATTATGTCTTGAAGGAAATTGTGTGTTGATTGAAAGGCTATTTTCTCAATTTGGCACTCATTAATGATGGAATGTGAAGTGCTTTATAATGCAACTAAATGTGTTGAATTGGTAGATCTAATGTTGATAGCCTCTTCATAAATAAATGAATGAATGTCTTGGTTTGGTAGATCTAATGTTAGTATCCTCCCTATGAAAACTAATGAGGTATTTTACACTATGTCTTGAACTGGTAGACCTAAAAGGTGGTGTCCCTTCATGATGAGTCTAGGAACCAATGTGAATGTGAAACCTTGAAACGGTAGACCTTATGGTGGTGGCTATTCCTAGGAAGAGCAACGAGTTATCTTTATATACCTTGGATCGGTAGACCTAATGGTGTTGACCCTTCATGTGTAAGTGTTTTGAGTTGGTATGCCTAATGTTGGTAGCCCTCCCAAGTACAATATTATGATGTGATTGAAATACTATATGGGAATGTACGCTAAGCACTAAGTGGATAAAGTAAGATGGAAACTCTTCCAATGTTAGACTAGGGTTTCAATGAACATCTTCCTATACCATAACTATGTGCCAATATACGGGTATATAATAGCCAGTGGTAATTTACCAAAGCTAGGATATCACTTAGTCTACCTTAGGAAAACTCTCTTTTCAGTGTGGGAGCAGAACACCAGATTCCATGACCTAGCTCTCATGATCTATGTCATTTAAACACTTATTCCTATCATGTAGGATGTGCACTCTAGTTACTTGATAGGTACTACAAAGTGTAGGTGGTAGTATGAGATGTTATGTATAAATTGCACGAGTAGGCTTCGAAAGGGCTTTAGTGAGTTCCCTAAGTCTTAACAACCAATAAATGAAAGTCCTATAAATGATGTCCTTGAATATTGTTGACTTTTATATGTTAGATGTAAAAATGCATGCTAGTGTGGCTAGTATTATGGGATGCTACTTGAACATTGCAAAGTATGACTTAGGGGTTACTTGAGGTGAAGGCAAAAAGGTAAAGGTAATGGCTTACATGTTGGTATTTTCTTGATGAGATATTATGAAATGTATGATGTTTATACTTGTGTTGTGTGTCTCATATGCTATTAAACAAAGATATTTCAAAAGTGTCATAATGCATGGTATTCCAACCAAATTTCCCCCTTTTAGCATGTTTTTGCAAAGTCATCATACTTAATGCTTAATTGTGCTAATATCATCTTCTTCATGTTTTTACTACAAGTGTGGTTGAGGTAGTTAGTGGATTCCCTAGTTGAAGGGTTAACTTTCTATTCCTCCAGGACTTGGTATGTCCTCATGGATTCGAGGACAAAGAACTCTTATGTTTACTTTTGATGTAATAGACAATTTAGTATTTCTTTCTATTGTGAAGGGTCGTGTCCCTATGATGTTTGAGATTGTGTCTAAGATGGCCATGTGAGACTTCGTATTTTCATTGCTTTATAAATGAGTCTTTGAATGTTTGTTTTATTGAGAAAAACTTTAATTTCATACTATTTTTCTTACCTATGTGATGAATGAATGCTAAGAGGCTTGTACAAGACCCCTTCGAGGTAAAGTACGTTGTGCCATGACTTGGAGGTGCTCTCGTGTCATGACATTGGAAGAAACTACTACAATCAAAACAAGCAACTAAACCAAAATCTAAGGCATTTAACTAAAGACAATGAAGTTCCCATAAACTTCAACAAGAGTTTCAAGAACTAATCTAAACAATGTGGAAGAAAATAACACCTAGAACTTGAAAGTCTATGTACCAAAACATCTGAAGTATAACCCAAGTCTAAACAAGAAGGGATGTAACCCAATCTAATGAACTAAAACTAACTACAACAAATGTCTAAGTTCGGAAATAAGGGACATAGATGAAAGAGAATTACATGGAAGCCCGAAAAATGCTAGCTCACCCTTGAATTCAAAGATGACTATCACAGATCTTCGAAGTGAGGTTTGTCAATAGCCGCTTTAAGATGCCATGTACTCAATAAAAATACGAGCAAGTGCACAATCAGTACAAGCAAGTGAACAATCAATACACAACCATCGTGTACTGGTAGGATCACGCGGCTATCCCACTAAGTGCAATATAAACAAGTTAATACAACAATATAACCATGAAATAAATCGAACATATACAATATTGAATATCACATGCTTCAATAATACACATTTATCACAAGTAGTTGGCCTCTCATAAAGCTCAAACCCAAACTGTTAGTGTACCGGAACATGGTATCCGATCTCATAGTTATACCAAATATGGCAATCAGATCCCATTTTACGCTGCAACGTGGAATTGCGATCCAAGTTAGTTATGCCGAAATGTGGAAATTCGATCCATCAACACACTACAATCACAATCACAAGTACACTCTCAAGTAATACAATCAAATAGTGATTCATTTCATATAATTATTCATCTATCTCATTTTCAACAAGTGTGATCAACAATGCAACATTCGCATACTTACATGCATCATAATGAAGCAAAAACAACAATATATCACACTGTCACATCCCAAGAACACACCCTAGAAGTTAGGGCACAATCTCGGATTGTAACCGTCATACTCAACCTCTCGGAGGTCTTATACAAACTCTTTCATAGTATTCATCGCATATACATAGTGAAAAGTAGTGCGAAATTAAAACTTTTCACAAAACATATCATAGTCTTTAAAAACTCTTTCATATAAAAGTAATAGGAAATACTAAGTCTCAATCTCATCAATCTTAGACACAAGAGTACTTGGGACACGGCCCATACGAATTAGAAAATATAGTACTACTAAGTCTATTACAATACTTCATAAAAAAACATAAAAGACATATATGTCCTCGAGTCAAATGAGGATATACGTCAACTTCTCTTGAACGATCTTTTAATCCAAGTCTTGCTTCCCAAATGCTCCTCACCTACCAACCACTATAGAGATAAATAAAAGCATAGAATTAGTACAACCACATGTACTAAGTATGGCATAATGCATAAAAATCATGAAAACGGACATTTATTGGAAATATGCATCTTTTCATTTAAATATCATAATATAATCATAAGAACAATATTTATCAACTTAGAAACACATAAGATAACATTTAGACAATTTAATGCATTTTTAGAGTCACTTAACAGTAACCTATATTCACTGTACAGTGAAGCAGTGAAGTGCTTGCCTTTCCTTTTTAACACTTTATAGCATGTAGTCTTCTCACTAAAGTTATCCTAAGGATAACTTAAGTCACACAAAGAGAGACCACCCATACAACTCTCTATGTGTGCCTAAACGATCCTGAAGGCTACTCATAATGAGACACATACAAACTTACAATACAACAATATACATAACTTATAAGATATGACAATTCTCTTTACTAAGGCTATCAAAAGACTTACTTAAGTACTCCTAGAAGAGAACGCCCATACACCCTCTTCAAGGTTAGCTAATAATCCTTGAGACTTCCTAAGTTTAGATCATGTCAAAATTAACAATCAACTTCCCTAACTAGAGTCATTCTCAAGACTTCCATAGATAAGACATAAAGAGATCATCCCATATGCCCTCTTCACACTTTAACTAAGGAATCCTTAAGTCACTTTAAATTAGCTACTCATTCACTTACATACTTTCTGACATAAATCATTAGTTCATTAGTTCATTAAAGTGACATTCATCACATAAAGGACATTCATGTAATGGTCTTGGAGAAGACCTAGGGACTCTTACTAACACCTTCAAAGCCTATTGTGTAATGTCTAGATAGCGTCCCATACCACCACCTAAACCTCATAGAACTTCTTTAATGCAAATAGGTATCCCACATGATGAGAATGGGCAACAACCAACATAGACCATGGTAGCAAAACATGGAATCCGGAGTTCTATCCTACTCCGATGAGGTTGTTCTACTTGCCAATGGTAGAACTTGGACACATCCCATGTAGGCACATTAAGGAATATGAAGGGCTTACTTTGTATTCTAGTCTCATACTTTAACTAGAACTACTTTCCTTACCATACTCACTCAGTGCTAGCCTTCGTTCTCATAGATTAATTCACATTAAGATTCATACAAAGGGGTTCCATATCAAGTTCATAACCCAATTACATTTACCATACCAAAGAGGTCCTCTAGGGGCTGCCTTACAATGGCGACAAGAATCTCATTATGACTTTCCTAAGGATTGATGTGATCGTTCCAGCCAATCAACCTTAAGTCCATCATTCATTACATGAAGGATACCATTACGGCTTTTGACTTCAAGTTTCATAACCTTACCACTAGGTTCAAGGTTTCACATAAAGGACCCTCTTATCATCATTCAAGGTCTTACCTAACATTCATACATACAATACTAATACGCTTTAGCTTCCTAAGTCAAGACATCACATATTCACATTCATACATGCATCAAGTAAGGGACACAAGTCTACCTAAACAAGACACAACATACTTCACTTTAGCACATATTACTTGCTATTCTAGAGGCACATAAGGACAACCATCATCATATTAAAGTCATCTTATACACTAATTTATCATCATCAATTAACCATCATAGACTTCACATAGCTAAGTAGGAACAATCATGCATTCAACTCTAAGACTACACACATGAACACATAGTCATTAGTCTAACATTATCACTTAAATAACATCAATTGAAGAACACATACTTTCACATTACTTCACATATAGTTAGATATGATCATACATCACATAATCAACTACACAATTAGTCATATTACTTCAAGTAGTGTCGACAAGGCCACATCAATTCACATAACACCGCCACCATAAGTGGACCAAACCAATCACAACATAATTGAAGTCTAATTAACATTAAATGAAGGGAAATAGGGCACGGTACCACCACTTCATCCTCAACACTTCAATCCAATATCAAATCATCCAATTCAATATCATAAGGCCCTTACCCATGGCCATGAACATCAACTCAATACATAAACTAAAATACTCAATGAAATATACGTCAATTAAATATTGATTTATCAATCTAGGATCAATTAGATAACAATTGAATCCAATTCTTACAGCATTAGAAAGCCCATAAGAACTACACATTAATTCATAAGTATTAAACCAATATCAAGTAACCCATAAATTAGTCAAGAACAAGGGTTCATCAATTACATGGGTTCATAGGTTAATTAAGTTAAAATTATCTTAATAACATTAATTCAATCACTAAACAATGATTAAAAACCTTTAATGCAAGAACCCATGGTAGATCATGAAATAGGTCAATTCATCTTTTGAAAACTTTAGAAAACATCTTTGAAAGTTGGGCTCCTTGATGAAACGAGTTTCAAGGATCAAAAATCATACCTCAAGTAAGCTAATCCTTCAATTTGATGAAGAATAACCACTCAAATCTCCAATCCAAGCTCTTCCTTGATTTTTGGCTTCAATGGAGTCTTAGGGAATTTCTAAGGGATTTTAGAGTTTTGATTTTGAAGAATGAAATCTTCTAAGTGTTAAAGACTTATAAACACATTTAAAATACCCAAAAGACCCTTAGGGAACCGTCAAACCTCTTAGTTGGAAGTGGGGTGAATTTACAAGTTCACCCCTCAACTTAACAGTGAACCTGCGCAGGAACCAGCACCATCGACGGTTGGGCAGTCGACGGACTGTTTGTCCACAAACGGACCGTCCTGTCCTCCCATCGTTTGGTTCAGAGACTCAACATTGGTCTCTCATCTCCCCATACTAAGTCCCAATCGACTATCCACCACCAACGGGGCATTGATTGACCCACTGGGCGTCGATTGCCTTCCATTGGTAGGCTGTCTTGGGCAATCTTGGACACCAACTGTGGGTCCTTCCTCAAGGACCCTTTGATGGTCCTTGGGGATATTTGCCCGGACGTTTCTAACCCAAACATGACCGTATACGAGTTTAGGAACTCTCACATGAATTTCACCCAAAACGAACACGTAAAACTCAACGAAACATGCCTAGGCACACAAGGTCATTTCAAGGCACATTTTTAAAACGTCGTGGACGTTCTTGAGCGTTTGACCTCCAAACTTCACGAAACTTGACACTCTGCCTTTATATACCATAATAACTCATTTAAATACCTCACAACATCATGAATCACACATAAACACATTGAACCACACATATGAGGCACATATGTGACTTAGTCGTCGAACGTCTTTGTCGTTCCTTGACGTTTGACTTCCAATGCACCTAAACTCTTAGCTACTGCCTCAATACAACATTATAGACCATTTTAGGACCTTAGACCACCATGACAACAATGTTAGGCTCTAGTTCACCTAAGTCATTTTTAGGATCTTACACACACAATCATAGAATCACAATCATCTCCTACCTTGAAATAAGTTTGAAACCCTAAGAAACTTGATCCTTTCCTTTACGGATTCATTCGACTTTTTCTTGGTCTACAAACAATCATAATAACATGGGAATCAAAAAACAATCGCTAATTACCCGAAACTATAACAATTCTATGAACAGCAGATCATATTCATGATCTCAAGTATCCAATTTAGGGTTGTTTCCACCATAGAATCTATAACAAAATGCTTCCTCATCAATATTAACCCATTCTATTACATTCTACGGATCGAAAAATGGATTTAAGGAGTGAAAATCTTACTTTTAGCCTAAAAAATGATGAAAATTGAGTAGGAGTCGCATGGGGCTCGTTCCTTAGCTCTAAAAATTGAAAAGTGACAAATAAGGTCGTTTATGGATTTATTATCGACATTGAGTTGCGTCTGGCCCGCCACAGCGACAGAAACCAGCGCCAAAGCTGCCCTGCCACAATGGCAGAAACCAACGCCAAAGCGGACAAAACGAAACAAAGAGCCATTTAAAGAATTCCAAAATCTCCATTTCACAACACACCTCTAACCCACGACGCTCAGAAAATACTCTTGACGCTAAGATTGATTTTGAGAGTTTTACTCACCCAAATTCAATTTCGTAAAGTCGTGCAGGTTATTTTGATGAGTTATCAAACTACTAAAGTAATTATACTCACATATGATTTCTGTACACCTCAATGACACTGATTCATCAAATCTAGACTAAGTTGGAAAATTTCAAGTTACTACCAAAAAGTTGTTCCGGCCCCGTTTCTTTCCCCGTTGGCTTTTCTATAACGACGGAAACCCTGTTACATGATATAAGGGGGAAAATGAAGCATAATTAGAGATTATATTTGCTAGATTTTTTTTACTTTGACTTTTATTAGTAACTTAGCTACTTTGCTAGAATTTTTTAAAGTTCGGTTTGTATAAATAATGTAGCTAAATGTATTGTCAATGCTAATCATTTGATCCTTTACTATTCTACTTTTTCTTTGTTATGAAGCACAATTTAATATAATTATCCTATTTCAACAAAACAAAAAAAATTATGATGATTAGGAGTTTCATTTTTATTATACTTGCAAAAAAGTAATTGAAAAAAAAAATATTACTTTCATGATGCCATTTTTTTTGCGTACGTAACAATTCTGTCACCGTTCTTTTTGTTTGAAACGTATTTATAATTTTTATGCAGTCACCGATTATTATTATTATTATTATTATTATTATTATTATTATTATTATTATTATTAGTAGTAGTAGTAATAGTAATAATAATAATAATAATAATAATAATAATAAAAATAATAATAATGTTTTGTGCATTTTTTGTTTTTTTTACCCCATATTTTCATTTATTTATTTTATAAATAAAATTAATGCATAAGTGTTAATACACTTAATGTCTAATAAAATTATACATTTAAATTATTTATTACTCATGTCTCCTCATCTTACTTGTAACTTCTAATATTAAATATTATTCATAACTTTTGGTTATTTCATTTTCATAATTCTTATAAATATATTATTAATGTTTAAAAAATTATAATAAACAAATGTAATAATAAAGACATAATAAAAGATATTTTTACTAAATTTTGTACAGAAAATTAGTACTCCTACAAAAGATAGAAGAAATTAAAATATATAAAATATTTTCAACGTATATATTGTTAATTTGAACATATTACCTCTTATTCTATTTGATCCACCACGGTGAATATTTTGTTCAACTATATACATATGATAGTTTGCAAAATGAAAAAATATATGATATCGCAGATGAAGAGAAATATTGATATTATCTTATACATTCAATACTAACCTAAATATAAATATTACATATAAATAATACATTAGCCGCGTGAAGCGCGATAATTTCACTAGCAGATAGATTTGAACAATTATAATACCAACCAATAATCACGTGTTTGTACTTTTCGAACTTCTAGTTTCTATACTATATAATCAATACTTCGTCCGTCTCATATTAGATGAACATTTTACTAAATATATTTGTCGTATATTACTTCATCACTTACTATATCAACATTAATTAATTAATTTTTTCTATTTTGCCCCTACAATTAATATGAACAAAGGATAAAAGATAAAATTAAGAGTTAATATTTCATATGATAACCACTAATACTTCTTTTCACAGAAAGTTACTCAATTTTTAATTTCATTTATAACCTCAAAGTCACTTAACTATGTATTATTTTCATAGAAAGTCACTCAACTAATAGTTCTTTTTACAGAAAGTCACTTAACTTTCTTTTATCACCTCAGAGTCAGACAATACAAATATTTTACCTACAAAGTCACTCAATATTGATATTTCATTTAGAAAATCATACAATCAATTTAAATATTTTTTTCATTAAAGTTTATTAAAATACAATTTTGTAACAAAATAATAAGATGCTTATTTTAATTATTTTATTGAAACATATTTTTTAAAAACCAATTTCTTAAAAAATAATAAGATTCTCATTTTCATTAATTTATTAAATTCATCGAAACATTAATTTTGTTTTAAACTAATTTCTTAAAAATAGTAAAATACTGATTTTAATATATTATTTAATTTTGTTGAAAGATAAATTTTTTTAAAACAATTTTTTTATATTTAAAAAAAAGGAAAAATTATGCGGTTAAGTAAATTTATACTATTTAATTTCTCATCATAGTTATAGTTTGTTATAATTACCATTCACGACTAATATTATACATTAATTACGTGGACTGATTTCGAGTTTGTATAATTAGTCATATTTGTATATCTATAATTCTCTAGAATATACAAATACAGATGTATAATATACAATTATCTAACGATATACATATACAATTTGTCTCTCCCCACTTTTTGGCCTTTCTCTCGCTCTCACCTCTTTCCCTCAGTCTCGCTTGCCTCTCTCCTCCCTATAACATATAGCTACAAATTATAATTATCAAACTATATTATAAAGACTATTAAGCTATTTTTTGTGGCTATATGTGAAACGTTCCAAAAAAAAAAAGGTGTGCTGCCAGGCACCAACACTGGTAAACGTGGATGCCATGCAATGCATCATTTTCGATTTAAAAATATCCTACCGTGTAAACCTTAATATTTTTGTATTAATCACAATATTGTTTCTTAAAAAAGTTAAGTCTAAAATTAAAAAATTTAGTTCAACCAAATTTTAAAAAATAATTAAAATGAATATTTATTATTTTAAAAAATAATTTAAAACAAAATAGTATTTCAACAAAATTTATAAAAATAATTAAATGGGCATTTTATTATTTTTAAATTTTTTTGTTTAAACCAAAAATTGTATCTCAACAAAATTTAATGAATAAAAACTATAAATTTCTACTTTTACTCGCAATCAATTACTTTCATAAAGACATGTTGCCTGCATTTTTAATGTGAAAATAATCAAAAATAAAACACGATATTTTAAAAAAAAAAATAGAAAAAGGTGAAATTTTAAAACACGAAATACCACTTGCGTACATTTGAAAATTAAACTCACTTTAGGAAATTTTCGTAACCACTTGCGTTTGAAAATAAGGAAATAAAGTAATTTTTTGTTCAATTACGGTTATAGTAGAATTTAGGAAATAAAGTAAATTTAGTTTGTTAAGTAATTTGAGTTTTTTTTCATTAGGGTAATAAGATGTGTATAAATAGATAACTATCTTAGTTTACACTTTATAATTCACATAATTAGTATAGCTAGGTTAATTTTGGATAAATCAATGTCGAAGCAAATGGGAATACGTTTTCATCCTACTGATGCGGAGTTAATCAACTATCTTAAGAGATTTTTCAAAGGCGAATTATCATTGAATCAACAATGTCCTATCCAATTTACGGATATATATGGAGATCAACCACCATGGGAGATATTTGGAGCTAATTCTGAAGAGAAATTTCGTTACTTTATTACTCCTTTGAAGAAGCGGAAGATTAAAGATAAAAGGTTTTGTCGAACATGTGCTAAAGGGACGTGGAAAGGGCAAACCGCAGAAGATCTTATAAGGAGAAATAATATGGGTCCTATGATAGGGTTCAAGAGAAATTTCAGGTTTGAAACAAGTGAGTGCAGCCAAAATAAAACTTGGTTGATGATAGAATATCGTGTTGCGGATAGTTTCTTTAAGGAAAACAGTCATATTGTTAAAGAAGATTTTGTAGTGTGTCGAATCAAGAAGAAGAAGAACGTGGATCATCATGTTATGGATGTAGAAGATGGAGATGTTGCGGGGGTTATTGATCCTATGTTGTTGCTTGAACCTAATCATAATAACGACTACTCCACAACGGAATTAGATCAAGTTAGGGTTTGTGAGGCTACAACGAAATATGATGTTCAAAACAGTAGTACAATGGAGAATAGAGAGACAACGTTGGAAGTAGAAGAAGGAGATGGAGTTGTTGATATTCCGGATGATTGGTTGGAGGATTGATTAGTTTGAAAAGAAATTGTATATAGTTTAGTTTTGCCCATATATAAATAAATATACATATTGTCGATGTTTTGATTATGAATTGTGCTAACCTGTCTCTTTTTTAGTATAATCTTAGCTAGCTCCATATAATTAGTGGCTATAACGAATTAAAGAAGTAATATAGGGGGAAAAAATAGGCAACAATATATTCCAATAAAGACATTAATTATAGTTATGTATTAATTATACTTCTACATTTAACTGAAGCATGACCTACCTAGCTAGTACGCATATCCTGTATTTGACATGAAAAATAACCACAACAGAGTGCATTATGAATCACTGGTAGGTGTAGTATCTGCTGCTTCAGATGATCTAACTATTGCTTCAATAGTGTCCATGTCAACTGTCATAACATCCTCAACTTCAGCCTCAGCCATTACTTCATCTGCATCACCTGCACTCGCTATAGGTTCCACTCCATTAGATTCAACCGGGGAACCCTTCGTTTCTGTTTCTGTTTCTGTCTCTATCTCTGCTTCTGTTGCAGCATGTTGTATGGTATATGGATCGCTAGAGATAGTCAATATTGATGTAACTAACAAATTCTGCAGACACCGTAAAGCATGAATGAATACTCCACAACTAGTAGTAATTACAAAACAAGACCATATTCAGTCTGTACCCGATCTTCTTTTTAACAGTTAACAATTGTCAACTAAGCTCAGTAATGTAATCTTATGCTACTAAGGAGTTTCCTCCAGAAAGTTGTGGACGTTAACAAGTGTTGAGATGACATCAATGAGATTAAACACTAAAAGGCTCCACATAGGAATCAAACCTTTTCTAGAGCCAATGCAAGCTTTGACAGCTTGGAATAAATGTTCCGCGCATCCAACAAAATCTGCTCAATATTGAAAACCAGAAATCAGTCATCAGCATGAAGAGAATCATTGTAGCAGTGAATATAACATACGAAATACACTAAAAATAACACCTCATATTGAGCATACTCCCACTAAGACGACTCCTATACTAGAAAAACACAAACTTTTTCCATGAAATAGAGAAACACGGCTTTGAATTTAAAGGAAAATCATGTAGAATTAAGCACTAACATATCCAACAACGTGAAAGTGAGATTAAAAAAGACTGTCACCTCACAAAGTCTTTGTAACGTAAATGGAGGGCCTTCAGCAAAGCTGTTAAGAGCTGCAAAATCAAGGTAATGTGGGAAAGATCAAAATCAGAGTAATGAACCAGAAGACAAGAGCTTATCTCAACTGCATCAGGAGAAAATCAAATAAAATGTGAAATGGTAATATATGTTAGAAGTTCGGTTACAAAGTGAGCCCAGAGAAAACACCATGGAAGCAACCACAAAGTTATAAGGCTGATTTGGAATAATAAAATTTTATTTGACAGGTAACATATCAGGAGTTACTTTTCACATGATACAATGTGCTACATTATTTTCAGGTGAGTAGTTTTCCAGTAATAGGTTGAGCCGGACTGGCCTTAATAACCATAACTGAGAGATCAGCAGGCAAATGAAAACTCTTCAAATTGTGAAAGTGAAGCAGATGAATTAGCTTAACTGCTACCACAGAAGAGAGTAACAACACTAATGGGAACTTTTTCTTGTTTATTTGAAACTGTGACAAACCATATGCAGAAAGTGGCATATGCCTAGTGGGAGCTTTTCCTTTGAACACCTTAGAGACACCCACATCCTATTTGGAGGCAAGCACATGGTATGAATATCTACAAAATGGGAGATGAAAAATTTCTCTTTGAATTTGCTTTTAGATCCACTGCAGAACAGATTATGAAGGGTGAATGGTGTTGGAAGAATCTCCTCGTCCAGCTGCATTAATGGTGGTCACCATCGATAGGAGCTATCAACAACAGTGAATTACCCAGTTCAGTATGGAACAGACTAGTTGGATTACCTTTGCAATCCTGGCCTCAAAAGGTCTTTCAAAGCTATTGGAGACAACTGTGGAGGTTGGTTGGATACGGAGGAAAAGCCGCAACTTCAGAACCACTTGAAATGGGCCAGGATAAGAGGGGAGGAAAGTGAGGTTCCAAAAGAAATAACCTTGGAGGAAAATCCGGCAACTTCTTCCATCGGAGAAGACAAAGGAGAACAACGGGTGGAAATTCCAGCGACTTCAATTGGTGTCTCACAAGGGTATATGTCCCTCACACTAGAATGAACAAAAATGAGCAATAGGAGGAGATTGCAGCAGCCAGGGTTTGTGGGACGGTCCTTGTCACTTGTGGAGAGTCAAAATTCCTTTCAAGGTTTCTTGCTTTGACTGATAAGTGGCAAGGAAAGCTTATACTTTTGTATGTAAAGATCACAATCAGCTCTTTTTGTAGCTGATTTTACTGTTAATACAAGTGGCTACCTTTATCCAATAAAAAATAATAATAAGACCGTCATCAAGCAAATACTGAAAATGGACATAAAAAGACATTCTGGACAATATGTTGACCATCCGTACATATATGCAGAACCAATATGCAAATGCATTTATTCGACCATTTCACAGCAACCTAACAAAGAAGAGCATTATTTACTCCTACTCCACTTCTTCCTTTTTCCTCCATTCAACCTTTTTTTTACATCACATTTCCTCCCTACTGTTAGAACAAAAATACTTAAGAAACTGATTTGAAAAAATAAAAATAGAGTGAACTTATGAAATTCCTTCTTTATATTAATCTACAGAAAGTCTGAATTTATACAAAGAAAAAAACATAAAAATTAAAACTAAATAAAAACATGTGTCACTAACTACCATAAAAGGGGCCACTAACAGCCATAATGGAGCCACTAACTTCAAAAAGTTGAGCAACTAAAGTTGAGTAAGTCTAGCTAGAAAATAGGAAGCACTAAACTGAAATAAGTAAAAACAGTAAAAATAATAATAAGCTGGAAAAAATGCCAATTGTCTAACACTCCTCCTTGGCATTTTTGTGGCAAACACCAATTCTTTGCCTCAGATCTTCAAACCTTTCCTTTGGCAATGACTTGGTGAAAATGTAAGCTAGCTGGTTCTCAGATGAACAATGAACAAGCAACACTTCATTAGATTGTTGGACTTCTCTAACAAAATGAAACTTGATCTTGATATGTTTAGTTCGACCATGAAACACTGGATTTTTTGAGATTGAAACTGCTGAACTGTTGTCACACATGATCTTGGTAGCTTCTGTTTGATCATGGCCTAAGTCCTTCATCATCTTCCTTAATCATCTTCCTTAGCCAGATAGCTTGATTCACAGCAGATGCAGCAGCTATGTACTCAGCTTCTGCTGTTGATTGAGTTGTAGTTTCTTGTTTTCTAGAGCTCCAACTAAAACAACTTGTCCCCAAACACAAAAGATATCCAGAGGTGCTTCTGGAATCATCAACTCCACCACCCCAATCACTATCAGAGTACCCGATCAGGTTAATAGTTACTTCGGCAGATGTTGGGGAAAAAATTCCAAACTTGGTGGTTCTTTTAATATCTTTTAGCCGCTGTGAGGTGTGTGTCTCTAGGCGAATGCATGAACCTAGAGAGCAAACTAACAACAAATAGAATGCCAGGCCTGCTTGCGGTTAGATATGGAAGACTGCCAATTAAGCTTATATACATACTATCGTCCACTTTTTCGGAATCCTCATCCTTGCCAAGCTTCACACCAATAGATATTGGAGTACTCATAGGTTTGCAGTCTTGCATTTTAAACCAGTTTAGAATATCCAAAATGTATTTCTGCTGGCATATGAAATTCCATCACTGGACTGCAACACTTCCATACCGAGAAAGTACTTCATGACTCCAAGATCAGTCATTTAAAAGATTTTCTCCATTTCATCCTTGAACCTTTGGATTAGTTCAATTTTGCTTCCTGTCACAAGCAAGTCATCCACATAAATTGAGACAATTAAGGACTCACATGCAACAGTGACTTTCACATACAAAGTAGCTTCACTTTGACTTCTACTAAAGCCAAGTTGGATGAGATGATTGTCCATCCTCTCATATCATGCAATTGGGGCTTGTTTTAGGCCATACAAGGCTTTTGTTAAGAGATAAACTTGATCCTCTTTTCCGGGAGTTGAGAAACCATCAGGTTGCTCTACATAGATCTCTTCAGCAAGCAAACAATTCAAGAAAGACGATTTGACATCAAGTTGATGAATTTGCCAGGAACTATGAGATGCAAATGCAAGAATAAGCTTGATTGTGTCATATCTTGCTACATGAGCAAATGTTTCATGGTAATCCACACCATATTGTTGTGTGTATCCCTTCACCACCAATCTAGCCTTATGTTTGCAAATTGTTCCATCAAGATTGAGTTTTGTCTTGAAAATCCATTTTACACCAATCACCTTGCGATTTCTAGGTCAGGTTCTGTTCTTCTCGATCATGTCTAGTTCTTCTTGCATAGCTCTCCTCCATGCCTGAAAGTCTTGTGCTTCAGCATAGCTTGTTGGTTCAGAGCTAACCAAGTTACACCGCTGATAGACATCTTTTAAGGATCGAGTTCCCCTCACTAGTACATCATCAACTAGTTCATCTTCTGAAAGTTGAGGCTGCTCTATTGAAAATGAATCAGAATAAGAGGTCTTCTGATTTTTCCAATCCCAACCAGCTGCTTCATCAAACTTCACGTCTCGGCTGAGAATTAGTTTGTCTGATTTCAAATAGAAAATCCTGTAACCTTTGGATGAACTATAGCCCATAAATACGCCTTTATGAGCCTTGTTGTCCAGCTTACTCCTTTTTGTTTCTGGAACTCGATAATAACATATACACCCAAAGATTCTGAGATGGTGTACTGATGGTTTGTTCCCACACCAAGCTTCATATGGAGTCATGTCCTGCAAGGCCTTGATAGGCAATCTGTTCAGCAAATATACAGAGGTAGGTATTGACTGCCTTAGCCCAAAACTGATTTGGGATCTTTCTTTCGAGCAAAAGACATCGAGCCATCTCCATTACTGTCCTGTTCTTCCTTTCAGACACGCCATTTTATTGTGGAGTGTATGGTAATGTCAATTGGTGTTCAATACCTGTGCTATTACAAAACTCCACAAATTGAGAAGAAGTATTATTCTCCTCCATTGTCAGACCTTAAAGCCTTAATACTAAGATTACATTGATTTTTTACTAAAGCTTTAAATTGTTTAAAAACATCAAAGACTTCACTCTTCAGTCTTATGAAATAAACCCAACACATTCTGGTGTAGTCATCAATAAAGAGGAGAAAGTATCTGTTACCACTCAGCGAATCTATTTTCATTGGGCCGCAAACATCCGTATGAATGAGCTGAAGTTTTGGTTAGCTCTCCGTACTTGATTTGCTTGAAATGGCAATTTTGTTTGCTTTCCATGTTGGCAAGTTTCACAAACTTGAGCATTATAAAGAAATTCAGGCATATTTTCCACTAGCTCCTTTTTTTTTTCATCTCCGCGATGCTTCTCAGATTGAAGTGACCAAACCTTTTGTGACATTGGTTTGTACATGTTTGTGAAGTAATAGTGTAAGCCTGCTCAGTTATTTTCTCCCAATCAACTGAAAACATTCTGTTGCTCATCTTGACATAAAATAACTCTACTCCAGAAAGGTCAAAAACAACACATTCACGATTCTTAAAATGCAGAGAATAATTATTTTCAAGCTTTTGTCCAACACGCAACAAATTTTGACTCATATCAGGTGTGTAGAAAACATCAGGAATAGTTTTGATACCTGATGTTGTTGAGATAGACACTGTACCTCTACCTTTGACTTCTACTGCCTCACTGTTTCCCACTTTTACTTTAGATTTGTAAGTATCATCGAGGAATTTGAACAGTTCAACATCATTGCACAAGTTATGTGTGCAACCACCGTCAAGAAGCCATGAATCAGAGGATTCACTGATTGAAAAGTATGAAACTGCAAAGAGTTGCTCCTCATGTGCATCGGCAGCTTCTGCTACTTGTGCTTGCAAAGCACCAGAGGCCTTTGCTCTTGATTTGCAGACCTTGGATACGTGTCCCGTCTGCTTACAGTTGCCGCATATAACGTCGACTCTCCACCAACAATATTTCTCCAGATGTGTATTTCTTTTACAAATGTTTGTAAGGAGGGAACTTCTGCTTCACATCTCCACCATTATTTCCTCCATCATGCTTGCCCTTATTCTTTTGGTGGAATTGTTGCTTTCTTTTTTGCTTTTGTATAGAGAAAGCTCCTTCACTGAACTTTTCTCGTCTCATAGTCCTCCTTTGCTCTTGTGCTTGAAGAGCACTCATTAGTTCACCTAATGAAAGTTTGCCCAGGTCCTTGGATTCTTCAAGAGAGGAAATCTTAGATTCAAACCTCTCACGAAGAGTCACAAGAACTTTCTCCACAATTCGTTTGTCTGTAAATTCTTCATCAAGAAGTCTAATGTTATTAACAATTAAGGAGATTCGATCAGCATACTTACTGATAGTTTCATCCTCCTGCATATTCAAGGACTCAAACTCTTTTTTCAGGTTCAACACTTGCATTTGACGTGTCCTATCGCTGCCTTGATATTCTTCTTTCAACCTATCCCAAGCCTCTTTTGCAGTTTTGCAAGCCATGATTCTGTAAAACACAAAATCTGCCACAGCATTCTGTATAAGCGACTTGGCTTTAGATTTCTTTGCCTTCTCTTCATTGTTGGATTTAATTTGAGCCAAGGTAGGATTTGCTGGTAGAGCAGCAAGTGGTTTATCTTCCGTCACAGTTTCCCAAAGTTCATAGGCTTCCAAAAAAACTTGCATCTTCACATACCAGATTTGGTAATTTTCACCAGTGAAAGTGAATGGTGGATTTAAAGATAGGTTGTTGGATGCCAGTTGTGTTGTAGGTTAAAACTTTTTTTGTCCTGTAAGATCAACGAGAGGCTCTGATGCCACTGTTAGTACAAAAATACTCAAGAAACTGATTTGAAAAAACAAAAATAGAGTGAACTTATGAAATTCCTTCTGTATATTAATTTGCAGAAAGTCTGAATTTATACAAAGAAAAAAACATAAAAATTAAAACTAAATAAGAACATGTGCCACTAACTACCATAAAAGGGGCCACTAACAGCCATAATGGGGCCACTAACTTCAGAAAGTTGAGCAACTAAAGTTGACTAAGTCTAGCTAGAAAATAGGAAGCACTAAATTGAAATAAGTAAAAACAGTAAAAATAATAATAAGCTGGAAAAAATGCCAATTGTCTAACACCTACTGCCTAAGAGAATGCAACTTAAAACATCAACATTGAGCATCTTAAAACATCCTAACAAGTAGTGAGACCCCAAGCTAAACACTTAAAAAAAAGGGAACTTTCACATATAGCCACTTAAGAATAATTAATTACTGTCAATAGTTATAGTTTGATAATTACAATTTGTAGCTACATGTTATATGGAGGAGAGAGACGAGCGAGACTGAGAGAGAGGAGAGAGGAGAAAGAGAGGGGGAAAAGAGGGGGAGAGAAAGGTGAATTGTATATGTATATTGGTTAGATAATTGTATATTATACATATGTATTTGTATATATGAAAAAGAGATTGGGAGAGGGAGGAGAGAGGCGAGTGAGAGAGAGCATAGAGTGGGAAAGAGGTGAATTGTATATGTATATGTTAGAATATGAATAGGTTTATACAATCCTATTAGAATAGGAATAGTTTATACAATACTATTAATATAGGAATAGGTTTATATAATCCTATTAGAATAGGAATAGGATTACTAAATAGTATCCTATTTGGTAAAGAATTGTATTCTATGGTCTATAAATAGGGTCTCATGTAATAATGTAGATACAACAACAATTCAATAATATTATTTTGCTATATTTCTCACATGGTATCAGAGCAGGGCCCGTCTCACCCGATATTGGGGTCCCCCAAAATCAAAATTGCCCACGCACCAGATGCTTGAGGTGGGGTGTTAAAGAATAACAAAAAAGTCCCACATCGGTGGTTAATGAGATGGGTGGACTCCTTATAAGGCTTGGGCAATCCTCCTCCCTTTGAGCTAGCTTTTGGGGTGTGAGTTAGGCCTAAGACCTAATTTCACATGGTATCAATGTGGACAACAGCAGCATTAAGAAGGGTACCAAGCAAGAAGAAGAGACCTTCAAGGAACATTGTCACTTTTCTGCTATGTTTCTTAACAAAAGAAGCGACAAAGGGAAAAGAGTTTGAGAAAAGGATCCATAGAAGTAACTCCCCCTGAAATTCCAATGTCGTAACCAAAGATCAGGTCGGGGTTTGGTCGTCTGAGCCTCCCGATCCTCGTGACGGTGTTGTCTTTTGCATAACACCTTTAGAAAGAAAGATGATGCAAATCAGTCCCACCGTTGCCACCGAAATTTGACACCGGTGACTTGAAGTTCTCAAGTGACCTAGCTTTTGCTAACATAATCATTAGCCGGACGGGCGGCATATATGAGTAATAGCCGCCCGCCGACAGCGGAAACTCTTTGATTGTTTACCAAGATCGTAGTGGCTCTGATACCATCATTCCGGTGACTACTTTTTCATATTTAATTTTGTATCACCGTCCCATCTTTCCGGTGACTACCTTTTTTTGCATATCTGATTTGCATAGCACCGTACATCTCCCGAACTACTTTTCATATTGAATTTGTGTAGTACCGTGGAATTTTTTCGAACTATTTTCTCATATCTGAGTTGCATAACATCATGTGTCTTTTCAGTAACTTAGATTTGATTTGCATAGTTCCATTCATCTTTTTCGGTGACTCCTCAAATCTGATTTGCGTAGGGTTGTGCCATCATTCCAATCCTACCTATATAATTTCTCTTTTTCATTAGGGTCGTGCCATCATTCCGACCCTACCCATATTATTTCTCTTTTTTTGTCAATGGTGTCGTTCCATCAATTTGAACTATCCTATATAATTTCTATTTTCTAGTTGGGTCGTGACATCATTCCGACCCTACCTATATAATTTTATTTCTTAGATTGCGACCATTTTTAGCCATCAAATCTAATACTACGGCATATGAGCATGTTCCAATAATTTTTTGGTGACTTTCTTATTTAATATTAACTCATCCATTGATGCCAACATGATCCATATACTTTATATTAGATTTGAGCACTTCGTTGCTCGGGGGAGTTTAGTAGCCTTGTATGTCGATTGTGTTGTGTCATCGATTGTGCAGATCACTCTATGGTCTAGAACAATTTTTCTCAAGCTTGGGTTGGGAAGTTCAACACCAACATTATGAATCAAATTCAGTATTTCATGCGAAGATTAAGCACATTGAGATTTACTGGCATTATGCATCAAATCCATCAAATCCAGTATTAATGAGAAGACAAGCACATTAAGATTGACCATCAATTTTGTGAAGTCTGAAATATCTCACCAAGCCCCTCATCGGTCCCCCTGTTAATTACATTTGTAACAAGCTAGATGCATGAATTGTACGCACTAGCTTGAGGGGGAGTGTTAGAATATGAATAGGTTTATACAATCATATTAGAATAGGAATAGTTTATACAATACTATTAATATAGGAATAGGTTTATGTAATCCTATTAGAATAGGAATAGGACTACTAAATAGTATCCTATTTGGTAAAGGATTGTATTCTATGGTCTATAAATAGGGTCTCATGTAATAATGTAGATACAACAACAATTCAATAATATTATTTTGCTATATTTCTCACAGTATATAATTATATATTATACATATGCATTTGTATATATGGCAAGCGAGATTGGGAGAGGGAGGAGAGAGGCGAGTGAGATAGAGAGAGGGAGGAGAGGCGAGCGAGAGAGGGGAGAGAGTGAGAGAGAGGTAAATTGTATATGTATATTGGTTAAATAATTGTATATTATACATATGTATTTGTATATCCTGATGAATTATTTATATACAAACGTGACTAATTATACAAACTCGAAGTCAGCCCACGTAATTAATGTATAATGTTAGTCACGAGTGGTAATTTTAGCAAACTATAGCTATGATGAGTAATTAAATAGTATAAGTTTGCTTAGCCGCGTAATTTTCCCTAAAAAACAGACATCCGAAGCACGATCAATTTTAGGAGAGCCCTATACTTCCATGGCACCCCAAGCTAAACACCAAAAAAACTCTAACATCCTAACACATATATACTTCTATGGCATGAGAATATTTTTTTTGCCTCCAGTAAGCACACAAAAACAGGACAATACAGGAAGGTATTCTAGAAATATGACACATTACGTATCATCTTTTATAATTTTTGGATAATAATAACATTGTTGTTCCAATCAGCTAGCGCGAACATTGACTTTTCCACCGGGTACCTGCCATCTCCCACCAACACATGGATTGGTAACTCTACCTACCAATCAATTTTCGGAGAATCATATACTTCTATGGCATGTGAATTTCTTTTGCCTCCAGTAAGCAAACAAAAACAGGAAAATACAGGAATGTGTTCTAGAAAGAAAAAAATATATTCTATCAGCAGATTTTTCTTATAGAACTGTTACAGACAAATAAAGCTAATTGTCCCCCATGTCAAAGGAGAACGACAGGAATAGGTAAGGCAAATGACTACGGGAATACCATCATCCAACCTTTTAGCCAACTCAGGTAAGCTCTCTCCTAAACAGGATTGTTGCTGTTCAATAGTCATTTTTACCTCGGGATAATCTGACAGGACCTTCAATAAAGCATTTAAGAGTGGTTAAAAGTTCATATACACAATACAGAAATACTAAAACAGCATAAATTGGAATACGACTCTAAAAGTTGTCATACACTGACGTCTTGGCATACCTCCCCATACCTGCTTAAAATGGAATGACAGCATGCCCTTGAGTTTGTCCCAGTCATGCCTGAGCCAAACATACACAAGATAAATTGTTCATGACACGAAACTTCCAAAATCATAATGCAATAAACAAGAATACAACAGAGACAACTCTTTTTCGTTCTTTTCTTTTTCTTTTGGATCAGAATACAACTCTTTTCTTCTTCTTGAAAGAGACTACTGTGTAGAATTTAAGATTCTCTATATTTACTTCCCTAGCTAACAACAAGAAAAGACAGTCCCACATGGAACAACTTTTATCACACACTTTAAAAAGTTCAAATTTTGTATACAAAGAAATAGAATTTAAAATTGAATCTACAAATTAAATTCTCTTCTGACCTTGGTATAGTTTCTCTTAACCTGGGCTGAGAAAAGAAACCCTCAAAGGTGCTCCTTGAAAGCGGGGGAGTGGGGAAGAACAAACAAATTATCATTAAGAAGGGGCAAATAAGTCAATAGTAGTGAAGACTGAACAAACAAATTAATAACACTCCTTGGATGGTGAACTGAACATGATAAGTGGGTTGGTCAAGATCACTCATCATGCTCCATGCCCGTTTCATGGTACACGTTCCATTTGGTTTCAAAGTTGGATTTGTCAAGCTTAAGAAACTTATTATTCGGACAACACCAATAGATCAAGTGGAATATACTACCAAAGAAGGTTGCAATATATATATATATATATATATATATATATATATATACACACACACACAAAAGTAGAGACAAGATAAGAGAACAAAAAGAGACATGGTATCTTGTGTACTATAATCTGAGCACCTACAGGGCTACAACAATAATGTCATTAAGCCTTCCAATTGAACTCTCTAATGGAGCATGCAGCTGATAAACTTCAAACCTTACCAGGGCAAGCTGGGCCAAGCCAAATTTTTGGATGTTGCTAGCCCAGTTGACTTTTATGTTAGTAATTAATGTTTGATGCAGTTCTGCTCATATTTAGGGCATCTTCAACCCTATTCTCTATTTTACACTTCAAATATAGAGTACTCTATTTTGCAATTAGAGCCTCTACACTATCTTGAATTAGTGCATTAAGATCACATTCATCCTCGATTATCATGTTGTGCGGTATAAAACATTTTAGTCATTATATCATGTAGCAATTCGTTTCTCAAAAAACGTGGCAGTCCTGCAATAATTGCAAAACGTGATTGCATAACTCCAAATGCACGTTCGACATCTTTTCGGCATGATTCTTGTAAAACTATACAATAATTGCAATCACGTGATTGAATATATGTTGAAGAAAAAGGAGTTTAAAACTCAAATGAACCATGAAGCATCCATGGTTAATCTTGTTGATAAAAATGACATGGATGATGATGAATTTGAAGTGAATATGCCAATGGGGCCTCCCTCAAAGCATCAAAGGATGCCTTTAAGTAGTGGGAGTGGGTCTTCCATCAATAGCACTATCAAGGGTCCTATGAATCTCTATTTCTCGCAAAAACCAAATGAAAAGAGAAAAGGTGGACCTATTGACTTAGAATCTTCTAGAAAGATTTGAGGGATCATGTTGTATCCGCTTTTGCTAGGTGGATGTATGATGCAGGGCTTCCTTTCAATTGTGTTAATTACACAGAGAGATTTGGTGAATTAATTGAGGTAGTCGGACAATATGGCCCAGGAATGAAGCCCCCCACCTATCATGAGGTAAGAGTTCCTTTTCTAAAAAAAAAAAAAGAGGTGGAAAAGACAAACAAGATAGTAGAAGAACATAAGGTTCAATGGAAAACGTATGGTTGTTCCATTATGATGGATAAATGGACATCAAGGAATGGGAAAATGGTTATTAATGTTTTGGTGAATTCTCCAAGAGGGAGTGTGTTATTGAATTGTATGATGCTAGTGACTCTTCTACCGATTCAAATAAGATGTTTAACTTGTTTGAGAAGACTATCATGAAGATAGATGAGGAAAATATGGTACTAGTTGTGACTGATAATACAAGTGAGAACAAAAGAGTGGGTAACATGTTGAAGGGAGTGTCCCACATTTTTTCTGGACTCCTTGTGCTGCTCACTGTATCAACTTCATATTTGGTGACATTTTCAAAGAAGCCCTGTATTCTACAGGTGAACTTGAGTCTTGATATTTAATTTTCTTTTTTAAACTTCATGTTAGTTTTCTTTACATATTAACTACCATTTTTTAAACAGTTTTTGGCAAGGTTGTTAAGATACATGCTTATATCAATCAAAGGGCACTGTTGTTGAATATGATGAGGAGATACACAAAGCAAAGAAATTTGGTAAAACCCGCCAAGACAAGATTCGCAACAACTTTTTTGACTTTGTATAGTTTTTATAAGCAAAAGAAAATTTGAGAACTTTGCTTATGTCAACTGAATGGAATGAGAGTGTCTATTCAAAGGAAACTCTTGGTAAAGAAGTTGCGAGACACATCATTTGTTCATATTTTTGGAATGACGTTGTTCAAGCACTCAGAGTTGATGGTCCTTTAATTCATGTACTTCGTATGGTGGATGGGGAGAAAAAACCACCAATGGGTTACATAAATAAGGTCATGGACAGGGCCAAAGAAAGTATTGAAAAGGCATCCAATTATGATACAAGGAAATATAAGAGTGTTTTTGAAATCATTGATGTCAGGTAGACAGATCAACTTCATCAATCTTTGCAAGCAACTGGACACATTTTGAACCCAGGGCTCTATTACAAAAATAATGACATGAAGACTTTAACTAAAGAAATGTGGCAGGGATATCATAAATGTGTTGAGAGGATGATCCCAGATAAAAATTTGCAAGACAAAATAGGGGAGGATCTTCGTGTGTACATGAAATCTCATGAGCTACTTGGAATTGAATCAGCCATTAGAGCTACAACCTTAAGGTCGCCATGTGAGAATTTCATCTTTTAATTGTGTTTAAAGCTTCAACTTTTAAGTTATTACACATCTTTTAAAATAACTCTTCTACAGTTGAATGGTGAATGCAATATGGTCATAATGTCCCAAACTTGCAACAATTTGCTATTAGAGTGCAAAGTTTAACTTGTAGTGCATCCGGTTGCGAGAGAAATTGAAGCGTGTATGAACATGTGAGAAACTACATTACATTATTGCTAAATTAAATGGTATCTTAATCTGTTAATCATTCTAGGTCCTCCTATTAATTACTTTCTACTATGTTCAGAGTCATAGTAAAAAGAGAAATAGGCTTGAGTTGACACGCTTCAATGATCTAGTGTTCATCAAAATAATAGAACATTGGTGCGTCATTACAATGCTCGTAATACCATTGATCCAATTTTGTGGATAGTATTGATGAGGCAAATGAATGGTTAACCGGAGCACCCCAAGATCACCAAGATGAAGAAGTGTATGAAGGAGAAAGTACCACTTATGGTGATGTTTCTATGGCAAGTGGTGTTGAGGAGAATATTTATGGTTTTAGGAGTACTTTAAGGGGCAAGGAAAGAGGAGTTAGAGGTTCCAGTTCAAGTGGAAACCTTGTTGATGAGACCTCTGATGATGAAGAAGATGATGACCGAGTAGAACATTTGGTTATTTAATATTTGTTTTTAATTTTTATACTAAATATCGCTTTAAAAAAAAATGTGCTTCGCTTCTTGCTTCATGAAGCGAGCCCTCGTCGCTTTTTTCGCTTCTCGCTTCCCAAAACATTGTGTATTATTAATTATTATGTTATGTTATGTATTTTTAAATTAAAATTTTCATCTTTATCATTAAAATTTTATGCATTCTTCATAGTGAAAAAGAATAATAATTTTAAATTATATCAGTTAAAGTGAAGAAAATTGAAAACATTGTTTGAAATATTATAAATTTTGGATGAAAGTAGTATATATTAAGATATATATTTTTTAAAATGTTTTATTACATTAAAAAACAATTACGAATATTACAGATTTAATTAATGGTCTTATATGATTTATAATATGTTAATTAGAAATATTTTAAAATAGAAATAATAATATGATAATAAAAAAGTGAAATAGAGAGTATGAACAGTAGTTCTCCAATTCACCTCATTGTAATTAGAGAATAGAGAGTGAAATAGAGAGTAGCTGGAGAACCCATTCTCTATTTTACTCTCCAACTATAGAAAATACAGAGTAAAATAAAGAAGGGTTGGAAGTGGTCTAATGTCTTAGATTCAGCTTGAGCACATCCAGGTTATAAGACTAGTTTGATTAGAGACCAAACTCAAGAACTTAACTAGTCTTTGCTCTTTGAAGTACTCAAGTACAACAACCAGCTTAACTTGCAGCCAACTTGTACAATATTATAATAAACTTTAGATAGCTAAAAGAACTATCCTATCCAACCAACTATATACTCCAGTATAATGTTTTTAGTCTCAGGTTAAAGAATCTAACTTTCTTCCTTGACAATAAAAACCTTTGACGTTCTTGTAACCTATATGGTCAAATTTCCGAGTAAGTTCGTTCAAACTTTGTTGAGCTAGTAAACAAGCAAGGCGAAGTTGTAAAGTAGTACAAGATAATGTCAGTCGCAAAAAAACTTGAATGAAAAAATACTTAGAAAATAGAAAGGAATATAACAATACTCAAACATGAAATACGAATATCAATCTTATAGCAATAGTATCACTATATTCTTTTATCTCCAAGATATTCTAGCTAAACTTGGGTAATGAAAAAGTTGGAGCAATATGGTCGCAGGTTCGAGCTAGGGAAGCAGCCACTAACTCTTTCATTAGGGTATGCTATCTATATCTAAGTTGCTCAGACTCCTGTGCAGGTATCTGACATGGGTGCAAATCTGAGGATCAGATTTAGCAAAACCTAAATTTAAGGTTCAGGGGTATGGATCTAGGTGCTAGGATTCGGCTAAAAATTTAAAATTATAAAATATAGCTATAGAGATATTCTAAATTTTGAAAGATCCTCTGAGGTTGTCTTCCCCAAGACCCCAACTTCAACTTTCATGCTCTATGGCACTTCCCCTCTAATAAGAAAGAGAAAATCATTGCTACTGTCTACCAGAAGCCAGAACATGACTGGTAGAATTCTTAGTTTCTCTCTGTTTGGCCTGAAACATGAAGAAATGAATATTGACGAAGACGAAAAACTAAAAAGGAGACAAAAGGACTACAATACTCGAAGGTATGTCATTTCCCAATGTCTTAAATCTATTTTATCTTTTATTTGAGGAATAAAAATCTCAATTTCCCCCAAATGTGTCTATGGACTATGATCAAAGTATTTGATGTGGGTTGACCGAATGCCACAATCACACTCAACATGAGTGCAACAACAAAAAATGAAGAGTTTGTGCAACTTAGATCTACATTGCACCCCTTGGAGTGTGGCCCTTCCTCAGACCCTATGTGAATGCATGATGCTTTGTGCACTGGACTGCCCTTTCTATATTCTAGCTAAACCGTACCTGAGCTTGCTTTCCTTTTAATAAAAGTATATCCTGGTGAGCTTGCATGCACTTGCACAGAGCTTGCTTGGGCTCACAGATCCATATAAACTCAACCATATGGAGCTTGGCTTAGCATAAACTAACTAGAGGTAGTCATAATTTTAGCAGGCCAATGAAACAACATTTGTCTGTCAGATCAACTAAATGTACTTTGTTCATCCCCATTAAACACCCACTTTAGGATGCAGCAAACACTAATATCATCTTCCATTCAGATGCAGGTAAAAGAGCTTGCAAAAAAAAGAACAACAGTAGCAAGATTATAGTCTGTGACAAAAATTTATTGTGTTTACCATTTCCACATCAGTTAAGCAAAGTTTAAAATGGGACTAACTCAAAACTGCAAATTTAAACTAGCCACTTGGAAATAAATAAAATTGTAGGGCAAATTAATAGCATACCAGTACTTCCCACTAGCTGCCATAACTTCAATTACACTCTTAACTTCTTCATCATTAATCTGCTTTTCAGATTCCATGCCTGTAGATCCCAATAATACCCATATGTAGTAGAAAGATGAAAACCCAATTTCGTATCAGCCAAGAAATGATAAATAAAGCAGCATTCATTCCTTCTTAAAACGGAAAAAACACAGATTTAGAGAAAAATTAAAAGGGAGGTTGAAGCACCAAGATCAAACCCTAATTCATCTATTAAGGAAGAGAGAACTTGTTTTGCAACTCCAAATGTTAAAGTAGACTCCAAATACACGTTTAACATTTTTTCGGTACCATTCTTGTTTCATCAAAATATTTCTTTCTTTTGGAACATTGACTAAAACATAATCCTATGTTGTATTCTTTTCCATGAATAACTTAAAAGGGCGAGAGGCATAATACCACTAGAAGATTTTGAAAAATAAATATGATCACTTTAAAATATTAAGTAGTTATTTGGTAGAGTGTACAAGAACAATACAAAATAGGGTGAATTTCTATAATAACAAAACTTGCATACTTTCTATTAAAAATATAAGTTTAAAAAAAAATACCCTTCATACTTTATTTATTCGTACACTTCCTTTGCAACAAAGTTCTTTGCTAATATCAAAAATGATTTTTTTTGCTAAAACACCGTTAACTCTTCTTCTTATTATTCTTTTCAAGAATAATATCAAATAATTGTACTATTGCGTCAAAATATTTTTGTGAAAAGTTTGTAAAGAATTTTTTTATCAAATTTATCATCAGAATAGTAAAACTTGTGATTAAATTATATTGAAATTAAATTTTTATTTTTTTTAAAAAAATACTTAAGAGGACATAAAGCGTATTAAAACACCAACAAATAAAAAGATGGAAAAACTACCTATCTACCTATACTTAAGTACCACATATACATATTTTATCTCTACTTTAAAAATATTACATAGAATACCACTTTTTAAAAAATATCATATTTATTTTTAAAATATATCAGATACACAATCCCTTTAAATATGATATTGTATAATTATCTTAAAATACATCTCCTCAATTAGTAGGACACTAAAAATTTAATTTAATTTTTTCAACCGTTCCCTCCCCCAATTCCAAAACAGATACGTATCCCACCATTATTCTTTACTTCTTCTTCATTATTTTCAGCCGTTCCCTCCCCCAATCCCAAAAGTATCCCACCATTATTCCTTTTTCTTCTTTTTCATTAAACCTTTCCTTCCCCTATCCCCAAAAAAGTTTGTATCTCATTACCTCTTTCCTTCTTCTTCAATCATTTTATTCACTTTTGCATGTGCTAAATTCATATCAAACTCTATTAGTTCAGCATTTTTTAAAGTGGAAAAGTAAGATTTTCTTTAGTTTTTCTTGTTGTATACTTGTTTCATTTTTGCTAGTCGATTTATTATAGGGTTTTTATATTATTAGCTTTTTTTATTTCTTCGTTCCATTTTAATGACTCATAATGCAGTATGAATATTTTTATGGGTATTCTTAATTAACAATAAATTTCTTATAAATGTCTGTAGGATATTACTTTTTAGTTCAACAAGAGTACGCAATGAATGCTAACCAGATACAGGTATGGGTCTCTGTTTTTTTAATATGTTATTATTTTATAACAAAGATTCATGGATATGACATGCAAAATGTTTTATTTCTCAGTGTAAATTGTGATTTTTAAACATTTTCTGATTTGGGAAATTTTGAATAGAACTGTTATAGTGTCTATCGTAATTTTGAATCTTTTATATGAATTTGGGGTTTGTATTGATACGACTATCTATTGTGTCTTAATGTAGTGATTAATACACTTATATAATCTCTCCATTTCTAAAAAATTATACAATATAGAGTAAATATATTGTATGTTTCTTAAAATACAAACTCGAGATACATAAGGATTCTAACACATAGTATACAACTTTTTATGTTTTTGTAGGAGTATGAGTTGTTTCTTAAAACACCCCATGTTCATCCTCTATGTATTGTTAGTTCTACAAAGTATGACATTGTTGAAGACTTTAAGAAGATCCTTATTGTTGAACAACTTGACATGTTTAGGCAGACATGTTTTGGGATGTATCTAGATATTCCAGAATGCTCACTTCAAGCACAATTACACCGCTGCTTGATGACACTTGAAGTTGATCAAGATAATCCTAATGAATTTTGGATATGTGCTAATGGGTCTATCCTTCGTTTCACTATTGTTGAGTTTGCTCTGATTACCGGACTCAAGTGCACCGGTAATGAAAATGATTTTCAGGTTGATGTTAATTCTAACAGTAGGCTGTTAGACGATTATTTTTATGGTGCCGAAATTGTAAAGAAGGAACATCTTAATAAGTGCTTCAATGATAAAAGGTGGGGAAATAACAATGAAGATGCAGTGAAGATTGCGATATTGTACTTCATATACAATTTTATCTACTCCAATCAGAATGATACTATCCCTATAAGAGATTTTGTGATTGTTGATAATGGGACATACAACCAGTTTCCATGGGGAAGCTATCATTCAATAAATTGATGGAAACATATAGGCACAAATTAAATTATACAAAGCAATTGTATCGCTATGCAGAAATATTGTATGCTATACAAGTATGGATTTACGAGTGCTGTATGAACTCCCCCCCCCCCACACACATTAGTTGTTCATCATGCTAATATTATTCCCAGAATTCTGAACTTGCGTGTTATTGATCCAACTCCTAAATTCAATTCCATCTGGAAAGCATATTTATCAACACAAGCAACAGAGTAAGTATATTTATCTGGCAATGTCTATTAAATATGATGTTATATACATGTATCCGTTTGTATTAATCAATTTTATATGTTGCTTTGTTATTTTTCACAATTAGTGGCTATTATTGTTTTATGATTCCGTTTATTCTTCTAATATGTATCTGAAATGTATATTGTAAATTTTCAGGTCTCATTTAGTAATATTTCTCCGTCTCCAAGTGAATTGGCAGACTATGACTTAACTTGTGTATATGATACTGCTCCAAATCGAGTTGACACTTCTATTTTTCCTGATGGATTTGAGGATTTTACTACTCCACCTCCGCCATATGTGTACATGATGTCTAATTTGTCTGGATCTTTATCAGCGCATCCGCATAAGAAACAAAAATTGGATGGCACATCACATGCTGCTAAATTTGACAATCATGATATATGTAGTCATACACCTGAAACAGTGGCCAACACGGAAAAAGAGCACTTAATTAGTTCAGTTTTCGATAATCCTCACAAGTCCGCTGTAAAGGAGTTCACTACTTATCACGAGCAGACTCACAACATCCAAGTTCAAAGTCCACATTCCAAAAGCACAAAAAAGGGTTACAGTTCCAGTCAAGAGTTTGCTTTGCTTCGAAAAGGATATCAACAACTTAAAGGATATGGTAAAAACGTGTTCATATATATATATATATATATATATATATATATATATATATATATATATATATATATGATTTTTTAAAATTTGTACCTAATGCACTAATTTTTTCTTGTTAGGTGGAAAAACAATTTGTTGATCTGCGTATGTATATGCAGGACATGTTCAAAGTCATATTTGACGCTATTAAAGAAAAGGAAAATATGGAGTCTAAGGTTATCTATCCGTATTCTGTAGAATATACTAAATATATAAAACATAATACATTTGAACTTTAATGCATCTATATTTAAGGGTAAATATATAAAACATAATACATTTGAACTTTAATGCATCTATTTTTTTAGGGTCCAGGAAATTCTATTCAAAATAGTGATGGTGATGATTCACACAACAATGCAGTTCCACACCATACACATGGTGAGGGTAATGGCAGTGGTGACACAAAGAAAGCTACCACAGAAGAAGTTCAGAGTGTCCACGTATCAAAGGTATCAACAATAATTCACGTATTCATGATTAGTTATTCATTAATATCATATAACTATATATTATTGCACAAGTTTTCAATTCTTTAGTATGTACATTTTATTCATTTAGTTATCAGATACATAGCTATTGTACACATATACACCATTTTGCATGATATATTATAGATACAGTACTTCTCGTAATGTCAATAAATTAAAAGTTTTTAAGTTGGAATACCAAAGAATGATCATCAGGATTACATGGTTCAATCTAATGTATCTAGTCGAACCAAAAAGGTTTTCACAGACAAGATATGTCAAGCAGGTCAATATGAGGTATAACAAATTAACAAGAAAAACAGTAATTCAGATCGCTAGCTATATGATGTATATTTGACTGATTTTATATTTATTTTAAGGAAATACATGAATCTGATAAAGACGTGCCAGTTGCATCAAATTACATACCTATAAGCAATTCAAAAGCTCGCAAATCAACTTCACAGTAGCAAGATCAGTTCGAGCCAATATGTGTACTCCCATTGAGTGCAGTACCTTCAGATACAAACACCAATACTGAATTTTTAATTAGTGACAGTGCCCTTCCATCTCAGATACCGGTAACTAAAATTTTTGTACGTACATTATCAGTGTTAACTACAGAGACCCCAGTTCAAAGTAATAAGCTACCTGGAAGATGGAACAAATCACCATATGTTACTGAATTTGGATCTGGATCAGGCACCAAAGTTGTACCAGATACTTTTTCTCAAATTTATCCATTTCAATCATATTTCATCGTTGACCCCCATCCGCTTGAATTGTTTCAAGAATATTCTGTGTGGTTACATGTTGGGCTTCTTAAGAATGATGCCAACAAGTAAGTATACGTGATTTATGTCTAAGTATCACATATCATAAGTAGCTTATTGTTTGATTTATATATACAAAAGTATAATTCCAATTTCTTTTACATTTCTGGAAAACAAAGGATGAACATTATAGGAAAAAAGATTGTGATCTCGATCAATGTCACGATCGAAATCTAGACCCCAGACGAGATCGGCGTCGTTGACCTCTCAGAGGTCGCAAACAAGCCTACATACGTCATCGTTACTTCATCTAGGTTAATTTTAACGGAAAATTTGAACTTTGTTTACTTAAACTTTATATTGGAAACATTGATCTCGCATAATACTATCTACGTAAATTCATAAGCGTTCACAACAACCATCTAAATCAAGATAATCAAATGAAAGATATAGTCATAAATATAGAGTTGCCAAAATGGCACCAATACAATGTCTGAAAGTAAATACGAAAGAAACGCTAGTGGAACATACTCCACTAGCTCATGCCTACGTCTATGCTAGAATAAATCAGTAAGCATCCTCGAAAGCATGATGGCCTACCAAATCCGGATGAAAGCTCCACGTTCGGATAACTTCTGCGTCGACTCGTAAGTTCTAACGTCCAGATGCACCTGCACCTAAAAGTAGATAAATGTATGGAATTAGTACAAACTTGTACTAAGTATGGGTATATGCAAGCCCACACCACGGACATGCAAGATTTAGAATAGCTCTCTCCTAACGATATGAGTTATGGAAAGTCAAGTCAGTGGACTTGCCAAAATCGGATTAGGAAAGTAATGCCATGAGAGTAACATGCATCATCATACGTATCATATTGCACACAACACATAACATATTGCATATAGCACATAAAATATTGCATATAGCACATATCATATTTCATTTCATTCGTTCATATGCCATGAGACCCTGGAATTATGGACTTAACATTAGAACTTCCCAAAATAAGGGCTCAACATATGTGACCTCAACTAGGGAGCCTTCTTTAGCAAACACAGAGTCTGCTTTATTCATTCATACGTACTTCATTTCATTTAATTCATAGGCTTGTGTAAACACCAGTTATACCTAGGATGTAGTTTAAGACTCTCATTGGGTTCACTGTGCAATGACCAAGAACGACCTAGTGTCATTACTTGAGTCTAGTTCACCTCTTGATTATCCTAACCAAACACCTTTGGTATCATTCATTTCATATTGTGCATTGCTGAGGCTGGCATCATTCTTTCTTTGGGAACTTTAACTTTAACCGACATAGATCATGTGAGCTCCATGAAATCCTGTGTCTACCCCACACCAAAAAGAGGTGGAATCACCGGGCAAAGTGAAACCAAAAATAAGCTAGCGTATATAGGGAATTGAACCCTGTTAGATCCCTATGTTGGCTGCGTAGGTTCAAAGACTAGCAGATATAAGAAGACCCATACCCGTCTGGGCGGACAGTTTCATCTCATGAGAATTACACGAACCTCTGCCTTCCCGAAAGAAGGAATCGCCACTCATAGCTAGCCTATCGGTGCTCAGTATAAAGTTTCATTACATTCATCTCATACATCATAGAAGCTGGTTTCTAACATGAAGACATCATTGCTCATTAGATGATTTCTCATCTCATCATTAGTATTAAGTATGCATTAACTTTAATACTTTCATTAGAGTGTTCATAGAGACTGATCTCTTCATTAACTTTACACTCTCATAGGTGAGTACGTTTTGGTAACATTTACTTAGGCACATTTGAGATTGCTCTCATGTTTCACATTAGCCTCTTATCATGTTGTCACCACATTCATTAGTCTTAGCACATTTGCCCTTCATAATTACTCACCCCTTTTTACGTGAATGTTCATTTCATCATATACCAATGCACTTGGCCTTTTAGTGTGTTTCACACTCTTACTTAACCCTTCTGGGTCTCATCATTCATCACATAACATCTTAGGTTTACTTTCTTTATAAACGTATGCTGGACTTATGAGTCCACACACACAAGCCATGAGGCTTCATTCATAGTTCATTTAAGTGATTCATATTGCCCAAGATTATGTGGTACAAGACTTATGCATCTTGTAAGTATGCCAAGGTCTCAATTTGATTCCTATAGGCATCATTCATTAATTATTTAATCACGTAAGACTTATGTGTCAATACGGAATTGGGCAAGGGAACCCTATTTCAAATCCCTTGTATAACACTTCGTAAATTTTCCTTATGATTTTCGTTGACATACTTCTTGGCTAGGGAACCCAAGATCAAATCCCCACACCTACACTTTCTTTCTCTTTTTTTTTCTTGATTTTTGCCTTAATCAATTCGGCCTGGGAGACCCAAGATCGAATCCCCACGCCCACATTCTTTTCTTTTTCCTTTATTTACTTGGTTTATTCGTTTAGAGTAAGAGGGTGTGGGATCGAACCCCCACAGCCTCACCTTATTTTAATACATTTTCTCCTTACCTTCTCATTCGGCCAAGAGGTTGTGGGTTTGAATCCCATATACCTCATTTTTATTATTTCTTTATTTCATTTTTCTCCTCTCTCCTTCATCCGTCCAAGAGGTTGTGGGTTTGAACCCCACACGCCTCACTTCATTTTCTTTCATTTTCCCCCTAACTTTTCACTTGAGCTTTACCCCATTTCGAATCCCCCTTACCACATTATTTTTATTTAATTTTTATAACATGTATATGGTGAGGTCTTGGGTTCAATCCCCACTGACCTCAAGCATTTAAAAATTATTTTTGAACGTGGCTTTTCTTTACAGTAAGCTGCCCAAAAACAAATTTCCAGAATGCTGGAAATTTGTTCACCCTCTTTGCAGTCCATTTTCTCAACTTTTAGATGTTAGATTTAGGATAAATTTTCGTGTAACATCTAGTAAATCTTTAGGTGAGTTTTCATGGTTACTTTCGAGAATTTAAATCACCTTTTTGCATTCCATTTTCTCACCCTCTTTCACGTTAAACATCAAGATATTTCGAGTAGTTTTTAGGGAGATCTTTAGGTGCATTTTCAAGGTTACTTTCAATCAAGAATTATCATTCAATTCAACAACTTTGAACTCATATGAACATCACATTTTAACATATTCATATATGTAAAATACAACATTTTAACATGAAAAATCCAGGCTTCAAACCATGGCTAACTCATGGCACAAACATGCACAATCAAGTTAACGTAATTCATTTTTTCGGAACACATCTTTCATTTCTCACATAATTTCAGAATACACATTCAAACACGTAATCACAACCAGCCCTAAAATCATCTACCAAAAGTTATACCAACGCATACTTTTAAATCTTTCAAGGGATCTAATGACAGGGGCATGCAACGGGGTACAATCTTAGTTTTTGACTGGAATTAAGCTGAACTTAGGGGTCTCTTGGGAAAGGGACCAAGAGAGAAGAAAACTCATACCTTAATGTCGTTCAACACTTGTTTCAATGCTGCCAATTCCCACGACACCACTGCCTCACCACCAAAATCCCAAGCACAATCCGTCGAGAAGAATTTGTTTTTTTTAGCTTAGCGTTTCGTTTGAGTTTTTGTGTGTAAGTTCTTCAAGAGTTGATGAACTTTATTTGCTGTTATTTTACTGATAAAAAACGTGAGAGAGAGTGGAGAAAGACGTGAGAATTAGATAGCTTAGGATTAGGAGATTTAGGTGGTGACTTAGTCAAACTAGGACTCCTCATTATTTTTTTTAATTTTATTATTAAAAATATGATTTTCCTTTACTTAAATCAGAAAATTAAATATTAATTAATTCAACTAATTCACTAAATACCAATTAATTCATTTAATTCGTTGCTTTCACCCAGGTTCGAACCCGGGTAAAGCTTAAATTTGCATAAGGGTCAAATTCGGTCAACCCCTACCCGAATTGCCCTTTAACATATTAATTAATTAATTAATTAATATGTAGGGTAATTAAAATACTACCCTTATCCTAGAAAAAACCATTTTACCCCTAGACCCTCCAAACCTAATATTACCCCTTTTAAGTCCGGTAAGACTCATCCAGGTGAATCTCTTCAATTCGGGTGCCCTACATGGTTGGTTCTCACCTTGCCTAGCTCAACTAACTCACCAAGTTGGTTGGCTTGCCTAGTGCATAGATTCTGAGGTCTGGTTCTACGCGCAACAATCCGTGTGAACCCGGTCTAATCCATGCATTCTAGGTATGTTTAAGCATTACTTAGCATAGTTATTTTTGGGTTGTTACATTATCCCCCCCTTAGGAACATTCGTTCCCGAATGACATTACTCCTTACTAGCAACAAGTAAGTCATCTATAGAACGTATGCATACATAGGCAATTCAATACTACTCATTGGTGAATATATTATTCACATATTAACATGATGGTGTACATTCTTGAAACCTACTAGCAGCTTCACATTAATAGACTAAGGAACTCTTTCCTAAACTAGTCTCATCAAAGTCTACAACATAAGTAAACACATAAGTCACACAAATCAGCACCCAACATGATGACTCAAACATATTAACTTCATACTAGTGCATAAAACCATACACAGTCAAACACATGAAAGACTAATTAAGGCTACGCACCCGAGATATCACCATGAGTGTCTTCCCTTGCACCCCTAGACTTGATTGCGAAGAATCGTTGCCTCCTTGGAGCCTCTTCACTTGGACTATTCGGCTGAACTCTCTCCTTCCCTTTTTCTTGGCCTCTCCTATTCGGACAATCCTGCATCACGTGACCCGATTTTCCACAACTGTAACAAGCGTTATAGCCTATCATACACTATCGTCCATGCAGTTTACCACACTTCCAAAACGGTGGCCTCTCCTGAGGTGTATCTACTTCATTGTTCCTCTTAACTCTGGACTCGAAATCCCTATCATAGCGACCCTTCGATGAACTTGACTCCCCTTGGTGGGAGAGTCTCTTCTTAAACCTGGGATTATCCCTAATTTCAGTACTACTCTTCCTTGAAACATTCTCCTTAGCTTGCCTTGACCTGTTCCCTGCCCTAGTGTGCTTCCTTTTCCTGCTTTCCTCCACTTGCTGGACATGGACCATAAGCCTGGATAGGTCCATGCTGTCATGCAGCATAGCTGCCCAACACTCCTCCTCGAGAACCTCAGCAATCCCTGTCAAGAATCTACTCATCTCGTCTCTGCTGTTAGACACAAGAGAAGTGGCATACCTGGAAAGTTTTACGAACTTCAGGGAGTCCTTAGCCTCCTTCATTTCTCTGGGAAAGAACCTCTCCAGAAAAGCCGTCTTGAAAAGATCTCAAGTCATAGTATCTCCTTCTAAGGCCTTGCTATCCTGCCATATCTTATACCAGGATTGAGCTACATCCTTTAGCTGGTAGGATGTCAGCTCAGCCTTCTCCACCTCTGTCAAACCCATTGCACATAGTATCTTGTAGATCTCATCCACAAACTCCTGGGGATCCTCCGCGTTCTTAGATCCAGTGGAAATATGAGGATTCATCCTCGTGAAGTCCCTTAACCTGCTAGCCATGGTGCTGGAAGGTGGGTGGGTTTTCTTTGGGAACACCTCGTTGCTCCGCCTGGGCTGTCATAGCCTGAGCTTGTAAAGTGATGGCTTGGGCCATCTGTGCCAAGGCTGTCCTCACTTCTCCATCTGTCAATCCAGCGGGGTTAACAGGCATCTCCATTCCAGCAGCTGGGGCCTGGGGTGGAACTTGGTTGCCCCCAACAACTGCTCCTACTCTTCCCCGACCATCGGTCCTCCTTGTGTTCATTTTCTGAAAGATAAGAATTGATGTTAGATACACTCATAACACCAAGAAATCAGACATTAGAGAAGGCACGATAAGATCAGAAGAAGAGAAATTTTCCTACGCATCATGTAGTCTCTAATTCATGATAGTGGTGCACTTCACTACCATAAGTTAGAAACTACTCGATGTGGTTGATGTGAAGTTATTATCCTTGGAATTTAACCTAATGCTCTGATACCAACTTTTTCACGACCGAAATCTAGACCCCAGACGAGACCGGCATCGTTGACCTCTCAGAGGCTGCAGACAAGCCTACATACGTCGTCGTTACTTCATCTAGGTTAATTTGAACGGAAAATTTGAACTTTTGTTTACTTAAACTTTATATTGGAAAACATTGATCTCGCATAATACTATCTACGTAAACTCATAAGTGTTCACAACAACCATCTAAATCAAGATAATCAAATAAAAGATATAGTCATAAATATAGAGTTGCCAAAATGGCACCAATACAACGTCTGAAAGTAAATACAAAAGAAACGCTAGTGGAACATACTCCACTAGCTCATGCCTACGTCTACGCTAGAATAAATCAGTAAGCATCCTCAAAATCATGAGGACCTACCAAATCCGGATGAAAGCTCCACGTTCGGATAACTTCTGTGTCGACTCGTAAGTTCTAACATCCAGCTGCACCTGCACCTAAAAGTAGATAAATGTATGGAATTAGTACACACTTGTACTAAGTATGGGTATATGCAAGCACACACCACGGACATGCATGATTTAGAATAGCTCTCTCCTAACGATATGAGTTATGAAAAGTCAAGTCAGTGGACTTGCCAAAATCGGATTAGGAAAGTAATGCCATGAGAGTAACATGCATCATCATACGTATCATATTGCACACAACACATAACATATTATATATAGCACATAAAATATTGCATATAGCACATATCATATTTCATTTCATTCGTTCATATGCCATGAGACCTTGGAAACATTGACTTAACATTAGGACTTCCCAAAATGAGGGCTCAACATATGTGACCTCAACTAGGGAGCCTTCTTTAGCAAACACAGAGTCTGCTTTATTCATTCATACGTACTTCATTTCATTTAATTCATAGGCTAGTGTAAACACCAGCTATACCTAGGATGTAGTTTAAGACTCTCATTGGATTCACTGTGCAATGACCAAGAACGACCTAGTGTCATTACTTGAGTCTAGTTCACCTCTTGATTATCCTAACCAAACACCTTTGGTATCATTCATTTCATATTACGCATTGCTGAGGCTGGCCTCATTCTTTCTTTAGGAACTTTAACTTTAACCGACATAGATCATGTGAGCTCCATGAAATCCTGTGTCTACCCCACACCGAAAAGAGGTGGAATCACCGACCAAAGTGAAACCAAAAACATGCTAGCGTATATAGGGAATTGAACCATGCTAGATCCCTATGTTGGCTGCATAGGTTCAAAGACTAGGAGATATAAGGATACCCATAGCCGTCTGGACGGACAGTCTCATCTTATGAGAATTACACGAACCTCTGCCTTCCCGAAAGAAGGAATCGCCACTCATAGCTAGCCTATCGGTGCTCAGTATAAAGTTCCATTATATTCATCTCATACATCATAGAAGCTGGCTTCTAACATGAGGACATCATTGCTCATTAGATGATTTCTCATCTCATCATTAGTATTAAGTATGCATTAACTTTAATACTTTCATTAGAGTGTTCATAGAGACTGGTCTCTTCATTAACTTTACACTCTCATAGGTGAGTACGTTTTGGTAACATTTACTTAGGCTCATTTGAGATTGATCTCATGTTTCACATTAGCCTCTTATCATGTTGTCACCACTTTCATTAGTCTTAGCATATTTGCCCTTCGTAATTACTCACCCCTTTTTACGTGAATGTTCATTTCATCATATGCCAATGCACTTGGCCTTTTAGTGTATTTCAAACTCTTACTTAACCCTTCCGGGGTCTCATCATTCATCACATAACATCTTAGGTTCACTTTCTTTATAAACGTATGCTGGACTTATGAGTCCACACACAAGCCATGAGGCTTCATTCATAGTTCATTTAAGTGATTCATATTGCCCAAGATTATGTGGTACAAGACTTATGCATCTTGTAAGTATGCCAAGGTCTCAATTTGATTCCTATAGGCATCATTAATTAATTATTTAATCACGTTAGACTTATGTGTCAATACGGAATTGGGCAAGGGAACCCTATTTCAAATCCCTTGTATAACACTTAGTAAATTTTCCTTATGATTTTCGTTGACATACTTCATGGCTAGGGAACGCAAGATCAAATCCCCACACCCACACTTTCTTTCTCTTTTTTTTTCTTGATTTTTTCCTTAATCAATTCGGCCTGGGGGACCCAAGATCGAATCCCCACGCCAACATTCTTTTCTTTTTCCTTTATTTACTTGGTTTATTCATTTACAGTAAGAGGGTGTGGGATCGAACCCCCACAACCTCACCATATTTTAATTACATTTTCTCCTTACCTTCTCATTCGGCCAAGAGGTTGTGGGTTTGAATCCCATATACCTCATTTTTATTATTTCTTTATTTCATTTTTCTCCTCTCTCCTTTATCCGTCCAAGAGGTTGTGGGTTCGAACCCCACACGTCTCACTTCATTTTCTTTCATTTTTCCTCTAACTTTTCACTTGAGCTTTACCCCATTTCGAATCCCCCTTACCACATTATTATTATTTAATTTTTATAACATGTATATGGTAAGGTCTTTGGTTCAATCCCAACTGACTTTAAGCATTTAAAAATTAGTTTTGAACGTGGCTTTTCTTTACAGTAAGCTGCCCAAAAACAAATTTCCAGAATGCTGGAAATTTGTTCACCCTCTTTGCAGTCCATTTTCTCAACTTTTAGATGTTAGATTTAGGATAAATTTTTGTGTAACATCTAGCACATCTTTTGGTGAGTTTTCATGGTTACTTTCGAAAATTTAAATCACCTTTTTACAGTCCATTTTCTCACCCTCTTTCACGTTAAACATCAAGACATTTCGAGTAGTTTTTAGGGAGATCTTTAGGTGCATTTTCAAGGTTACTTTCAATCAAGAATTATCATTCAATTCAGCAACTTTGAACTCATATGAACATCACGTTTTTAACATATTCATATACGTAAAATACAATATTTTAACATGAAAAATATAGGCTTCAATCCATGGCTAACTCACGGCACAAACATGCACAATCAAGTTAACGTAATTCACTTTTTCGGAACACATATTTCATTTCTCACATAATTTTCGAATACACATTCAAACGCGTAATCACAACCAGCCCTAAAATCATCTACCAGAAGTCATACCAACGCATACTTTTAAATCTTTCAAGGGATCTAATGACAGGGGCATGCAACGGGGTACAATCTTAGTTTTTGACTGGAATTAAGCTGAACTTAGGGGTCTCTTGGGAAAGGGACCAAGAGAGAAGAAAACTCATACCTTAATGTCGTTCAACACTTGTTTCAATGCTGCCAATTCCCACGACACCACTGCCTCACCACCAAAATCCCAAGCACAATCCGTCGAGAAGAATTTGTTTTTTTTAGCTTAGCTTTTCGTTTGAGTTTTTGTGTGTAAGTTCTAAAAGAGTTGATGAACTTTATTTGCTGTTATTTTACTGATAAAAAACGTGAGAGAGAGTGGAGAAAGACGTGAGAATGAGATAGCTTAGGATTAGGAGATTTAGGTGGTGACTTAGTCAAACTAGGACTCCTCATTATTTTTTTTAATTTTATTATTAAAAATATGATTTTCCTTTACTTAAATCAGAAAATTAAATATTAATTAATTCAACTAATTCACTAAATACCAATTAATTCATTTAATTCGTTGCTTTCACCCAGGTTCGAACCCGGGTGAAGCTTAAATTTGCATAAGGGTCAAATTCGGTCAACCCCTACCCGAATTGCCCTTTAACATATTAATTAATTAATTAATTAATATGTAGGGTAATTAAAATACTACCCTTATCCTGGAAAAGACCATTTGACCCCTAGACCCTCCAAACCTAAGATTACCCCTTTTAAGTCCGGTAAGACTCATCCTGGTGAATCTCTTCAATTCGGGTGCCCTACATGGTTGGTTCTCACCTTGCCTAGCTCAACTAACTCACCAAGTTGGTTGGCTTGCCTAGTGCATAGATTCTGAGGTCTGGTTCTACGCGCAACAAGCCGTGTGAACCCGGTCTAATCCATGCATTCTAGGTATGTTTAAGCATTACTTAGCATAGTTATTTTCGGGTTGTTACAATCATTATCTCAACTTTGTTATCGCATTTGCAAAGAAAAAAATTGGTTTTACACCATGTTAATTGCTGGAAATTATTGGAATGATGAGGTAATTATTTTTGAAAATTAAAATTATAGAGCTCTTTAGTTTGTGTCGTGTATACAACTTAGATACATGATGTATCTATTAATATAATCCTAATATGTTATGTATCTCAATAATCAAACATAAGTATTCTCTTTTTGTTTCATGTATCTGGCACAAAAATTTATATATTAAGACCAACAATAGATTTCATTTTGTAATATGTATCTGACCATCTCCATCAATTAAATAATTTTGTTTTTATAGCACATGGATGTTATTGTCTACTATTTAAGGAAGAAGTCAAAGTTTCAACCAAAAGGCAATCCAAGATACACTACTGCATTTTGTCATTTTAAGTTCCTCATGGATGATATTTATCACACGTATAAAGCTCAAGTTCCTGGTCAGAATGCTTTCACTCAAGGAAATTTTATTTGTTCATACATTAAAGGTTTTGGGACACCTGCTGGTATACCTTGGGATCAAGTTGATGAGGTGTATATTCCTGTTAATTGCAAGGAAGATTTTCACTGGGTGCTGGCAGTTGTACAACTCAAATATAGGTGTATCAGAGTTTACGACTCGCGTGTGGCTGTTGGTCACAACTCTTCAATAAAAGCAGAGATTGCTAAGATTGCATTTCTTTTGCCTTCTTATCTGACTCTTAGTGGCTTCTTTGACAAATGTGAGCATGTTGATTGGTTGAATCTTAAAGCGTACAATGGTAAAACAGTCAAAGATGCCGTTGAAATTATATTTCAAAATAATATTATTCAACAGTCCAGTGGTTCAATGTGTGCATTCTTCACTCTTTATGTATATATTTACTTATGGTTAGTCATGATTGTTCATATTACTAATGTGATATTGATTTTTCAGGGACTGTGATTATATTCAGCTGCATATGCTGAGTATTTGAGTGATAGACAACCGATACCATTAGAAAATTTTGATATCAATCTACACCATTCAAGATACGGTGCACTTTTATGGAATTATGGAAATTAAAAAGCCTCGTCTGGTTCATTTAGTGATAATGAAGACCCGCCTAAGTCAAGGAACACATTTGTTGATTCAGATGACATTGAAAAGATCAATATAGATTAGTCATTTGAAGTTTTTTTAGATTTCCCCTTTATTGAACTTGTTAAAGTTACTTTTAGATGCATTAAGATACGTGATTATAACGTATCTAAGTCGTTTCTCATTCCCATTTTGTCCTTTTTTTAAGGTTATAAACCTATATTTTGAGTATCTTTATATAAAAGGTTTTTTTACATTATACATGTAATCTTGTTTAATTTCCTACTTATAATAGCTCTTAAATTTGTGACGCTAATTATCTTGTTTAGTATGACACATAGTTAAATTTTGTTGATCATGAAAAGATGCTGAATTTGTACAGAAGTGACTCAGTTCCAGCTACTATTGAGGGTTTGTTAAGTGCAGTGGAGCTGAAACACATGTTATCTATCAATATCACAATCTCTTTACACAATGTGAGTCATATTTTTTACATATGATTCTATATACGCGTATTCAACAGAATTTCCTAATCAATATCATTTATGAAATCGAATGTATCATTTCTATCAATAACTTATTGTAAACAAAAACATAAATGTCAAAACTTTATCATACTTGCCATAGAATCCATTGAAAGTCATACTAAATTCCAGAAATATTAAAAAAGATTAAAAAAACATCCAAATGTATATGAAGTAAGAAAAATCATCTCTTCATTGGAAAATAACTACAAGTACGTCGATTGTGACCTTCTTGACCACACTGTCCACAAAAATTCGTACTTGATGATATTTTTTCACTCATGTTCTTATGTCCGCCCTTCTTTGGCCTCCCTGGTGGTCGCTTGTATTTAGGTGGCAGAACAACTTCATTTAACACACTATCAGGTATATTCCAATCTTCTTAATCCGGCAGTGGACCAATTGTTATCTCATATGTACTTATTAGTGTTGATGGCTTGTAGTAGTCTGAGCAGTATGGTTCAAACTCAGTTATGTTTTTCCCCCTTAAAACTGCAATTGCATGCAAACACGGTATCTCATTTGATTGGAACCTTCCACAACTATATGTCTTACTAATCAAGCAAACAATGTATCGCCGTCCGTTATCATCAACTCCGTACAATGATTCAGAAGAAAGTCTCACTTGAAAGGTAGTAAAGATAGCAATTTTACCATTATATATAAATTTCATAATATTACAAGAAAAACATTTAGATACATCTTTCATGTATCTAGATACGCTTGAGGTAATGTATCTAAAGTTTCTTTAATTCATACACCTCACACAGTAATATCATATAAAAAAATAATTAGTATAATAAATAATACGTACCGTCATACGTGATGACTTTGCCTCATTCACAACTAACATCTCTTGGAATCTTCTTTCAAGGGTAGTAAATGTATATGTTGCCTTTTCTCTATTTCTGCAATTCCAATCTCCAAATAAAATTCGAACTTACTCCAGAAAATCAATTATTGGTAGTTCTCGTGTCTCTACTAAACACGAATTGCTACATTCTGCGATATTGGATGTCATCATCCTACCTCTATTTACAGGTGCATATACTCTTGCCCACTTCTCATATCCTGCCAACATAAGATAAGCTTTCACTCTATGATCCATATCCTCTACTTTCTTCATCATTTCATCAAAATCTTCTTGTCTGTATGCCTTTGTCATCGCATAAAATACATCGCTTAATGTATTTTTGCTCTTCTTTTAATACTTACACACATTCTGTCAAAGATGCCAAACACAAGCATAATGAGGCACAGAAGGATACATTCTATTCACAGCCTTTATAATGCTTTCATGATGATCTGACACAACACACATGTTGACACGTTCACCAAAAGCGCCTCTGAAATGCTCAAAAAACCATGTCCAAGAATTATCATTCTCAGAGTCAATTATACCATAAGAAAGCGGTAGTATACAACCTGTAAAACGAACAGATACATGACATTATAGTTATTGTTAAATATTAGTAAATACAATCAAAGACGAATACACAAATAAGATATTCATTCTTTTAATAAAATTAACACACCTGCTCCATCGAGAGTGCTAGCAGAAACAAATGTGCCCTTATAAGCTCTTTTTAAGTGAGCTCCATCTACAACAACAATTGGTCTACAGTGCTCAAAACCTTTTATCAGAGGATACAACACTATAAATAGATACATGAATTCATTATCTGTTGACTTATGCATTCGGATGTAAGAGTTTGGATACACGGTATCCAACATATACAAGTAGCTTGTCATCTTAATGTAACCCTGAGTTGTACCTCCTCTTAACATCTTAATAGCTCTCTCCTTCGCACGCCACACCTTCATGTAATTAATGTCAACTCCCAAGTCACGTTTAACATCTTTCTGAATGTCCTTTGGAGTATGCTTTCTTTTATGATTCTCATATTTTGGAGCAACTATTTCAGCTATTAAATCAATTGTTGCTTGACGCTGCGACATCACTTTGTCCTTTAACGAACATGTATGATCGTTATTGAAACACCTTACTCAAAAAATAGTTGTCTTATTCAAACATGATGCTTTGAATACCCATTGGCACTCCTCAAACATACATTTCAAAAAATAACTGCACATAAAGGCACTCATTTAAAATAGTTGGGGCTACCATAAGATACAAACTAATGAAACTTAACATTTTATTGAATTTACTATAATGTTACTCACAACAAAAAAGGATAAGTTATGACTCTTACACTTAATACCATATACACTATAACGATACAACCACTAAAACAACAAACATGACTAACTTTTTTTTCCCGAGATACATATTATTTGTTCGAGATACATATTATTTGTTTAAGATACACAGTATAAATTATGACTCATTACAAAATAATACTAGATACATAGAAACGATACAGGAACTAAAACAACAAATATGACAAGCCTCTTTTTATTTGAGATACATACTATTTGTCCGAGATAGACATTATAAATTATGACTTTTAAACATAATACCAAATACACAGAAACGTAACACCCACTAATAAAATAAACATGAATAATCTCTTTTTGTCCGAGATACATAATATTTGTCCGAGATACACTATATAAATAATGACACTTAAAAATAATAATAGATACACAGTAACGATACAACCACTAAAACAACAAACATGACTAACCTCTTTTTGTCGGATCTTGCAACCTTGTATTGGAATCGATTGTCTATGGCATATTTTTGCATAACAACCACAATAGTCTTCTTGTTCTTGTACAACTGCTTGACTTGAACGAATTTATGACTATAGTCACCAATAACATGATCCGAATTCATATCCAAAATACATAATGCATCTGCACTACGATTCTCTGGAAGAACTACAGATACATTCACGTCGTCACCTCCAACTTGAACCATTGATGTATCTTGCTCAAACGCAATTTCACCATTAATGCCACATCCAAAATTGTGATCTTTGATAGTTATGCAAAATGGATACATCCCGCAATTTGTTTGACGCCTTTTCAGTTTTATAAAATATCTCATGCCCATCTCGTTTCAAATTTCTGTAGGAGTTAGATTCCCTTCCATCGTGTATTTGATCTCCATTTTTCTCGAGTACAATCGATTTTTAATTATGCTGAAATACCATCCACTAGATCGTTGTAATTTGCATCATCTCTCAAAAGTATCCCATCAATTTTTGTAGTTTTCATATTCAATTTCAGATACCATGAACCAGAATGCCTCAATAAAATTGTGATATTCGCCATAATAAAAAAGAAAGTTCAAAAATTTAAAGATTGAAAAGAGTATTAATTTGACGAAGAAGATGTAGAAGTTTAGAAAATAATTTGATATGTAAATAGTTTATGATAGAAATGGAGCCATGAATTACGTTAAGGTTGTTATATCGCCCATAACTTACTCCTTCAATAAAGGGATTATCTCCCACGATTAATTTAAAATAATTAAAAAACATGTATCCTATTATTTAAAACATGTATCCCTCTTTTAAATTTTAATAGAGTCACGTATCTTAAGGATTCTTACACATGTATCTTAGGAATAAAAAATGGTATAGGAAGTAATATGAAAAACTAATGGGATTACTAGTAATTGGGATGTAAAGTAGTGGGATATACGTAATGTTCCCCTTTTTTTATTTCTTAGTTTTTTTGATAAATTACTTCTATACACAGCTTAAGTTTTCCTATTCTTCATTTTTCCCTACCTTTTTTAAATATTTCAAAATATCCTTTTTTTAACTCAATTCTTAAAACATCCGGATACATAAGTGAAATTCACTTTCACCCACTTTCTTTAACTCATTTATTTTCTCCCTAAATTCTCTCCAAATTCTTAGCAGTTATCAAATTGATTTCAAAACGATTCTCTCTCCAGTCAACCAAATTTAAACATCTGCATAAGTAAGGGTTGTCTTCTCCATTTTTTATTTATTCGCATTCTTGTTTTTGTTCAAAATTCTGTTCCTCATATATATCGATAAGATTGCTTCGTTTAGTATTAGGGTTACTCAATCAATTTCTTCTAATACTAATCGAATATGTGATTTTTTGACGATGACAAATAGGCTGAAAACAGATCCAAGATTTACACGATCCCCTAGCAATGAAGAATAATTAAAGTCTTTTCAATTCAAACAAGGAAGCACCATCATCCTCAAAACCATATGTTGTAAAAAAAAATCCTCAAAAGAAAGAGGAAGTAAAACAACATTGTCAATCTCTAGGCCTTCATTGGCCAATATATGTGTTTTCGTACCTTTTTCAAATTTTTGTGTTTGATTTGATATTTGTTATGTTGGATATGAACTATTTGATACATTAATTTACATGTGTTATGGTATGTGGGTTATTCAGAACAAAAATGATACATTGTTTTACATTACAGTGTTCTCATATTCTATTCGATACTAAACGATTTGTAAATGGTTGATACATTAAAATCCTCATTTGAGCATAGCAGTGAATAGGTGGTTGGATTGTAGCATATAATGAAGTTCAATCTGAACTCTTGTATATAATATTCTCATTAACATTATATTATCTTTTGAAATCTGAATGAGTATATGATACATTTATTTTTTGTTGTTAAACTAAAACAGAAGTTAATACGCGTGACTCTGCGATAGGCTCAAGGAAAAAAGTACATGCTGGCAAGGTAAAAAAAAATGACGGTAATGCTACCTTCTTATCTTCTCGACAGTGGATTCTTTGAAAATATCAAAGCGAACAAATTGATCATAACTTGATGCATACAATGACAAAGGAATCGGTACACTTTTGGAGCCATAACATCCATTTGATGTTGAATTTGTCGAATATATTATGCAACAAAGAAATGATAAGCTGTAAGTTTTGTATCCTCCTATTTTGAATTATATGTGTAATTTATTTTTATAATTTATATTTTGCATTGTTTGTAGAGATGTGGGTTATATGTAGCTATATTTGTGAAGTTCTTGAGCGACCAAATTGATATGCCTCAAGATGGTTTCCGTCTAAAGTATCTACGCAATAGATATGCAACATTGTTGTGGATATACGACATCGACAAAGTCAATAATGGATACGTCAGCAACAATGTTGATCCACCAAAGTCAAACTCGAAGAAGATTTGATTCACATAGAATAGTAATTAAGTATATATGCGTAGACAATATTTTTATGTTTTAAAGACAATTTGAATTTAATTTTAGAGGGTTTCTCTAAAAACTTATTCATATTACAATATTTTGTGATTTCTTAAATTTTGTGTTTTCAATATATTGATATTGATACATTATGTACCTCTTTATTCTTAGAGTAGTAACCATTGTTTTTCATTTTTCTTCTTCTTCAAAACGCTGATAAATAAGAAAGATGTACTACCTTTTAGTCTTTTGACACAATGTGTTTTTTATTATAAAAATATTGATTGGGCTAAACATAGATCTAAAAAATTTCACGATCCTTTAGTTATGATGAAGGTAAATATTGTAAAGTTGAATAAGAATGTCCCTTAATGTTTGAAAGCAGAGGTTCTTCAGACCCCAAAAAGAGGGGTCAAAAATTTGCTCCCGTAATTTCTTGACCAATCTACCTCAATATGTTTTAGATGCATTATATCTAATTTTAATACGTATATGATAAAAACATTTTGTGGCATGTTCTACGACTTAAATATTGTATCAGTAAAAAATTATCTTATTTAGCATGTTTCAGATACATTATATTTAGTTTTGATAAGTATATGATACAAACAACATGTGTTATGTTCATTGAGGATCGTTTAATTGTGTATCAATAATAAAAATTGTCTTATGCAATATGTATCATACACGTTATATCCAGTTAAATAAATATTTTATACCAATATCTTGGTCAGAAATGTACACAAGATTGAAAATATTAACATGTCAATTTGTTGTATCAGAAATTCACAATCTTATAGTAAATTGCAGTGCATATCAATATAACAGTGGAAAATCTAAAAATTGAATGAAACTTTAATCTTAACTCAATCTATCTGAAACATAACAGTAATTCAATCAACCATCTTTCGAAAAGAAAGTACAAATTCTTCGACTGTGACCTTATTGTCCACAACGTCCCTTCGTTTTCTTGGTCGTCTAAGAATCCTTTTGTACCTAGGTGGTAAAATAATTTCTTCCAAAGCCAATTTCAAAATTGTCTAATTATCTTTATCTGACACTGAAATTATTGAAACTTCATATGGGTTTGCTAATGCATCTAGTAATCAAAGAAGTAGGGATGCATATCTGTAACTTTTTTTTCTAACAAAGGCCTTCAATTTCCACGAACAATTTACCGATAAACAAATTAATACATAGATGTAATTCTAATAGATACATTATAAAAGTTATTGTTTCATGTATCATTATAAAAAACACAAAAAAAATTAAATACACATGCTAAATTGGATAATGGATACATTAAAAATGTATTCTCTTCATTGTTGATACATTAAAAGAAGTAAAAAAATTCACATGCTGATAATTTTAAAAAATACAAATTCACAACATACTCACTCTAGCTTTATGAAGTTGTATCCAGTAATTCATATGTATAAAACTACAAGTGCATCCATTTTGTTTTCGTTAATGTAACATTTTTATATCTATCCTTTTTATAAATTCAAAAATCAAAAAGTTTTTTCACATACGTTATATGAAGAGCAAAATAACTCACAAATTTGCAAATCCATTATATGCGAGTCTAATTAGTGTTGTATCAAACTCTAACCATTAATGTATCATGTCTATCTTATATATGAATTTGCATTATATGTGAGTCTAACTGTGTCAGTAATATATCATGGCACAAGGTATTCCGTCTAGTTGAAATTTTAAAGAAGAATTGTGTGTGCACATGTACTTTCTCTAGTTGAAATCTCACAGAATTGCATATTGTTCGCTCAAGGCTAACAATGTATCTTTTTCCATGGATAATAATGCATCACAACTTATGTATCAAAATTTATAAAAAATACTAATTCACAACTTAACAAGATAAAAAACTTACTTCAATACCTGAAGCATTGGATCACTGTTGCAAATCCTTTTTTTCAGACAATACAAGACAAACTCTACAGAGAGATTAATAGTCGTCACAATAAGAAGTTCAACTCGCTCAACTGTGATAATATCAACTAAGTCGTCGCACATAAACTTCTACTAATTATATTAAATTGATAAACATGCAACTTATGGATAAAGATAATATCAAAGGAAGATTTTTAATGTATCTATTATCCAATTTAGATATAAAAAGACCTTGAGTTTCGTTTTCCCCGAGTTCGACATAAATAATTTCACCGGATGTAGCATCAAAGCAATGCATCTCCTTAGTCATCTTGTTTGTTGTATCAATGACAGATTTGAGAATCAATTCAGTTGTAATGGCGGATTTGAGATTCGCGTGAGATATCATTTGTCCAACAACTATTCCATCACTATTGTATCGTTTATAACTCAGAGCTCACCCAAATTCCCAATATCTCAATAAAATCAATACATTCATCACGTATTAGCATTGATGGTTGTCTATTTTGGATATGTTATGATTTGGGATAGATGGAGGAAAAGAAAATTTAAATTTTGAATTCTCTGAAACTGTTACAAATTGGAATAGATTGATATCAATTTATTTTGCGTGATTTGTGGGATCTATTTTGCGTGATTTATGGGACTAATAATCAATTACATTTAGACTCCTTTTTAAGCTCAACAATCAAGTTATTTTATGTATCAGATGTTATGTCTCTGGATGAATAAAATGTATCTGAATGTTATAATTTTTAAGAGATTTTTGTAAAATTGAAAAAAGTGGGGATAAAATGTAATTTAAGTTTTATACTATGGGATTTATGTAAGTTATACTTATATGTGTCTTATAAATTATTTTTGGTTTGTGTCACTAAGAACGTGAGTGGCGTTTTCAATATGTATTAAATATGTATTTGCATGTATTATAAGTGTGTTACCTAAATAAGTTAAGTTGATATCATTAAAAAAGTAGTGAAGTTTGCAATATGTATTATAAATGTAGGATGTATTGTTCATGCTTTTAATACAATTATGAAACATATCTAATACAACTTTAACACAAACACGATATAGTTTCGTAAACTTCATCATTTCCGAGCTTCAATTTAATATTTCTTTTAACATTAATTCTAAATCAAACCTTCTTAAAATGAGATATAAACTCCAAATGATATTTTCAATTATTTTTAGGAACAACATATCCAAACTAATCGAAAACAAAGGATACCAAGTAATTTAATCGTAACAAATGAAGAAACATAAAAAATTGTCAAATGAATTAAGCTTGAATTAAAAATGTATTACAAATATATTAAAGTTGAATTAGAAGTGAATTAAGCATACATGCAAAATGTAGCAAACGACAAAACATTTTGTCATTTGTAAACTGAATAAACTTGTATAGTAATGAATTAAACAAGTAATTTAATCATAATAAATCAACCAATAAACTGTAAAATTAATTAACTTTGTATTAAAAAAGTATTACACAGATTTTAAAGTTGAATCAGAAGGGATAATTAAGTATGGACAAAAAATATAACTAATGAAATACGAAACAATGACCTATAGAGAGAATTACACTTATATCAATAATGAATTAAACAAGTAATCTAATAGTAACAAATAATAAACTACAAAATGAATTAAATTTGCATTAAAAGTGTATTACACAATATTAAAGTTGAACTAGAAGAGAAAATTAATAATAAATAAAAAACGTAACTGACGAAAGACAAGACAATAATCTATAGACTGAATTAAACTTGTATTATTCATGACTAAACCATGTATTATATGTATCTTATAAATTATTTTGGTTTGTATCATTAATAACATGAGTGATGGTTGCAATATGTATTAAAAATGTAGCGTACATATATTATAATTGTTACCTAAATCATTTGGCTGGTACTAAGAAGGGAGTAAAGTTTGTAATATGTATTAGAAATGAATTGTTCATGAACAAAACTTATATTATATGTGTCTTATAAATTATTTTGATTTGTATCACTAAGCAAATGAGTGATGGTTGCAATATGTCTTATAAATGGACGACTCATGAAGAAAACTTATATTATATGTGTCTTACAAATTATTTTAATTTATCACTAGGAAAATGAATGACGGTTGCAATATATATTAAAAATGAAATGTGGATGTCTTATAAAGATATTATTTAGTTTTTTACCTAAATTATTCTTGTTGGTATCACTAAGAAATGAGTGAAGTGTGCAATTTGTGTTATAAATGTACTATTCACGAATAAAATGTATTACATAAATCTTATAAATTATTTTGATTTGTATCACTAAGAAAATAAGTGCTATACATATTCCAAATGTATTGATCCTATATTATAAATGTATTATGAGTGTTACTTAAGTTATTTTGGTTGACATCATTACACTAAGAGTGAAGTTTGTAATTTGTATTATAAATGTGTTGTTCATGATTTTAATACAATTTTAATACAATTATGAAACATATCTAATACAACTTTAATACAATTACGATACAGTTCCATACACTTTACATTTTTCGAGTTTCAATCTAATATTTCTCCTAAAATCAATTATAAACTTAACCAAACTCGTTTTTGGCCAAAAACATCCTTTAATTATACCCCAAACTAAAAATACATCCTTAAAGTATCATTCTTACCAAAAAACATCCTTCAAGTATTTTAAACTGAGCAATCTTCATCCTTCTAATTGAATTTCTCGTAAAACTACCTGATATATCCCACAAAAATTAAGTCGTCCCTTCCTAACTATTATTCTTAGATATGCCAAGAATATCACCGTGAACTTTTTTGTAATTGAGTTAAGAATTATGCAAAACTTTTAATTTGACCATTTTCTCATTCATTTTTCATGTAATTTTAATTTAAAATATTATTATTTTAAAAATGTTTCTTCTCAATTGAATATGCTAGAAACGACATTTGTTGGAGACTTCCACTTCTAATAATGTAGAATGAAACTCAAATACGAGACATAATCATTATTTTTGTCACTTCAATATTAGATTGACCTAAAAATCTATTGATTTAATTGGTTTAGAAAAAGATAAAAATAATTAATCTCCAACTTCTTTCCGTTACGAAAAAGACAAATTATGTACGCTCACACCCTCCAATCATTTTAAGTTTCCATAAGCAACAATGTCTAAGATTTTTTATATTTTCCAAGAACTTGCTTGTAGCAAGTAATGAAATTATGTAGAATAACTTTTGTTTGATATATAGTCACGTTAACTGCTCATGTTTTCGTAAGATCCATTAGTTTTTTGACAATATCTAACAAAAGGATGAAAGTTGTTCATTTACAAATACTTAAAGGATGTTTTCTGATAAAAATGATACTTTAAGGATGTAGTTAAGTTTGGGGTATAGTTAAAGGATGTTTTTTTTGCTAGAAATGATACTTTAAGGATGTATTTAAGTTTGGAGTATAGTTAAAGGATGTTTTCTGCTAGAAATGATACTTTAAGGATGTAGTTTAAGTTTGGGGTATAGTTAAAGGATGGTTTTGGTCAAAAACTCTTTTAAAATCGAGATATAAACTCCAAATGACATTTTCAATTATTTGTAGGAACAACCTATCCAAACTAATCACAAATTTGCAGAATGTTAAATTCAAAATTTGAAACTTTATAATGACCATTAATGGTTACTCTTGTTGCTGTAATTTTAGAGATTTGAAATTTCTGCTTGAAAACATGATTTTATACAAATTTTCGTCTTTCTATTCCTCTTTTTGTCGTATTTTTAGGTAAAAAATAATGAAGTATGGGCAAAATTTGACTTGAGGATATTTATTTAAATGAAAATTTCAAATAATAAGAAGATTTTTTTAAAAAAATAAATAAAGAAGAAGAAGGAGAGGAAGATAAATAATGACAGAAAAATAGACGAAAGAAGAATAAAAAAGAAGGGGAGAAAGAAGAAAAAAGGGCAGAGAGAGGCGAGTCACTATACAATTTTCTTAATTCCAAAAAAATGTTATATTTAGTTAAAAATATTATATTTCCATAGTGGTAAATATTTTTTTAATATAACGTGTTTATGTGATTTACCCAAATATCAACTAGTAGTAAATTAATCAATTTACTTTTACAATAAAATAATTATTTTAAATTTTTAAAAAACCCAAAAATAAAAGGATAAATGTCAATGGAGACCATAGAGAGGTGTCACATCACCTTCTCCATGTTTCTCCTTTTATATATATTACGGAAAAGGGTCAAATATATCCTTGTACTATAGAAAATAGATTAAATATAACCTTCGTTATACTTTTGGGCCAAATATACTCTTTATTCGTTAAATATGTGAATAAACATGAAAGAGGTTGGGATTAATTTTAAAACTCCATATCATTTTTATCTAGTTAAACTCAAAATAACTAAATTACTTTCTTGCCAAATCCATCTATAAGTCAAACAAATCCAAAACGAATTATTTGTCAATAAAAATTATCAACTTATTTGTCACAATCCAACCCACCGGGCCGTGCGGACACTCACTCTAACACTTAATTAGGATAACACTCATATCCTAAAGAGAACAACATGCGGAGGAAGACGGACAACAAGGTTAAGAAAATTTAATAAATAACACTTTTAATTTACACTTTATGTTAAACTTCAACCCCATGGATCTAGCCTAACAGGTATGAGAACTACTACGAATAACAATGGACAATAATTTGTTTAAGACAGAGGTCCTACCACGCGGAAGGAAGAGTTGAAGCTGCTGGAGGAATTCTTCGTCTTTACCTAGTGAAACATCACCAATCTTGCATCCAGACTATGTCAAAAGACATAACAAGAGTAGTATAAGTACAACCACACGTATTAGTAGGCTTCATCGGTCAACCCGACGCCCACTTCATAATATAGGAAAAGAATAATAGGATCATGCATGTACCACTCGTTTCTCCACCCTTACCCCTTTCTTACAACACCCTCAACTTGTAACAATACTCTAATTTTTAACCATTTCTCTTTCCCAACTGCTAACGCCTCTAGTTTTGTTAAGTAATACCCTAAACATTGCTAACCACATTAGATAATCCCAACTACCACCAACATCCTTTTCTACGAATCAATCTTGTCACATTCTTAAAGTATTGTCACCTTATCTACCCCAAACCATAAGTTTCCCCCTTTCCTCAATATCTAGCCAATGTAACAATTCTCCTTGGAATACTTACCCCGACAAACGCCTCAATAAGTCACTCCTTCCCGACAAGTAACCCTCATAAGATATCTACATATCACCTCATTCTCACACACATACCAATGTTTCCACCTACACTTGGTCATCCTTATATAACAACACAATCATCACAAGTATAACCACATCACAATACTGAAACATAACATGTTTTTCATGTTAACTTATCACAAGTAGTTGGTCCTCTCACAGAACTCAAACTCAAACTATTAGTACACAGGCGTGGTACCCAATCCAAGTTAACTTGTTGGAACGTGGCAATCCGATCTCATAGTTGTGTTGGAATGTGGCAACCCGACCAATAGTTATACCAGAACGTGACAATCTGATCCCATAGTTGTGTCAAAATGTGGCAATTCGATCCAATATTTGTGTTGAAATGTGGCAATCTGATCCAAGTTAGCTTGCTAGAATTCGGCAATCCGATCCAAGTTAGCTTGTCGGAACGTGGCAATCCGATCCAAGTTAGCTTGCCGAAACGTGGCAATCCGATCACCAATCACACACCACAATCACAATCACAAGTATATCGTCAAGATCATACATTTACATCATGATTTCATGTCTATATTATTCATCTATCTCAGTTACAACAAGTGATCAATATTGCGACATTTATATACATACAAGTATCATAATGAAGCAATAACAAACATATAGCACACCAACATGAAATAACAACCGTCACCTACTAAATTTTCCCCCAATTCTTTATCACACAACAGACCAAGTTCATCCCTAGCTCCTCGTTAGGGTTTTTAAACCTAAAATTAATAAACATTCAACAACAAGTTACTTCAATAGGTTAGACCTAGCATAGACCGAATTTCATTCTCTACTACCGGATACCCTTGTTTTAATTAAGGAATTCTACTCAAGTAAACAATAAAGAACACTCGACCAATCATCAATTCTCTACATCAAGCACTAACCCCAAATATGTTGTATCATAAACTTTTTTTATGAAATTTACTCGGTGCACGAAGGTCCACGCATATATCTTATTATTAATTTCATACATTACACGATAAGCACAGAATTACAACTACTCAATGCATAAAAACCTAACCTACCTGGGTGCCAAGCAAATTGTACGAAATATGATCTCTTTTCCAGCTTATCCGGATTTGTTACGGTGAATTTGGCCAAGATCTCGCAAGATTCTGCCATCCCCACGCTAGAAATCTCCTTCTCTTTCTTTCCCAAACTTGAAATAACTTTTCTAGGGTAATTTACAACCTATATGTTATTTTTGGAAAGATGAAAAAATAAAGATTTTTTGAAATTTGGATTCTGCCTCGCCAATCCCATTTTAGCGGGGTTAGTTGCCGCTGCAGCATCGTCGTGCCAGCGGCATTGGTCCTGCTATAGTGGGACAGTGTCTAAATTGTTTGCACCTTTTTGCCTTTCTAAATAACGATTGTTCGGATCCTTACAATATATACTAATTTACCACTCGTTTGTCCCCGAATGACTAATACTTAGTATTCACACTCTCTCACTTCGAAAAGCTCAAGCTAGCCAAATGAATCTTACACGGAATCACAAAAGTTTGCGACCTCTAATGATCCGAAATCCAAAAATAATAGACCCAAGCTAGAACAGAGGGATAAAATGCATTACCCAGAAGGAGTACTAGGCTTCCAAGCTATGGTAGTCTATCAAGCATCACGCGAAGGCCGAAATTAAATAAGTCTTAAATTCTTCCAAGCCCTTCCCGCTGGAGCGGCAATTGTGCCGCTGCAGTGGGAGATCGGGTAATAGTAAGTAGGGGAAAGGGTGAAAATCCTCTCATTTCCCCTAACTCTCTTCCAAAACTCCCAACCCTATCAAATTCTCCCCGATAACTCTCCTCCGAATTGTTAACTCTCAGATAATTTTCTCGTTTCTCACTCTCATTACTTTGTTGTGTTGATTACAATGATTGCATGCATGATTAACTAATAAAATCGGAACGGTTTTGGGTATTTATTTTGAAAATTGAACTAGGTTGCTAGATGTATTAGAAAATCGTAGCATGATTGCTTCTCTTACGTCCCCAACATTTATACAACGTCTCGGGCATAAGGATTCTGCAAAAATGTGAGTAGATCGATAGGAAATAAGTGGGGGAAGTTGAAAAGTCATTTTGCAACAAACTCGGATTTAGTCACAATTTAGATATTATTTGGTTCAAATTCTTGCTAGTTCATGTTCTATGGTAGTTAATATACTCTAATTCGTTGAAAACTGATAAAAATGGGGATTTTGGGAAGAAGAGACGTCATCCTTATGTCTAGAATTCGTCCAAGATAAAGGCTATTACAGCGGTGGCATGCATCATCCCGTTGTAGCGGGATGATGGCCACTGCAGCAGGATGTCCCAGACCAGTAGTTGGGCTCTTTTTTCCCCAAAATCTTTCTCTTTTTGGTTAGACTTCCATTATTGGTCTATATAGTCCTAACTTATCTTGTTTCTCACAGATTCTCTCAAATGGCCTGTCTTCATGACGATAATGAACCCTTCACCCAGTTCCCAGATGTCGCTATTCGGGAGAGACATCACGAGTACTGCCCTATGCAAGCGAGCAGGGGTGCCTTATTCGATGTTGATTAGGTGGATCCCCCCATTCACCCTCTTTTGATTCAAGAAAGTTCAACTTCTAAGGGAAAGAAGAGGAGGACAAGCATGGCTAGCATTAGCAGGGCGTCCGCGAGTTTTGATGACAAGGATCCTCTCAGGTGCTCGAGTTGAGATAGATCTGGAGACGGTGCGGAAGAAGATGGGGAGCACCTATGCCGACTTCATCTCGGTCCCACCCAACACCGCCGTGGAGGTAGAGTTGCTCCGTCGTCAGTTGTACCAGGAGAGAAAGAAGAACCTAGCGAGGGATCGCATGATTATTCAACTTTGGAAGGCGGTGAGGACTATTTTACCTGTGTCTCTCCCGGGAAAGAATTTCATGTAGCAGAGAAGGAGAATTATATTCAGTTTCCAGAACTCACGGAGGTCGAGACCGCTTAGTGCCCCCGGAGGAGTTGAATTCCAACACATACACCTCTTTGTTCGAGGATTTTTGAATTAACTCTCGTTCGCCTTCTTCGAAGTGAACTTTTTTTGAAAAATTAATTTTATGTTATTCCCTTCGGAAGTACTAAAATTTTATAGCACACGGAGGCTTGTTTTTGGCTATCTGAAGTAGCTGTTCTTAAATTTTTAATTATAATAATCTATTCTTGTTGCACAACATGTTTGGAATTGGAGGGATTTGAGTCGGGTCCCCTTTGAGTTGGTAATTGGAAACAGGGAAGAACAAGACAATTACTGTCGAGAATCTGCCTCCCTCTATCCATCTTTAGCAAGATAATCTCGATGTAGCGGTGTTGCGCCATCTGTAGCGGCTCGAACGGGATCAGAACCTTCCCAACGATTTTCTGGGCACTTTTTTCACTTTTCTAGTATTTTCCGACCTCCTATTTCACCATCCTATAGGCTTCTAATTTTTACCCAACTAGGATACGCGGGGTCTGAGTTCTAAAGCAAAAATCAACTCGACACCACAATCTTCACGTCCCCAGGATGCACCCAGACATTGCAACTAGCACGATTCTAACAATCCAGATATAAATTTAGGCCATCCAGAAATACTCCCACATACATAATTAGTTCTTTCGATGAGCAAGGTACAATATATAATAATTTAAACCAAAATGCACAATATAATCAAATTCAAACCACAAGTCACACGTTTCGAGTTATTTTTCAGGCAGCATGAAACACACATTCACAATGTTTCACCTATAACACACACGAAGTTTAATTGTAGTGATTAATTCATCCCATATATGGTCATTACTGGTCATCCACGCTCTTTATAGCCCCTAGGGCTATATACCACTTGGAACCTTCTAGTTCCAATTGACTTGTTGGTGTTATTTAGTCGTATCAACGACGTCAATCCATATTATCAAGATACCGATCAGAATCGGGAGATACCAATTAGACTCAACTCATACCACGAGCGACGCTTCACATGAAAGGAGTAAAGGAGTGGAATGACTTTCTAGAATGCTTCCTAGCCTCTTGTAGATTTAATATGGACGCGAACACACCAATCCACAAAAGTCCAGTTCATATTTTGCTTTTGTATTGGGAGACCAGTAACCTAGGCTCTAATACTAAATTTTCACGACCCAACCCACTGTGCCGTGCGGGCACCCACTCCAACACCTAAGTAGGAGAACCCTCATATCCTAATAGAGAACAACATGCATAAATTAAGGAAGATGGACAACGAGGTTAAGAAAATTTAATAAATAACATTTTTTAATTTGTTACACCCTCAAAATAAAATAGGATAAACTAGAGCTTCACATGAGTTTCTTGAGTTAATAAATTGTTAAAATAATGAAATTCAGCCTTTGAAGTCAGTTTTAAAGAGTTTCCAAGTAAAACGTCAAAGGATGACCAAGATGTCCGAAAACTAGCCTTGTGTGCGCTAGTGTGTCCTTGTATGTTGTATGTGTTTTTATGTGTTTTTTGGAGTAAAATATCAGTGGATGTGACACTACTATCTTAATAAAAGAGTTTACGGTCAAAACGTCTAGGCACGACTCCCCTAGGACCAACCAAACGGTCCTTGAGGAGGACCCTAGCTTTAGCAAATGAATCTGTCAAGGTAGCGTGCAGGCAGCCTATTTTTGATGCTCATGGCGCGGCATGCCTCCAGCACTTAAAATACAAAAAGTTGTCTTGGGACGCGGGCTTTTGACGAACCTCTATACCTCAAGTAAAATTCCAGAACCAAGACTTAAAAGTGCCTCCGCGACGCGCAGCCATGTCCCAGATTTGGTCGCATCGATTAGAAGTCAAGTTAAACTTAATTAAAGAGGTCCAAATTGTGTAGGGGTGTTTTGTCTACTTTTGGGATTTAATATAAACAGTTTTAAGCCACTTTTACCCCACTTCACCAATCAAAACAAAACCCTCAAGTTGAAAATCAAAAGCTCTCCATTCTCTCTCTCCAAAAACCTCCATTGATGAACTTTGAAGCTCCAAGGAAGAAGGTCAATTCTCCAAGTTTTCAACCCTAATTTCATGGTCTTTCTACCAATAAGGTATGGTGATTTCATCCTTGATTCTTCTACCATTCAAGGAGCCAATTCAAAGGCTTTTCAAAAGATCTCAAAAATCCTAAAAATCTTATTTCAAATTCTAAGCATGGGTTCTTGCATTAAAAGGGTTAAATGAATGAATTATGATGTTTTCAATTTTAATTGATGGTTTTATGATTAAAAAACTCCATGGATGCATGACCATCCTAATTCTCTAAATTGGCTTATGAAGTGGGTCTGATGAATGTGATTGGATATTGTTAGAATTGTGTTTATACTATGTTGTATTATGGTTATATATTGCTATTAAAGCCTAATTATGATGAATTGTTGGGAATTGAGAAAGGTTTATCATGGATTGGATGAAGGGTAAGTTGACCTAAATTGTTCTAGTTCTTATTGAATTGATCTTGTATGGTATGGTCCACTTATGGTGGCGGTGTTTAGTTAATGTATATGAATATCTATATGAATTGTGATTATGGCCTTGAAGTCATTGAGTGTGAAGTAAAGTAATGTCATGATGCTTATGTGTAGAGATGTATTATGAAGTTATGAATGTGAGTTTTGAAGATAGTATGACTAATTGAAGTATGATGTGAATGTAAAGTATGATTGTGTGTGGATTATGATGAATGTAGTATGATCATGTTTAGAAGACAATGTATTTAATGATGGTGGTTATGTGAAGGTCTTTATCACTTGTACTCACACACAAAATGAATGAATGAAAGAATAAAGCTAATGAAAATGTAATGAATGAAAGTTTATTGAAAGGTTTTCTCAATAGAACTCTAATGAATGAATGGGGGATTTTGGGGTGGACACTCTTCGTGAGTAGAGATGTAGTATCTAGTAAAAACCTCAATATTCCTTAGATCTTTCCAATGAATGAATGATAGGTTGGGATGAGTACTCTTCGTAAGTTGAGATGTAGTACTTTGTAACAATCCTTTAATCGATAGTTAATGAATGTAATGAAAGTCCAAAACTTCGTGGGGATTAATGCTTAGCACCGAGAGGATTTGAAAAGAGGTGGATACTCTTCGTGACTAGATATGTCGTATCCAAAAGTAACTCTTTGTTGAGATATAGTACTTAGAAGCAATCTCCTTATCCCTTAACTATGCGCCCGTATAGGACTAGCTAGTGGTGTTCCACGTAAAGGCTAAAATAATGACCTACCTTAGGCAAGTGGGGATCCCTCATTCGGTAGGGGTTAATACCGGAATTCCATTTTAAGCTCCCATGATCTATGTCGGTTAAAGCTAGCCCCCACAAATGAATGTAATGAACTAGGTCTTCCTAAGGGTGTACTACTTAGGGTAGGTGGTGGAATGGGACGCTATCTATGCATTGCACAAGTAGGCATTTAGAGGGAGTCTTGGTGTGTCCTTGTAATTCTACTGAATGAATGGGTTTTTGTATGATGTTAATGAAGTATGTTGGTCTTATGTATAATGTTAATGAAGGCTATGTAAATGGTTGAATGTGTTGTGCCTAGTCTAGGGTGGTTCCAAAGGAGCACTAATAAGTGGAAGTTATAGAATGAGATGCTATTTTCACATTGCACTAGTCTAACTTAGAGTTATCCTAGGGGATGGTCTTTATGTGAAGTTCTTAAATGCATGAATGGTTCATCTACTATCTCTAGTAATGAATGTTGACTTGTTGAGTTATGATGAAAAATCCTTATCTTTGGTAGTCTTAAGGAACACTTAGGTGTGTATTGAAAAGGTTTTATTGGTGGTCTCTTCATGTCTTACCTAGGTGGGTTTTAGGATAGGCTTGGATAGAGGGTCTTAATGATTAATGGGTTACTTAATGAATATGGTTATATGTTAAGAATTGTGGAAGTATTACCTTGTATGATGTCTTTTATCGTTGGTTCATAAAGTTTTATCAACATAGCATGAAAAGCATATTTCAACTAAAATGTCCTATTTAAAGCATGTTTTTGCATGATTGTCATACTTAGTGCTTAAATGTACTAACTCCATATTCTTCTCTATTTCTACGAGTATAGGTGGAAGGAAGTGAAGATTTCTAGAGTTGAAGCTTGGCAAGTAGAATTCTCTCAAGGCTTAGTATGTCCTCATATGTTCGAGGACATGTATGTTCTTTTTAGTTTCTTTTATATTAAAGACTATGTATTAGACATGAGTTTCTTCTCTATGTAAGGGTTGTGATCCTATGATAATAAGACGTGTCTATGATGGGTTGTGATGATGAGACTTAATTCTTCTTATGTTTTATAAAAAAGAGTTTCCCTATTGACTTTATTGTGAAAAGTTTTAATACCGCACTACTTTTCATACCTATGTGATAAATGAAAGCTAAGAGGCTTGTATAATACATACGAGAGGTCAAGTATGATATGTTACTTCTAGGGGGTACTTCCTAGTCGTAACAAAATTACACTCTTTGTTAAACTTGTAAAATAATTTAACAACCCCAGGGATCTAGTCTAACAGGTACAAGAGCTACTACGAATAACGATGGACAATAATTTAATTAATACACAGATCCCACCACGCGGAAGGAAGAGTCGAACTACTGGAGAAATTCTTCGTCTTCATCTACTGAAACATCACCAATCCGGCATCTAGACTATGTCAAAAAACATAGCAAGAGTAGTATCAGTACAACCACACGTACTAGTAGGCATCATCGGTCAACCTTACACCCATCTCATAATATAGGAAAAGAATAATAGGATCATAAATGTACCACTCGTTTCTCCACCCTTGCCCCTTTCTTAAAACACCCTCAACTTGTAACAATACTCTGATTTCTAACCATTTTTTTTCCCAACTACTAAAGCTTCTAGTTCTTTAAAGTCATAGCCTAAACATTGCTAATCATATTAGATAATCCCAACCACCACTAACATCCTTTTCTACGAATCAATCTGTCACATTGTTAAAGTATTGTCACCTTATCTACTTATGTACCGTGGTTTCACGGTACTTTCAATGTTTTTTCCTTAAGATTGGTGTGTGTCTAGAGCCTTTTTGTAGTAGTTTTAACATGTTTTTATCTTTGTTTTGCAGGAAAGGTGTCCAAACCCAAAACTCTGAAGGCAGCTGAGATTTAGAGCATAGGTGACCCACAAAGGACATCGACGGTCCGTCGTTCCATCGACGGACCATAGATGGTGACCGTCGACTGATAGTTCAGGCATCTGGAGAAACTCAGGGAAATCTGACCAAGTGTGGGGCTACAGAAGGATCGATGATCTGTCGATTGATTGATGGACCAACCTATTGAATCGTCGTTAAGTTCAAAGATAGTCCAGTACCCGAAGTTGAAGAAACTCTTAGTATGGAACGACGGAAGACATCGATAAACCGTAGATGCATCAACGGACCGTGCTGTTTGTCCTCGATTGATTTAGAGAAGATGCCAACTGAAGGATGAAAAAAATGCTAAGTCTAGACTGACGGAGGCATACGATGATCCGTCGTTTCATCGACGGACCGTTTGTGGGGATCGTCGATTACAACCGCGTTTTGGACAACTTTTGTTATTTTAATTCCTTTTAATTTAGGACAATTTTTTCTATAAATAGGGTATAAAACCTCATTTTTAGGTTTGGATTCTATTACAATTGTTCTTGGTTTGTTTTTAGAGATTGGGTTTTTGCAACTTTAGCGTTAATTCAAATTTCCGAATTTGGTTTTTTGAAGTAAATTCTTGTTATTTCAAGTTGAATTTCTGGATTTTATTCGAATTGTCAAAGTATGTTCATGATCTATTGTTTATCAACTATGAATTGTGTTCTTATATGCATGGTCAGCTAAATCTACAACTAGGGTTGTGGGAACCATGGGTGATTAACAAAGTAAACCTATCTTAATAACAATTCTCAAATAGGTTGTTGCACGCATTGATAATTCTTTCGCTTAGAAGTCTTTTTAACGAGTGCACCGTTAGAATTCGCCTTATTGCTACTTATCGAACCAAGAAAGTAGTTAATAGGAAAAGAATTATCAACATAGATTTAGTAGGATACTATCTAATAGGCTAGTCTCAATTGGTGCGAAGTAATAACTAAGTCATATATCGAATATGATGCTTAATATGAAGTAAAGGTAAGGGTTAGTATCTTAGACACACATAGCCGGACCAAGGTACGGGGTGAAATTCTCTAAATGTCGGACCAAGGATTTAGAGATACCTAACTTATCACTTTGCATGCAAAACACTAGGGAAGAATTGTTATAGCTAGGAATACAGCGTTATGAACATATGGGGAACACTTACACCCTAGTTTCTCTCACAACTTGATAAAAAACAAAGATTTACTCCTGTTACTTGTTTTACTTAGAGTTATTAAAGAATTTTGTTTCATAAAACCCCCCTTTAATTACCTGTTTTCGGAAAGAACTTGACTAAATAGAAGTAATTGTACACTGAAGTTAAGTCTAAATCATTTTCCTCGTGGGATCGACCCCAACCTAATAGTTGGGTTCTTTACTTGATACGACCGATTATACTTCTTTAGGGACGTGTAATTTGAGCGTATCAAATTTTGGCGCCGCTGCCAGGGAAAATGGCTTTTAGATTAACCTTAATAACATTACTGAAGTTTAGTCAACAATTTCCTGATTTTACTTTTTCTTTTGTTTTTGTTTCTCTCAGGTCTAGCTATAGTGTATGTCAAGTACACGGAGCCGAGGAGAACCAACACTTCCATTCGATCCTGAACTTAACGGTACACTTCGAAGAATGAATAATCAGCAGAACCCAGCCAATCTAGGTTATGAGATTTATCCTCAGCCTCCACCACTGCTTGAGGCTCACAATCAAGTAGTTGCGGAAAATCAAGTTAATGATGCTTTGAGGATGCATCCTCCCGTCCCACTCCTTCAAGAGTTCTATAGGGGAAACGTCAATATCACTGATTCTGATAGGCTTCTTGTCCTACCTTCTCTACCCCATGGGCACACGTTCGTGGTAACTAGTAGTTTGATGCAGATGCTCACCGCGAGGGGTTTGTTTTCAGGGCTACCATCAGAGGATCCCCATGCTCACATAGACAAACTGAGGTCTGTTTGAAAGAGTTGTGTGGGGAGGCTAGACTTATACATGAACGTTATTGGGTTGAGAGTGTTCCATCTATCATTGACGGGAGAGGCCGCAATATGGTTTACTGAGTTGCCTTACAATTCTATCTATACTTGGGATCAGTTGAGGGATGTGTTCCTAGCACGATACTACCTGGTATCCAAGAATCTTAACCACAAAGATAGAGTGAACAACTTTGTGGCACTACTTGGGGAGTTGGTAAGTAGATCTTGGGATAGATTTACTGCGTTTGTGAGAGGCGTCCCAAACCACCGCATTGATGATGAGTCGTTGAAAGAGTAATTCTATTGGGGACAAGATGATAATAATAAAACAGTACTCAATACTATTGCGGGAGGTTCTTATAGTAAGTGGACATATGTCGAGATTGCAGAGAAGTTGGAGAAAATCTCTCGCAACAATAAGTCTTGGAGTACTAGCAAGTCAGACACTGGGAGAAACACCTTTGTAGTGCAAGCTATACACAATTCGGCTGCAGATGATATTCGTGAAGAGATGGCTCAAATGGGAACTGAGCTTGGGTTGATATTGCAACATGTCACTGGAGGTGCAGAGAAGGTAAATACGGTGAATTACTTGACTAAACCACAACCGCCAGCGCATGAGTACTATTATGAAGAGGATACTTATGCAGTGAATGATCAGACGGGGGGGTTTCCGACCAAACACCCAAGGCTCCAATAAGGAGAATTGGCGTCAAGGTCAAGGAAATCAAGGTCAGAACTATGGTAACTACAACATAGAGGGACAATATGTTCGAGATGGAAACTTCAACCGCGACAACAACTTCAACCGGGGTAACTATGATAACAGAAATGATCGAAAGTGGGCCCTATGTTCCACCTCAAAATTGAGAAGTTGCTCTTAGGGATGGTGGAGGTAGTATGGCGCGAGTTGAAGATATGTTGCAGAAGATGATGAGAAGGTTTGATGCTAGTGATGAGCACGCCAAGGAATTGAGAGGTGATTTAGCTAACATTAGGCAAAAGGTGAATGCACATGCGGTCTCAATTAAGCATCTTGAGTTATAAATGACCCAATTGTCTACTACTATGAACCCACGCCAACCGGGCACTCTTCCTAGCAATACCATTCAAAATCCTAGAAATAATGGACATTGCATGGCAGTCACTAATCGAGGAGGTAAGCTAACTATTGATCCACCTATGCCGTCTGTGGTAGAATATGAGATGAGAAAAGATGAAGAGGTGGTGGAAACTAGTGGTGAATTGGTGGACAAAATGCCGAAAGAAACAGAGGTACCCAATAAAGTGGTCCCCATTCCTAGACCTCCACCACCTTTCCTCAGAGATTGGTGAAGAAGACTGAGGATGGTAAATACCGACGTTTTATCACTATGTTGAAAGAACTTTCCATCAGTGTCCCTTTGATCAAAGTTTTGGAACAAATGCCCGGTTATGCTAAGTTCATGAAGGATATGGTTACAACGAAGAGATCGGTATGTTTTGAGGATGATGAACGAATTCAGCACTGTAGTGCTATTGCTACAAGATCTCTTGTGCAGAAGAAGAAAGATCTGGGCGCTTTCACTATTCCATGTACCATCGGATTATTACACTTTGCTAAAGCATTATGTGATTTAGGTGCTAGTATAAACATCATGCCTCTTTCCATTCATAAGAAATTGGGTTTGGGTTAACCAAATCCCACTACAATGCGGTTACTTATGGCCGATCGAACACTGAAGAGGCCTATTGGGATACTCCATGATGTGCTCATGAAAGTGGAGTCGTTTATATTTTCAGCCGATTTTGTAATTCTTGATTGTGAGGTGGAATTTGAGGTCCCTATTATTTTTGGGAGGCCATTACTTGCCACGGTTTGCGTCTTGGTTGATATGGAGAAAGGGCAGATGAAGTTTAGGTTGAACAATAAAAAAACAGCATTCAACATTTCTAGGTCCATGAAGCAGAGTGGTAGCTCCAAACGGAATCTGCTATATCATACTGGGTTGAGAGTACGTCTGAGGTAATCGAAGAACGTCTAGGTGTTGAGGCACTATCGGCAGTGATCATGAATTTTGAGAGTGATGGTATTGAAGATTATGGGTCTTTGGTTGCGGCACTCAAACGAAATGAATATTGGTCCAAACCAAAGAAATTAGAGTTAGATATGAAACATCGCGAGTCTCCACCCACGAGACCATCTATTGAGGAGGCTCCAAAATTAGAGCTTAAGGTTATACCACCTCATCTGAGGTATGTATTCTTGGGTAGAGATGACACTTTGCCGGTAATCATTGCATCGGATTTGAATGTGCAACAAATAAAGTGTCTGGTGGAAATTTTGAAGAGGTTCAAACGAGCCATTGGTTGGACTATTGCGGACATTATTGAGATCTATCCCGATATTTGTTCACACAAAATCCAACTCACGCCCGATCACAACCCAAGTATTGAGCACCAGAGACGATTGAATCCACCTATGCAAGAGGTAGTGAAGAAGGAGATCATTAAGTGGTTGGATGCCGGAGTCATATATCCTATTGCAGATAGTAGTTGGGTATGCACTGTTCATTGTGTGCCCAAAAGGGGGGGCAATAATAGTAGTGCCTAATGAGAGGAACGAGCTTGTTCCAATGAGGCCAGTGACCGGATGGAGGGTTTGTATGGATTACCGGAAGTTGAATGCATGGACTGAGAAGGACCATTTCCCTATGACCTTCATGGACCAGATGTTAGATAGACTCGCAGGAAAAGGATGGTACTGTTTCTTGATGGCTATTCGGGTTACAATTAAATCTCTATTGAAAAGACCACATTCACTTGCCCTTAAGGGACGTTCGTATTCAAGGATGCTATTTGGAATATGTAATGCACCGGCCACTTTCCAGCAATATATGATGTCAATATTCTCTGATATGGTGGAGGACACTATTGAGGTGTTTATGGATGACTTTTCGGTTGTTGTCGATTCCTTTGATCGGTGTTTGAGTCACTTGGCTAAGGTTCTCAAAAAATGTGAAGATTGCAATCTTGTGCTAAATTGGAAAAAATGTCACTTTATGGTGAAAAAAGGTATAGTATTGGGCCATCGCATCTCGGAGAAGGGGATAGAGGTTGATTGAGTAAAAGTTGAAGTTATAGAGACTTCCCCCACCCATCTCTGTAAAAGGTGTGAGAAGTTTTTCGAGATATGCGGGCTTTTACCACAGGTTTATTAAGGATTTCTCAAAAATTGCACATCCTCTGTGCAAATTACTTGAGAAGGAATGTAAATTCTATTTTGATGAATCCTGTCTGAAGGCATTTGGAGAGTTGAAGGAGAAGTTGGTGTCTGCGCCCATTATTATTTCCCCATATTGGAGTAAGCCATTTGAGGTGATGTGTAATGCTAGTGGGGTTGCTCTTGGTGTGGTATTGGGACAGAGAAGGGATAAAATCCTTCACCCCATCTATTATGCAAGTAATGCCCTAAATGAAGCACAAAAGAACTATACTGCGTGACTGAACAAGAGCTTCTTGCGGTGGTATTTGCGTTCGAAACATTTCGCTCGTATTTGCTTGGCACAAGAGTTATAGTGCATACTGACCACTCCTCTTTGAGGTATTTGATGGCAAATAAGAATACAAAGCCAAGGTTGATTAGATGGGGTGCTATTATTGCAAGAGTTTGATTTTGAGGTAAAAGATAGAAAAGGGACTGAAAATTAAGTTGCCGATCACTTGTCCAGATTAGAGAATGAAGATATACGAGAGTTGGGTGATGAGGCTGAAATTGATGATACCTTCCCTGATGAGCATGTATTGACCGCTTCTCATGACTTGATTCCATGGTTCGCCGATTTTGTGAATTATCTGGCTAGTGATATAGTACCATCGGACTTGTCCTTCCATTAGAGGAAGAAGTTTATGCATGATGTGAAAAAGTTATTTTGGGATGAGCCTTACTTATACCGGAGTTGTGCTGATGGGCTTTTTCGTCGTTGCGTGCCGGAAGTTGAGATGTTAAGTGTTTTGGAGGCATGCCACTCCTCGCCTATGGGTGGGCACTATAGTGGTATCCGGAATGCCCACAAGATTTTGCAGTGTGGGTACTATTGGCCAACCATTCACCAAGATGCTCACGCGTTCGCCAAGTCATGTGATATCTGCCAAAGAGATGGAGGAATTACGAAGAAGTAAGAGCTCCCTTTAAATCCCATTCTAGTGATTGAGTTGTTTGATGTATGGGGCATTGATTTTATGGTCCCGTTTGTGAGTTTTCATGGAATAAAATATATACTTGTGGCAGTGGACTACGTGTCAAAATGGGTGAAAGCTATAGCGCTTTCTAACAATGAAGTGAAGAGTGTCACCGCGTTCTTGAAAAAGAACATATTCTCCAGATTTGGCACACCTAGGTCCATTATTAGTGACGGTGGATCTCACTTTTGCAATAAGTTGTTCAAAGATATATTGGAGAAATATGGGGTTCGTCATAATGTGGCCACTCCGTATCATCCACAGACTAGTGGGGAAGTTTAGGTGTCCAATCAAGAGAACAAGCAAATTCTGTCGAAAATGGTAAATGATTAAGAACGGATTGGTCAAGGATGCTTGATTGTATATGGGAAGGCTTGTCATTTGCCAGTTGAGTTAGAGCACAAGGCCATGTGGGAAATGAAAAAACTGAAGATGGATTGGAATGAAGCAGTGGAACAGAGACTTCATAGGTTAAATGAGCTTGATGAGTTTCGCCTAAAAGAGTATGAAAGTTCAGCCATCTCCAAACAGAAGATGAAGAAGTACCATAACCAAAAGATTGAAAAGCGAGAATTTGCGGTTGGAGACTTGGTGCTTCTATTCAACTCTAGGCTACGCTTATTTCCGAGCAAACTCAAGTCTAAGTGGACGGGACCATTCCTTATTACTAAAGTGTTTCCACATGGAGCGGTGGAGTTGGAGAACAAGGGGGTGCAAAGTTCATTGTCAACGGACAAAGGATTAAGATCTACCTAGGGCATGTGGAGAGTGTCCATGAAGTGGTTGAGGCATATCACTTTGATGAAGTCTGAGTAATCAAGGATCTTGCGTCGTGCCACAACGTTAAATCAAGCGCTTCTTGAGAGGCAACCCAAGGTGTATCCTCTAGCCAACAATAGGTTTTTCTTTTCTTTGTAATAATAGTTGCATTCTCTTGTTTCATTTTGTTTCACTCATCCTCATGCTTTATTTTTTTTACTGTTAACTAGAGATTAGTTTAGGGTCCGTGTCTCAAAAGTGTCCAGAAAATACACAAAAAAATAGCTTAATGGGTCTTCATTGTGCAGGACCAAAACTAAAATTCTGCAGAAAATGGTCTGGTGCACAGATCTACGAACCGATCGACGGGCCATCGTTCAATCGACGGACCGTTGATGGTGTTCTTCGATCCCAGGTATGTCTTGAAATTTTGTCTAAGTCTTGTTGCCATTGACGGTTCAATTGACGATCCGTCGACTGAGTTACGGACCGTCGATGGGGTGTCGTCAGTCCAAAGAGCCACTGACCCAACCCAACCGGTAATATTAAAAGAAAAAACCATTTATTAGCCTCCAAAATCTTTTCAAATTCTTTTCCCAACCGTTTTCTTTTCCTTATTTCCTTCCTTTCTCATCACAACACCATATTTCTCCCTTCCAAATTCATCAGCTTCCCCCAAACTCCCAAATTCTCCCAAATTCCCAAAACCCTCTTCTTCCCAAATTCTACTTGGTTCCTATTTCTTTGTCTGGTTGGTGTTCAAAGGTGGGCACATAGGATGTTGCAAGATCACCCACCCATTCAGTCCACTACGATCTTCAAGTATTTTGATTCCCTTTGCTTGATGAATTCTCGTTCATTCGCTGCTGGAAACGAAACTTATAATGTGGGTCTTGACTTAGGGAGAAAATTGTATGTTTGTCCTTGTTCAAACTTGGGTAAAATGTCCCCTAGAATGATAGAAAGTGAATGGGTAGTGGTGTAATTTGTTTAAAATGAGTTTATAGACTTTCCAACTTAAGGTTCGGTAGCATCTTTGCATCCGAGCATGAATCTTGCAAAATCAAAACCCTAAGGATGAAGAAATGGTTTTTTAATTGTTGTTATATGTTGGGTAAACTTGTGTGGGTCTAATAGATGTCAAAATATGATAATAGAAACAAGGCCTGAGAGGTCTGTAGCATGAAAACTCTAAATAATTCCTTAGTGTCCAACGACGGACACTATCGATGGCCTGTCGACATCGTTTCCAATTGAGAGGTCTGTAGAATGAAGACTCTAAATAACTCCTAATTTTCCAACGACGGACACTATCGATAGAACGTTGATAGTGCCCGTCAACTAGTACTGCGGGTCTGAACTGAAATGTGCTTTGTGTTTCCTTTCTCTGTTTTGTTTGTTTTTAGTGTGTAGTAAGATTGCTATGAGACGAACAACTGCTTTACAAGTACATATGTCCCCCAAATCGGATATTGTTTATTCCAGGAGTAGGCCCAAGTCCGTGGCACCATCCCGTCGGATGATTGGCACTTCCGACGATGAGGGAGATCCTGAATATGTGCCCCCAGGTACTCGCACCCCTACACCAGCTGCATGATCCACTCGGGGTACCCCCCAGAAGGTGGCTTTTGGCGTAGTCACTGCCTTCGCACACTGACCGGCATACCGTTTGGGTCGGCCTCAAGTTCTGAAAGAGCGTCTGGCTCTAAAGCGGCAATAGGTTCAAAATTGGCCCACTCTACGGGGTTGAATGAGGCCACTACCTCCGGTTCTTGATCACCTGGATCCACTCACCCATAGGTACCTGCCCGCCAAGCCTCGTTTGATAAGGCTCTTAGTTCGGAGTCTGCTCTGACACCCTAGGATGATGTCCCTACACCGGTTCCTAAGGAGCCAAACCGGTGGTGCGTAGATGGTTAGTATCAGGTCTACAGGGACGAAAGGTTCTGAATGACAAGGGGGTGATGACCCGGTTAGTGACAGTCGAGTGGAGAGTTCTTACATGGAGCTTTCATACATTCCCTGAAGTGGATGGCTAGGAGTCTGGGTCATATAGCAAAGAGATGGTTCGAGAGTTCTACGCCTCCTATGTGGCGAATCTCCGAGGTTATGTTGATAGGTGGGAGAAACCCGCCAAACTGGAGTTGCTCACACAGGTTCTAGTCCAAGGCTGCCGGGTGGATATTTCTCCTACTACCATCCGTCGTTTCCTGTACGGTGCTTCCACTGATATTACTCGGAGCCCCCTTACTCCGGAGTTTGATTACAGGTGGGATATGGTCAAGAGTGGCCAGTTTCATAGGATCGTGGATCAGAGGGAGATCTCCAAGAGGTGGCTTGCACAACACCTGTCCATTGACGGTGAGGGAGCAAACTGGGTGTTAGACCTCAGAGGCCTTATCAGGAAAGCTGATACGCTCAAACTATACTTCCCTAAAAAAGTATAAGCGATCGTATCAAGTAAAGAACCCAATTGTTAGGTTGGGGTCGATCCCACAAGGAAAATGGTTTAGACTTAACTTTAATCTACGATTACGTCTATTTAGTCAAGTCCTTTTCGAAAACAGTTTAAATAAAATGGGGGTTTTATGTAACAAAAATGTTCAATTATTTCTAAGTAAACAAGTAGCAAGATTAAAACATTAGTGTTTATCAAGTGATGAGAGAAACTAGGGTATAAGTGTTCCCCATAGGGTTATAACGTGGTAATCCTCGCTATAACAACTCTTTTCTAGTATCTTGCATGCAAAGTGGTAAGTTATGTATACCTAATTCCTTGGTCTGGCAACTAGGGAATTTCACTCCGCACCTTGGTCCAGCTACGTGTGTTCACTTTACTAAGCCTTACCTTTATCTCATATTAAGCGTCATATTCAATGTATGGCTAAGTTACTACTTTGCACCAATTGAAACTAGCCTATTAGATAGTGTATACTAAATCTACGTTGATAATTCTTTTCTAATTATCTACCTCCTTGGTCTGGCAAGTAGCAACAAGGTGAGTTCTAACGTTGGCCACCGTTAAAAAGACTTCTAAACTAAAAAATTATCAATACATGCAAGAAACTATTCTAGAATTGTTATTTAGCTAGGTTTACTATGTTAATTACCCATAACTCCCACAACCCTAGTTGTGGATTTAGTTACCCATGCTAAAACTTACACAATTCATAATAGTTAAACAAGAAATCATGTACTTACTTTAACAGGTTTGAAGAAAACCCAGAAATATCACTTGAATTAACTAAAATATTGAAAGGAACGATTCCAGAAAATTGAGGTATTTCCCAAAAAAACAAAAGTTTAACTGCCAATAACACAAATCTGAAAAATAGTAAAGTGTCTAACCCCAAAAATGAGGTTTTTAGTCCTATTTATAATAATAAAGTCCTAAAATAAAAAGGAGTTCTAAATAAGGAAAAATCTGTCCAAAACGCGTCTTCAGTTGATAACCCAACTGACGATCCGTCAATGGAACGACGGACCGTCGACAGCTTCCGTCGATCCATACTTTAAATCTTTTTTTCAGACTACACTTTTCAACACTTTCTATTACCATCGAATGACCAACATCATGGTCCGTCAGTAAACCTACTGTCCATCGATGGCCTCCGTTCTCCATACTTAGTGGTTTCTTCAAGTAGGATACTGGGAATAATTTCTGTTATCATCAACAATTTGCCAGTGATGGTCCGTCGATCAGTCGACGGACCGTCGATCCTTCCATAGCCCCACACTTTGTCAGAATTCCCCGATTTGATTTCAGCAGCTTGAACCTCCAGTCGATGATCATCACCTACGGACCATCAATGGGTCGACGGACCGTCGATGGCTCCGTAGGTCATCACTTCTGCACTCATTTCAGCACAGTCTTCAGCATTTCTATTCTGGACAGTTTTCCTGCAAACACAGATAAAAAGACATTAAAATTACTACAAAAAGGCCTTAGACACACACTAAACTTAAGGAAAAAGCATTGAAAGTACCGTGAAACAACGGTACATCAACACCCTCAACTTAAATTCGTTGTTTGTTCTCAAGCGATACACTATGACACACCACAACACCTTTGTACAAAAGTATCTTCATTTAAGCTTTCACAATCATCTGGCTATCAATCCCGATTATTTTTATTGTTTTTATACATGATATCACTCTTAGGCTCATTCATGTGGATCAGACCATGACACAGACTCACCACGCACCAACACCTCTCCTCTTTTATCTCTCACCAAATTACCAACTTTCCAATATTACAACTAGTGTCCTCACTTTAAAAACAACATCCTCCTTTTTCACACAGTGATTTCAATTTGAGTATAAGGATTATTTCTCAACACTCGCTCTCAGAACCACTTCACACCTAATTGATACTTATCGCCATAGGCTTGCCCTTATTTTCACTTCTTTAAGTTCACCATATTAGACTCTCAGGATCACGATAGGACTTTCTTGGCTTGTAACGTAGGCTCAGGATCAAGTAGGGTTCATTTGGATGCATTTTAGTGACTTGTTGCCCTCCTTGACATAACTGCTAAGCGTCCTACCTTTTCATCGTTTATTATGCCCTACTCTTCAGTTTCTTATATTCCTTGCCTTGTTTTTCTCCTTTCTTTTTCCTTTTGTGCAAATGACCCTTCTTTTATTTTTATTTTCAAATTTTTCACTTGATTTCAACTTTGATTGAGTCACTTTTCTTTTCTTCTTCCATTAATTCTTTCAACCCCGCTTTCCGGAACATTCCTCATAATAGCCACCCTCAGCTCATGGTTCTGCCATGAATCAAGGTACACAATACCCAAAGTTGGGTCAGGGATAGGACGAGCTTTGTTTCTGCATTAGCCACCCTCAACTTATGCTTTTGGCATAAGCTGAGGTGCACATGTCCAAGGAGGGACCAGGACCAATACATTGTACCCAGAAAAAATGAGTTGGGGTAGAAAAGAAAGGTCCATTGTAAGCTCAAATTATTTGGATCAAAAAGGATTAATTTCATTTGGTTTTCTTTTATTTACGCTAAAGATTGACTATGTTGAACAAATGCCTATGATCCTTTCCTGATTGTCTAACACAAGTTACTTTTTGCAGGACTAACTGGGCAAGTTCTAGATAGGTACCAACGGTAGACTATTCAACTTTTCTCACACTCACTTAACACCTTATTACCCTACCAAATTATCGGGCACCTAGTTCGAGCGTTAGATCAAGGGTCATGCAATGGTGTATCTCTATGTCATTCTTAGAGCCAACACATTCAATATTCAATTATGCCTAATTATGCAAGCATTCATTTTAGAACGGGATATCATTGTGTTTTAGCCATCATGCTTCAGATTTCACACATACTTTGTACAAGGTACTAACATGCCGGTTCAACAATAATATAATCAGTCTCTTGAGGGAAAAGAACACAGGCAAGAAAACCCCAAGAGAGGATCATGATTTGGGCTACTCAGACTTCACCCTAGCACTCACATTCCATTTACCCCACCCCAACAAGAAAGCATGCAATTGTCCCCAATGCATAAGAAAAATAAAACATGGTGGTAGGTGAAGTAAACCTGAGGCGCATAGCGCCGATGATCAATAAGATGGCAATTCTGGTTTCCCAAAACCCGCTCCCTCAGTAGTAGGGACACCATCAGTAGTGTCCGCAGCAAAGACAACACTGTTAGTAGTGTTTCTCTCAACATCAACAATCCTGGAGCTAGACGCCCCAGCAGCCAACTCACGACCCCTCATCTGCGGGCCTCCTCATCCATCAACGAGGCTCTCCTTGCAGCCTCGAACTCAGTACGCTCTCTCTTCCTAGATCGAGCCTCCTCACCCTTTCTGGATCGGTGCCTCTTGGCATGCTCATGTGGCGGAGGCGGTGGCGCAACGGTGGTCTGGAACAGTGCAGCAAACACCATATCCTCAGCAGGATCTGCAGGTGTGACCTCAGGCTCAGGTACCCGTGCATCCAAAATGGAATCCACGTCAACCCTCAGACTCGCCACTGCAACCTGGAGAGTCGTCAAGTCAATAGTAAGGGCTGGCCGGGCGAGAACTCTTAACTCGAAGGCGTCAAGGCGCTAGTGGACTGCCAGAATCTGCCTCTCAGTCTTCTGGACAATCCTCTTCTCGATTCGATCCTCCGCCTCAGCAATGGACTTCTGCATCCAAGGCTGGATATGGTACAGCAGTGTGGCCATCTGGGCCTCTAACTTCTGGACCCTAGCAATCGGGACTAGTGCTGCAGATGGAGTAGCGCGGGAGGAACTCGAAGTTGTGCTAGTACCCGGGATAGACTCAACTGGGGTGGTGCCGGTAGGCTCTACTTTAGGCTGATTATCCCCTTGGCTTGCTCTACCGTGTCTTCCAAGTTCTCACCTAGTGGTTGCACCTCCACTCTGGGCCCTCTGTTGGGTGCCGTCTCATTGGCCTCATCCCGGATGAGACCGATATCAATTGTCCCAGTGGGAGTCCTGAGAACAGCAATATGCCATATGGGCACTCCAGCAGACCTGCACAACTCAAAAATCAAGCAGGGAAAAGGGTACGTGGTGGTGGCCTTAAAGACCCTCTCATGAAGGACTGCCAGCAATAGTCTCGGAACATCCACCTCGAACCCTGCAACCATGGCAGCTACAAATACTGCTCTATCCCATGTGAGAATGTTGTCAGCAGCAGAGGGGGATAGGCAGTGACGAACCAATAGCCAGATGAATTTGGCCACGAATGTGAGGTTGGACTTCTTTATCACACCTCTGGGCTCCAGCACCCAATCGACACCCTCACCATCCACAGAAATATGCTGGGCTATCCACCTCTTGGTGGTGTCTCTCACCCCCACATCACGCTGGAAATGGTCCTCATTTATCAGCTTCCACCTATAGTAAAACTTGGGGGTAAGGGGCTCCCTGGTAGTATCTGTATCAGCGTCGTATAAGAAACGGCAAATAGCGGGTAAGAAGATGTCCACCCTGCTGCCACGGACTCGAAAATGATCAAGTGGTGCCCGTTTGGCAGGATTAGACCGCCTATCAATAGAAGACCGGAGAGTCGCTACATAAGAAGAGTAGAACTCTCGCACCACCTCCTCGCTGTAGCGTCCAATGCTCCTAGCCATCCACTCTAGCCGATGGCAGGTGAAAAGAGCATGTGCATCAGGGACAGAGGGGAGACTCCCTGTAAGAACTCGTCGCTCGATAGTAAGAGTCCGAGTTATGACCCCCTTATCGTTGAGCAGTTTTGCGTCCATCTACACCTGGTATTGTCCTTGTACACACCACCGGTTGGGCTGATCAGCAACCGGTGAAGGGACGTCGGTCAGGGGTGCTGGAGTTGAATTCACACTGTCAGTCTCATCAAATGAGGCAGAATAGACCGGTGCAGTAGGAACAATGGGACCATGTGATGCTGACGCTTCCTGAGACCTGGAAGTCTCCTTAGAGTCTGACTCTCCCTCAAAACCCGCATCAGATCCAGACGGTGTGCCGGTCAGTGTGCGCTCCTCATTAGACTGGAAGGCAGTGACTACACCGGACGCCACCTTCTTGGGCGTGCCCCGAGTGGTCCTAGCAGCACGTGTAGGTGTTCAGTTGCCTAGTGGCACGTATTCTGTATTATGATCATCGTTTGAGCCAATCACCATCCGGCGTGAAGAGGCGACAGACTTGGAACATCCTCTGGAGTAGATTAAGTCTGGCTTGGGGGCCATTGGTACCTGCAAAAGAGAGTTATTAGTTCCATTGTAAACATTTGACACACCCAACAGAACCAAGACCAATTTGGAAACACTAAACACAGTTCATTTCAGAAATGCAGGACTGAACGACGGGCACTACAAATGGTCTGTCGATGGAACGATGGTCCATCGATAGGGTCCGTCGGTGAACACTTAGCAAATATTTTGAAAGCTGCAGGAAAAAAGGTTCTATTAGAGATGACGGACATGCAAGATGGTCCGTGGATCAATCGATGGACCGTAGACCTAGTGCGTCATTGGCCACTTAGAACAAAATTAGAATGCTGGACATGCAAAGTTTCTATTAAAGACGACGGACTTGTAGGACGGTCCGTCGATCAATCGACGGACCGTCGACCTAGTCCGTCGCTGTACACTTGAAAAAAATTTGGAATGCTGGACATGCAAAGTTTCTGTTAAAGACGACGGACTTGCAGGACAGTCTGTCGACCAATCGACGGACCGTCGACCACCACCCGTTGGTAGATACTTAGTCAAAAATAGAGAAACCCTCAGCGAACAGGGTTCTGTTACAAACGATGGATGTGCAGGACGGTCCGTTGATCAATCGACGGACCGTAGACCACATTCGTCGTTCCAGAGTTAGACAAGTATGGGGAGTGGCTATCGACGGACCCCATCGACGGTCCGTTGATTCACCGACGGTCCATAGATGGGGTCTCGTACTGTCAGTCAGACAGATTTTGGTAAGTTATTGTTGGCATACCCAAGGAACAATTTTCAAGCAAAATAAGACACTCAAGTTCATCTAGCATTTAACAAACCATTTCGTCATTCCTAGGGCTTGGATTATCACAATTTCAATCCTAGATTCTAAAAGACCATCAAACCCTAAGTCGGAAACAACAACAATCAAAACACAGTACATGTAGACATTAACACCCCAATCCATTCACTTTCCATTATTCGAAGGGACTATGAACCCATTTTCAAGAGTTCAAGCATGCAATTTTGTCCCAAAGTCAAGACCCACATACGTATTTCATCAATTTTGCATGCAAATGAGCGAGATATCATTGAGCAGATGAGAATGACATACCTGTGTACTGTAGTAGAGGGAACGGGGAGATGAATTTGTGCACGAAACCACACCGAACCCACCGTTGAACACCGACCAGAAGGAAGACAGAAGAAGATTTGGGAAGTGGGGAGTGAGAGGTTTTGGGATTGAGTGGAATTTTGGGAAAGATGGGAAAACAGGAATTGATTAGTGGGGAGTAAGTGTGTGAGTGAGTGGGGGGAGTTGAAGGAAATGAGGAGGGAAACGATTGGAAAAAGGGATTTGAAAAGGTGAGGGGTAACTGAACAGTTTAAAATTAATATATAGCCGGTCGGGTCGGGTTATTGGGTCTGGGGAACTAACGATTCCCCGTCGACGGACTGTAAGTGCATCGACGGTCCGTCCACTGTTCCGTCGACTGTGTCCTAACTTAAGGGGGAAAAAATCATACATGGGATCCACGGATGCCATTGACAGTCCGTCGATGGAACGACGGTCCGTCGGTTGGTTCGTAAATCAGTGCACCAGACCAATTTTTGCAGATTTCTGGTGATTTAATACCTGCACATTGAACATCCAATAAGATAATCTTTTTGTGTTTTCTGGACACTTTTTATACACGGACCCTAGTCTACTCTCTAGCCAACACTTCTAAAAGAAAGTTAAAGAAAATGCATACATGACATTAAGTAAAAACCGAAATAATGCACTACTCCTAGAGAATCAAGAAAAACCTATTGTTGGCTAGAGGATACATATTGGGTTGCCTCCTAATCAGTGCTTGACTTAACGTCGCGGCACGATGCAGGACTCTCGATTACTCAGACTTCATCAAGATGATATGCCTCAACCACTTCATTCGCATTTTCCGCATGCCCTAGGTAGGTTTTGATTCTTTGTCCGTTCACCTTGAACCTTGCTGATAAGCTCAAATTACACTTCCCTAAAGAAGTATAAGCGGTCGTATCAGTTAAAGAATCCAAATGTCAGGTTGGGGTCGATCCCACGAGGAAAATGGTTTAGATTTAACTTTAATCTACGATTACTTCTATTTAGTCAAGTCCTTTCCGAAAATAAACAATTAAAGGGGGGATTTTGTGTAACAAAAATATTTAATAAATTCTAAGTAAACAAGTAGCAAGTTCAAATATTTGATGCTTATCAAGCGATGAGAGAAACTAGGGTGTAAGTGTTCCCCATAGGTTCATAACGCAGTAACCCTAGCTATAACAACTCTTTCCTAGTATCTTGCATGCAAAGTGGTAAGTTATGTATCCCTAATTTCTTGTTCCGGCAACTAGGGAATTTCAATCCGCACCTTGGTCCGGCTACGTGTGTATACTTTACTAAACCTTACCTTTTACCTCATATTAAGCATCATATTCAATGTATCGCCAAGTTACTACTTCACACCAATTGAAACTAGCCTATTAGATAGTGTATACTAAATCTACGTTGATAATTCTTTTCTTATTATCTACCTCCTTGGTCTGGCAAGTAGAAATAAGGCGAGTTCTAACGTTGGCCACCATTAAAAAGACTTCTAAACGAAAGAATTATCAATACATGCAAGAAACTATTCTAGAATTGTTATTTAGCTAGTTTTACTTTTTAATTACCCATGGTTCCCACAACCCTAGTTGTGGATTTAGTTACCCATGCTAAGTATTACACAATTCATGATTAATAAACAAGAAATCATATACTTACTTTAACAAGTTGAAGAAAACCCAGAAAATATCACTTGAATTATTGAATAATATTGTAAGAAACGATTCCGGAAAGTATAAGTATTTTCCAAAACCCAAGTTTTTCTTCCAATAACACAAGTCTCAAAAACAATAAAGAGTTTAACCTCAAAAACGAGGATTTTAGTCCTATTTATAATTATAAAATCCTAAAAATAAAAGGAGTTTTATTTAAGGAAAAATCTGTCAAAAACGCGTCTGCCGTCGACGACCCCACTGACGGTCCGTTGATGGAACGACAGACCGTCGACACCTTCCGTCAATCCATACTTCAAATCTTTCTCAGCTTCCACTTTTCAACACTTTTTGTTACCATCGACAGACCAACATCACGGTCCGTCAGTAGACCTACGGTCCGTCAATGGCTTTCGTTCCTCCATACTTAGTGGTTTCTTCAAGGTACTGGGACTACTAATGGTTACCACCGATGGTTAGCCATGACGATCCGTCAGTGGGTCAACGGACCGTCGCTCCTTCCATAGCCCCACACTTGGTCAGATTTCCCCGATTTTATTTCAGCTGCTTGGACCTTCAATCGACGATCACCTACGGACCATGACTGGGTCGACGGACTGTCGATGGCTCCGTAGGTCATCATTTCTGCAAATTTCTGCACAGTCTTTAGCGTTTTTGTTTTGGACAGTTTTCCTGCAAACCCAGAGAAAAACACATTAAAACTACTACAAAAAGGCCTTAGACACACACTAAACTTAAGGAAAAAGCATTGGAAGTACCGTAAAACCACGGTATATCAACACCCTCAACTTAAATTCGTTGTTTGTCCTCAAGCGACGCACTATGACTCACCACAACACCTTTGTACACAAGTATCTTCATTTAAACTTTCACAATCATCTGGCTATCAATCCCGATTATTTTCATTGTTTTTATGCATGATATCACTCTTAGGCTCATTCATGTGGATCAGACCATGACACAGACTCACTATGCACTGACACCTCTCCTCTTTTATCTCTCACCAAGGTACCAACTTTCCAATATTACAACTAGTGTCCTCACTTTAAAAACAACATCCTCCTTTTTCACACAGTGATTTCAATTTGAGTATAAGGATTTCTTTTTAACACTCGCTCTCAGAACCAATTCACACCTAGTTGATACTTGTCGCCATAGGCTTGACCTTATTTTCACTTCTTTAAGTTCACCATATTAGACTCTCAGGATCACGATAGGACTTTCTTAGCTTGTCAGGTAGGGTACATTTGGATACATTTTAGTGACTTGTTTCCCTCCTTGACATAATGGCCAAGCGTTCTACCTTTTCATCATTTATTACGCCCTACTCTTCATATTCTTATATTCTTTGCCTTGCTTTTCTCCTTTCTTTCTCCTTTTGTGTAAATGACTCTCCTTTTATTTTTATTTTCAGATGTTCAAATTTTTCACTTGATTTCAACTTTGCTTGAGTCACTTTTTTTTTTTATTAACTCTTTCAACCCCACTTTCCGGAATATTCCTCATAATAGCCACCCTCAACTCATGGCTTTGCCATTAGTTAAGGTACACAATACCTAATGTTGGGTCAGGGCCAAGACAAGATTAGTTTCTGCATTATCCATCCTCAACTTATACTTTTGGCATAAGCTGAGGTGCACATGTCCAAGGAGGGACCAGGGCCAACACATTGTACCCAGAAAAGATAAGTTGGGGTAGAAAAAAAGGGTCCATTTTAAGCTCAAATTATTTGGATCAAGAATGGATTAATTTCATTTGGTTTTATTTTATGTAGGCTGAAGATTGACTATCTTGAATAAGGGCCTATGATCATTTCCTAATTTTCTAACACAGATTACTTTTAGCAAGACTAACCGGGCAAGTTCTAGCTCAGTACCAACAGTGGACTATTCAACTTTCCTCACACTCACTTAACACCTCATTACCCTACCAGATTATCAGACACCTAGTTCGAGCTTTAGATTGAGGGTCATGCAGTGGTGTATCTCTATGTCATGCTTAGAGCCACACATTCATCATTCACTATGCCTAATCATGCAAGCAGTTTCTTTAAAACAAGATATCATTTTATTTAGTCATCATGTTTCATATTTCATATATATACTATGTATAAGATACTAACTTGCTGGTTCAACAGTAAAATAACTAGTCTCTTGGGGAAAAAGAACACAGGCAAGAAAACCCCAAGAGAGGATCGTGAGTTGGGCTCCTCAAACTTCACCCTAGCACTCACTTTCCATTTATCCCACCCCCAACAAAAAAGCATGCAATTGTCCCCAATGCATAAGAAAAGTAAAACAAGGTGGTAGGTGAAGCAAACCTGAGGTGCATAGCGCCGACGATCAACAAGCTGGTGGGTTCGGTTTCTTGGTACCCGCTCCCTCAGTAGTAGGGACACCATCAGTAGTGTCCACTGCAATATCAGCACCCTCAGTAGTGCTCCTCTCAACATCAGCAATCCTGGAGCTAGACGCCCCAGCAGCCACCTCCTGAGCCCTAATCTGTCGGGCCTCATCATCAATCAGCGAGGCTCTCCTCGCAGCCTCCAACTCAAGACGCTCTCTCTTCCTAGCTCGAGTCTTATCATCCTCTCTGGATCGGTGCCTTTTGGTATGCTCACGTGGCGGAGGCGGAGGCGGTGGTCTGGAAAAGTGCAGCCAGCACCGTATTCTCAGCAGGCTCCGTAGATAGGGCCTCAAACTCGGGCACCCGGGCCTCCAGAATGGCATCCATATCTGCCCTAAAACTCGCCACAACAACCTGGAGAGTAGTCAAATCTACAGTAGGGGTTTGCCGGGCAAGCACCCTCAACTCAAAGGCATCAAGGCGCTGGTGGACCGCCAAAATCTTCAGCTCAGTCTGCTGGGCCATCTTCCTCTCGATCCGCTCCTCCGCCTTAGCAATGGACTTCTGAATCCAAGGCTGGATATGATGCAGAAGTGTGCCATTTGGGCCTCTAACTTTTGGACCCTAGTGATCGGGACCAGTGCTGCAGATGGGGTGGAGCGGGAGGAGCTCGGAGCTGTGCTAGTACCCGGGATAGACTCAACCGGGGTGGTGTTGGTTGGCTCTGATGTAACCTGATCATCGCCTCGAGCTTGCTCTACCGTGTCTGCCAGGTTTTCACCAAGCGGCTGCATTTATGCTCTGGGCCCTCTGTTGGGTGCCGCCTCGTTGGCCTCATCTCGGATGAGACCGATATCAACTACCCAGTGGAAGTCCTCAGAACATTAATATACCATATGGGCAATCCATCAGACCTGCACAACTCAAAAATCAAGCAGGGGAAAGGGTACGTGGTGGTGGCCTTAAAGGCCCTCTCATGAATGAATGACAGCAACAGTCTCGGAATGTCCACGTCGAACCCAACAACCAAAGCAGCTACCAGTACTGCCCTATCCCATGTAGCAATGTTGTCAGCAGCAGTGGGGGATAGGCAGTGATGGACCAATAGCTAGATAAATTTGGCCGTGAATGTGCAACGACCGGAGTGTAGACCCCAGATGAGACCGGCGTCATTGACCTCTCAGAGGTTGCAGACAAGCCTACTTACGTCATTCTTACTTCATCTAGGTTAATTTTAGCGGAAAATTTGAAACTTTTTGTTTCTTATCATGCATAAAGGTCATTATACTTACATTCATAGTGTTTACCATCAACCATCTAACATTAAGATTATCAACTGAAAGAAATTGTTCAATACTGCATTAAATGTATAATTGCCAAAATGGCACCAATACAATGTCTGAAATAAAAACGGAAAGAAATACTAGTGGAACATACTCCACTAGCTAAAGCCTACATCTAAGCTAGATAGTAATGGTAGACATTCTCGAAAGCATGAGGGCCTACCAAGTCCGGATGAAAGCTCCACGTTCGGATAGCTGCAACGTCAACCTGTAAGCTCTAGCGTCCACCTGTGCCTGCACCTAAAAATATAGAGTTATATGGGATTAGTACACACTTATACTAAGTATGGGTATATGCAAGCACACACCAAGGACATGCATGAGTAAGAATAGCTCTTTCCTAACAACATGATTATGGAAAGTCAAGTCAGTGGACTTGCCAAATTGAGATTAGGAAAGGTAGTGAGCTTTCCAAATTTGGGTTAGAAAAGTCAGTGAGCTTTCCAAATTTGGATTAGGAAAGTTAGTGAGCTTTCCAAATTTGGATTAGGAAAGTCATGCCATGAGAGTAACATGCATCATCATACTTATCATATTACACACAGCACATAACATCTTACACATAGCACATATCATATTGCATATAGCACATAACATCTTTCATATCATTCATTCATATGCCATGAGACCTTGGAATCATAGACTTGACATTAAGACTTCTCAAAATGAGGGCTCAACATATGTGATCTCAACTAGGGAGTCTTCTTTAGTAAACACAGAGTCTGCTTCATTCATTTATACGTACTTCATTTCATTCATTCATAAGCTAGTGTAAACACCAGCTATACCTAGGATATAGTTTAAGACTCTCATCGGGTTTATTGTGCAATGATCAAGCATAACCTAGTGTCATTACTTGAGTCTAGCTCACCTCTTGATTATCCTATCCTAACACCTTTGGTATCGTTCATTTCATTATGTGCATCATTTGAGGCTAGCCTCATTCATTCATTGGGAAGTTTAACTTTAACCGACATAGATCATGTGAGCATCATGAAATCCAGTGTCTCCCCCACACCGAAAAGAGGTGGAATCACCGGCCAAAGTGACCCAAAACATGCTAGCATATATGGGAATTGAACCCCGCCAGATCCCTATATTGGCAGTATAGGTTCGAAGACTAGGCGATATAAGGAGACCCATACACGGCATGCCGGACAGTCTCATCTCATGAGAGTTACGTGAACCTCCACCCTTCCCAAAAAAAGGCATCACCGCTCATAGCTAGTCTATTGGTGCTCAGTATAAAGTTCCATTTCATTCAACTCATACGTCATGGAAGCTGGCTTCTAGTATGAGGACATCATAGCTCAATAGATGACTTCTCATCTCATCATTAGTATTAAGTATACATTATTCTCAATACTTTCATTAGAGTGTTCATAGAGATTGGTCTCTTCATTAACTTAACACTCTCATAGGTGAGTACGTTTGGTAACATTTACTTAGGATCATTTGAGATTGCTCTCATCTTTCACATTAGCCTCTTATCATGTTGTCACGACATTCATTAACATTAGCATATTTGCTCTTCATAATTACTCACCCAATTTTACGTGAATGTTCATTTCATCATATGCCAATGCACTTGGCCATTTGTGTGCTTCACACTCTTACTTAACCCTTCTCGGGTTTCATCACTTCATTACATAATATTCATTTCATCATATGCCAATACACTTGGCCATTTAGTGTGTTTTACACTCGTACTTAACCCTTCTAGGTTTACATCATTTCATTACATACATCTTAGGTTCACTTATTTTTAAACGTATGTTAGACTTATGGGTCTATGCATACAAGCCATGAGACTTCCTTCATAGTTCGTTTAAGTGATTCATATCTTCCTAAGATTATGTGGTACAAGACTTATGCATCTTGTAAGTATGCCAAGATTTCAATTTCGATCTATGTAGGCAACAATATTTTTGAACATTTATTCACGTATGACTTATGTATCAATACGGAATTTGGGCAAGGGAAACCAGTTCCGAATCCCTTGGACAACACTTACATTTTTCATTTAGCTTATATTGGTCCACACGGCTTGGGGACCCAAGATCGAGCCCCGACACCTTCATTTATTTTTCCCTTAGTTTTTCTCTTCATTTTTCGCTCAATGGGATTGAGAGGATGTGGGATCGAACCCCCACAACCTCATTTTCTTTTAATTTCTTTTCTTTAAACTCTCTCTTCCTTGGCCGAGGGGTTGTGAGATCGAACCCCCACAGCCCCTTATATTTTTTTTTTCTTATTCCTTGCCTTTTTCGAGTAGACCATGAGGTTGTGGGATCAAACCCCCATAGCCTCTATTTATTTTTCTTTTAATTCTCCTCTACTGCCTAGAGGTCTTGGGTTCAATTCCCACGCCTCACATTTCCTTTCTGTTCATTTTCTCTTAACTCTCCTTTACTGCCTAGAGGTCGTGGGTTCAATTCCCATGCCCCACATTTCTTTTCTTTTCATTTTTTATTCTCCTTTACTGCCTAGAGGTCGTGGGGTAGATTCCCACGCCTCACATTTCTTGTCTTTTCATTTTTCCTTTCTCCTTTACTGCCTAGAGGTCGTGGGTTCGATTCCCACGCCTCACATTTCTTTTCATTTCATTTTCTTTTAACTCTCCTTTACTGCCTAGAGGTCGTGGGTTCGATTCCCACGCCTCACATTTCTTTTCATTTCATTTTCTTTTAACTCTCCTTTACTGCCTAGAGGTCGTGGGTTCGATTCCCACGCCTCACATTTCTTTTTATTTCATCATAGCTTTCTTATAGTGAGGTCTTGGGTTCAATCCCAACTGACCTCACATGTTTTAAACATTATTTTCAAACTCTCCTAAACCTCAACATTAGCCAAAACTAAACCATCAAAATGCTGGAAATTTTAATCACATTTTGCAGCCTACTTTCTTCAACATTTATTCGTAAATTCATAGGGTAGTTCATAGATCATTTAATACATTCTTAGGTGCATTATTCATGGATTCATTTAGCCAAGAAATTATCATTCAAATCAGCCACATTTCAACTCATATGAACATCACGATTTACATCAACATGTGTACATGAAATATAAAGAATTATCATGTCATTTCAGGTCCTAAACCATGAACAATAGCCACGGCAACACACACAAACACACGTAGTTACATTTTCGGAAAACATCACATAAGTCACATAATTCCGAACATACATATAAACACATAATCATCACGAAAACACGTTTCATCCCTAGTTTTCTACCAGAAAACATAACCAACCTATGATTTAATGGGAGCTAGTGACAGGGACATGCAACGGGGAACAACCCTAGTTTTCGAAATTGATTCGTCTGAACCTTAGGGGTCTCTTGGGAAAGGGACCAAGAGAGAAGAGAACCCATACCTTATTTTGAAGTTCAAACCTTGAACTTGCTGCCCAAAGCTTCTCCAAACACACGTCCAAATCCAAGAGCTTCAACACCAACTCGACGGAAAAACCCTCTCTTTGCCTAACGTGTTTGATTAGTTGTTTGTTTATAATTTTCGTTGTGAGTTCTTCAAGTGTCAAGAACTTTGGTTTACCTACTGTTCTTGTACGTTATTTGGCAGAGAGAACGTGAATGAGAGTGATAGAGACGTGAGAGAGAGATGAGCGTGAGAGATGAGAGTTTTCTTAGGCTTAGGAGTCTAGTTTAAGACTTAGTCAAATAAAGTTTTTATTAAATGATTAAAAATCTGATTTCCCTTTTATTTTTAATCAGCTAATAATTAACAAATATTAAATAATTACATTAATTTACCAACTTAAATAAAAATAATTTAAATCATCGCTTCCACCTAGGTTCGAACCCGGGTGGAGTAAGACTTCACTCTTAGAACCCATTTTCGGCCCTCTCTCCCCAAAATGCCCCTCCACCTTATTAATTAATTAATTAATTATATATTTAGAGTAATTACGATACTACCCTTAGCCTAAAAAAAGACCATTTTACCCCTAGACCCTCCAAATCTAAGATTTTCCCTTTTTAAGTCCGGTAAAGACTCATTCGAGTAAATCTTCGTATTCGAGAGCCCTACATGGCTGGACCCAACCTTTCCAAGCTCAACTAACTCCCCAAGTTAGTTGGCTTGGCTGTAGCAAGGGTTCAGAGGTCTGGTTCTACGCGCATCAATCCGTGTGAACCCGTTCTAATCGTAGGCATTCTAGACCCATTAAGCATTACTTAGCATATTCATTTTTAGGGTTGTTACATTATCCCCCCCCACCCTTAGGAACATTCATCCCCGAATGAAACTACTCTTTACTAACAATAAGTAAGTCATCTATAGAATGTATGCATACATAGGTAATTGAATACTCCCCATTGGTGAATATCTGATTCACATATTAACATGATGGTGCACATACTTGAAACCTACTAGTAGATTCACATTAATAGACTATGGAACTCTTTCCTAAACTAGTCTCACCAAAGCATACAACATAAGTAAACATAGAAGTCATACAAATCAGCAACCAACATGATGACTCAAACATATTAACATCATACTAGTGCATAAACACCATACACAGTCAAATACATGAAAGACTAATTAAGGCTACGCACTCGATACTTCACCAGAGTTGCCTTCCCCTGCAACCCTAGACTTGAGTGCGAAAAATCATTGCCTCCTTGGAGCCTCTTCACTTGGACCATTAGGTTGAACTCTCTCCTTCCCTTGTTCTTGGATTCTCCTATTCGGACAATCCTTCACCATGTGACCCGGTTTGCCACAACTGTAACAAGCGTTAGTGCCCATCATACACTATCCTCCATGTAGTTTGCCACAGTTCCTGGAAGGTGGCCTCTCCTGAGGTGTATCTACTTCATTGTTTCTCCTAACTCTGGGCTCAGAATCCCTATTGTAGCGACCCTTGGATGAACTTGACTCCCCTTGGTGGGAGAGTCCCTTTTTAAACCTGGGCTTATCCCTGATTTTAGTACTACTCTTCCTTGAAAAAATCTTCTCAGCTTTCCTTGACCTGTTCCATGCCCTAGTGTGCTTCCTCTTCCTGCATTCCTCCACTTGTTGGACATGGACCATAAGCCTGGAAAGGCCCATGCTGGCATGCAGCATAGCTGCCCTACACTCCTCCTCGAGATTCTCAGCAATCTTAGATCCAGTGTAAACGGGAGGATTCATCCTCGTGAAGTCCCTTAACCTGCTAGCCATGGTGCTGGCATGTGGGTTCTTCCTAGGAACACCTTTTTGCTCCGCCTTCGTTCTCCTCGTATTCATCTTTCTGAATCTCAAGAGTTGATGTTAGATACGCTCTTAACATCAAGAAACGACATTAGAGAAGGCACGATAAGATCAGAAGAAGGGAAATTTTCCTACGCATCATACAGTCTCTAATCCAGGATAGTGGTGCACTTCACTACCATGACTTAGAAACATGTGGTTGATGTGAACTTATTATTCTCGGAATTTAACCTAGTGCTCTGATACCAACTTTGTCAAGACCGGAGTGTAGACCCCAGACGAGACCGGCGTCGTTGACCTCTCAAAGGTCGCAGACAAGCCTACTTACGTCATTGTTACTTCATCTAGGTTAATTTTAGCGGAAAATTTGAAACTTTTTGTTTCTTATCATGCATAAAGGTCATTCTACTTACATTCATAGTGTTTACCATCAACCATCTAACATTAAGATTATCAACTGAAAGAAATAGTTTAATACTGCATTAAATATATAATTGCCAAAATGGAACTAATACAATGTCTGAAATAAAAACAAAAAGAAACACTAGTGGAACATACTCCACTAGCTAAAGCCTACATCTAAGCTAGATAGTAATGGTAGACATCCTCGAAAGCATGAGGGCCTACCAAGTCCGGATGAAAGCTCCATGTCTGGATAGCTGCAACGTCAACCTGTAAGCTCTAGCGTCCACATGTGCCTGCACCTAAAAATATAGAGTTGTATGGGATTAGTACACACTTGTACTAAGTATGGGTATATGCAAGCACACACTAAGGACATGCATGAGTAAGAATAGCTCTTTCCTAACAACATGATTATGGAAAGTCAAGTCAATGGACTTGCCAAATTGGGATTAGGAAAGTTAGTGAGCTTTCCAAATTTGGGTTAGGAAAGTCAGTGAGCTTTCCAAATTTGGATTAGGAAAGTCAGTGAGCTTTCCAAATTTGGATTAGGAAAGTCATGCCATGAGAGTAACATGCATCATCATACTTATCATATTGCACACAGCACATAACATCTTACACATAGCAAATATCACATTGCATATAGCACATAACATCTTTCATATCATTCGTTCATATGCCATAAGACCTTGGAATCATAGACATGACATTAAGACTTCTCAAAATGAGGGCTCAACATATGGGACCTCAACTAGGGAGTCTTCTTTAGCAAACACAGAGGCTGCTTCATTCATTCATACATACTTCATTTCATTCATTCATAAGCTAGTGTAAACACCAGCTATACCTAGGATGTAGTTTAAGACGCTCATCGAGTTTGCTTTGCAATGATCAAGAATAACCTAGTGTCATTACTTGAGTCTAGCTCACCTCTTGATTATCCTATCCTAACACCTTTGGTATCGTTCATTTCATTATGTGCATCATTTGAGGCTGACCTCATTCATTCATTGGGAAGTTTAACTTTAACCGACATAGATCATGTGAGAATCATGAAATCCAGTGTCTCCCCCATACCAAAAAGAGGTGGAATCAAAGTGACCCAAAACATGCTAGCGTATATGGGAATTGAACCCCGCCAGATCCCTATATTGGCAGTATAGGTTTGAAGACTAGGAGATATAAGGAGACCCATACACGGCATGCCGGACAGTCTCATCTCATGAGAGTTACATGAACCTCCGCCCTTCTCGAAAGAAGACATCACCGCTCATAGCTAGTCTATTAGTGCTCAGTATAAAGTTCCATTTCATTCAACTCATACGTCATGGAAGCTGGCTTCTAGTATGAGGACATATTATCTCAATAGATGATTTCTCATCTCATCATTAGTATTAAGTATACATTATTCTCAATACTTTCATTAGAGTGTTCATAGAGACTAGTTTCTTCATTAACTTTACACTCTAATAGGTGAGTACGTTTTCGTAACATTTACTTAGGCTCATTTGAGATTGCTCTCATCTTTCACATTAGCCTCTTATCATGTTGTCACCACATTCAATAACATTAGCATATTTGCTCTTCATAATTACTCACCCCATTTTACGTGAAGGTTCATTTCATCATATGCCAATGCACTTGGCCATTTGTGTGTTTCACACTCTTACTTAACCCTTCTCGGGTTTCATCATTTCATTACATAATATTTATTTCATCGTATGCCAATACACTTGGTCATTTAGTGTGTTTTACACTCGTACTAAACCCTGCAAGGTTTACATCGTATCATTACATACATCTTAGGTTCCCTTATTTTTAAACGTGTGTTAGACTTATGGGTCTATGCATACAAGCCATGAGGATTCCTTCATAGTTCGTTTAAGTGATTCATATCTTTCTAAGATTATGTGGTACAAGACTTATGCATCTTGTAAGTATGCCAAGATTTCGATTTCGATCTATGTAGGTAACATTATTTTTGAACATTTATTCACGTATGACTTATGTATCAATACAGAATTTGGGCAAGGGAAACCGGTTCCGAATTCCTTGGACAACACTTACATTTTTCATTTAGTTTATATTGGTCCACACGGCTTGGGGACCCAAGATCGAGCCCCAACACCTTCATTTTATTTTTCCCTTAGTTTTTCTCTTCATTTTTCGCTCAATGGGATTGAGAGGATGTGGGATCGAACCCCCACAACCTCATTTTCTTTTAATTTCTTTTCTTTAAACTCTCTCTTTCTTGGCCGAGGGGTTGTGGGATCGAACCCCCACAGCCCCTTATATTATTTTTTTTCTTATTCCTTGCCTTTTTCGAGTAGACCATAAGGTTGTGGGATAAAAACCCCACAGCCTCTCTTTATTTTTCTTTTAATTCTCCTCTACTGCCTAAAGGTCGTGGGTTTAATTCTCACGCCTCACATTTCCTTTCTTTTTAGTTTCTCTTAACTATTCTTTACTGCCTAGAGGTCGTGGGTTCAATTCCCACGCCCCATATTTCTTTTCTTTTCATTTTTTTTATTCTGCTTTACTGCCTAGAGGTCGTGGGTTCGATTCCCACGCCTGACATTTCTTGTCTTTTCATTTTTCCTTTCTCCTTTACTGCCTAGAGGTCGTGGGTTTGATTCCCAGGCCTCACATTTCTTTTCATTTTATTTTATTTTAACTCTCATTTACTGCCTAGAGGTCGTGGGTTCGATTCCCTCGCCTCACATTTCTTTTCATTTCATCATAGCTTTCTTATAGTGAGGTCTTGGGTTCAATCCCAACTGACCTCACATGTTTTAAACATTATTTTCAAACTCTCCTAAACCTCAACATTAGCCGAAACTAAACCATCAAAATACTGGAAATTTTAATCACATTTTGCAGCCTACTTTCTTCAACATTGATACGTAAATTCATAGGGTAGTTCATAGATCATTTAATACATTCTTAGGTGTATTATTCATGGATTCGTTTAGCCAAGAAATTATCATTCAAATCAGCCACATTTCAACTCATATGAACATCACAATTTACATCAACATGTGTACATGAAATATAAAGAACTATCATGCCATTTCAAGTCCTAAACCATGAACAATAGCCACGGCAACACACACAAACACACGTAGTTACATTTTCGGAAAACATCACATAAGTCACACAATTATGAACATACATATAAACACATAATCATCACGAAAACACATTTCATCCCTAGTTTTCTACCAGAAAACATAACCAACCTATGATTTAATGGGAGCTAGTGACAGGGACATGCAACGGGAAACAACCCAAGTTTTCGAAATTGATTCGTCTGAACCTTAGGGGTCTCTTGGGAAAGGGACCAAGAGAGAAGAGAACCCATACCTTATTTTGAAGTTCAAACCTTGAACTTGCTGCCCAAAGCTTCTCCAAACACACGTCCAAATCCAAGAGCTTCAACACCAACTCGACGGAAAAACCCTCTCTTTGCCTAACGTGTTTGATTAGTTGTTTGTTTATAATTTTCGTTGTGAGTTCTTCAAGTGTGAAGAACTTTGGTTTACCTACTGTTCTTGTACGTTATTTGGCAGAGAGAACGTGAATGAGAGTGATAGAGATGTGAGAGAGAGAGATGAGCGTGAGAGATGATAGTTTTCTTAGGCTTAGGAGTCTAGTTTAGGACTTAGTCAAATAAGGTTTTTATTAAATGATTAAAAATCTGATTTCCCTTTTATTTTAAATCAGCTAGTAAATAACAAATATTAAATAATTACATTAATTTACCATCTTAAATAAAAATAATTTAAATCATCGCTTCCACCTAGGTTCGAACCCGGGTGGAGCAAGACTTCACTCTTAGAACCCATTTTCGGCCCTCTCTCCCCAAAATGTCCCTCCACCTTATTAATTAAATAATTAATTATATATTTAGAGTAATTACGATACTACCCTTAGTCTGGAAAAAGACCATTTTACCCCTAGACCCTCCAAACCTAAGATTTTCCCTTTTTAAGTCCGGTAAAGACTCATTCGAGTAAATCTTCGTATTCGAGAGCCCTACATGGCTGGACCCAACCTTTCCAAGCTCAACTAACTCCCTAAGTTAGTTGGCTTGGTTGTAGCAAGGGTTCAGATGTCTAGTTCTACGCGCATCAATCCGTGTGAACCCGTTCTAATCGTAGGCATTCTAGACCCATTAAGCATTACTTAGCATATTCATTTTTAGGGTTGTTACAGAATGTAAGGTTGGCCTTCTTGATGACCCCTCTGGGCTCCAGCACCCAATCTGCACCCTCACTATCCACAAAATTGTGTTGTGCTATCCACCTCTTGGTGGTCTCTCTCAGCCCCATATTACGCTAAAAATGGCCCTTCTTAATTAGCTTCCACCGATAGTCAAACTCGGGGGTAAAGAGCTCCCTGGTAGAATCTGTGTTAGCGCCGTATAAGAACCGGAGAAGATTAGGTAAGGAGATGTCTACCCTTCGGCCACGGACTCGAAGATGATCAAGTAGTGCCTATTTAGCGGGATTAGATTGCCTATCTATAGAAGATCGGAGAGTCGCTACGTAAGAAGCGTAGAACTCTCGCACCACCTCCTCGCTGTAGCGTCCAACGCTCCGAGCCATCCACTTTAGCCAACGGCGGGTGAAAAAAGCATGTGCATCAGGGATAGAGTGGAGACTCCCTGTAAGAACTCACCGCTCGATTGTAAGAGTCCGAGTCATGACCCCCTTATCGTTGAGCAGCTTGGCGTCCCTGTACACCTGGTATTATCATTGTACACACCACCGGTCGGGCTGATTAGTAACCGGTGCAGGGACGTCGGTAGGGGGTGCTGGAGTGGAATCCGCACTGTCAGCCTCATTAGATGAGGCAGAATGGACCGGTGCAGCAGCAACAGTGGGACCATGTGAAGCTGACGCTTTCTCAGACCCGGAAGCCTCCTCAGAGCCAGACGCTCCCTCAAAACCCGCAGCAGACCCAGAAGGTGTGTCGGCAGTGTGCGCTCCTCATCAGATTGGGAGGCAGTGACTACGCTGGACGCCACCTTCGTGGGCGTGCCCCAAGTGGTCCTAGCAGTACGTGTAGGTGTCTGGGTTCCTAGTGGCACGTATTTGGGGTCGCGTTCATCGTCGGATGAGCCAATCACCAGCCGGTGTGAAGGGACGATAGACTTGGAACATCCTCGATAGTAGACTAAGTCTTGCTTAGGGGCCATTGGTACCTGCAAAGGAGAGTTTTTAGTTTCATTGTAAACATCTGACACACCCAACAGAAGCAAGACCAAATTGTGAAACACAAAACACAGTCCAGTTCAGAACTGCAGAACTGACCGACGGGCACTACAGACGGTCCGTCGGTGGAATGACGGTCCCTCGGTAGGGTCCGTCGGTGAACACTTAGCAAATATTTTGAAGGCTTCAGAAACAAAGGTTTGTTAAAGACGACGGACTTGCAGGACGGTCCGTCGATCAATCGACGGACCGTAGACCTAGACCGTCGGCGGACACTTAGAACAAATTTAAAATGTTGTACATGCAAAGTTTCTGTTAAAGATGATGGACTTGCAGGACGGTATGTCGATCAGACGACGGACCGTCGACCACCCCGGGGTAGACACTTAGACTAAAATCTAGGAACCATCAGCAAACAGGGTTCTGTTAAAGACGACGGACGTGCAGGATGGTTCGTTGATCAATCGATGGACCGTAGACCACGTCCGTCGTTCGAGAGTTAGGCAAATTTGGGGAGTGGCTATTGACGGACCCCATTGACTGACCGACGGTCCATAGATGGGGTCTCGAACTGTTGGTCAGACAAATTTTTTGTAAGCCATGGTTGGTACCCCAAAGAACAATATTTAAGCAAACTAAGATACATTAAATTCGTCTAGCATTTAACAAACCATTTCGTCATTCCTAGGGCATGGATTATCGCAATTTTAAACCTATATTCTAAAGGATCAAACCCAAAGTCGGAAACAACAACACTCAAAACACATTACATTTCGACCATAAACCCCCAACCCATTACTTTCCATTATTCTAAGGGACTAAAAACTTAGTTTCAACAATTCTCACATGCAATTTTGTCCCAAAGTTAAGACCCAGATACGTATGACATCAATTTAGCATGAAAATAAATGAGAATTCATTGAGCAGATCAGAATGACATACATGTGTACTGTAGTGGAGTGAATGGGGGGATGAATATGTATGCGAAACCACACCAAGCCAAACTTTGAACAACGACCGGAAGGAAGACAGAAATAGATGGGTATCTGGAAAGAAAAGCATTTGGGATTGATGGGATTTGGGGAAGAGGGAAATCAGATGGGTGAGTGAGTGGAGGAGTTGAAAGAAAATGGGGAGGGAAACGGTTGGGAAGGGGAATTGAAAGGGTGGGGTAACTGAAAAGTTTAAAAATTCAATATATAGCCGGTCGGGTCGGGTCGGGTAATTGGGTCTGGGGAACTAACGATACCCCGTCGACGGTCCGTCGATCGTTCCGTCGACTGTGTCCTAACTTAGAAAAAAAACTGGGATCTACGGACCCTACCGACAGACCGTCGGTGGGATGCCGGTCCGTCGATCAGTGCACCAGACCAATTTTCTGCAGATTTCTGGTGATTTGGTCCCTGCACATTTAACACGCAATAAGCTAATCTTTTTATACTTTTTGGACACTTTTTAGACACGGACCCTAGTCTACTCTCTAGCCAACACTTCTAAAAGAAAAGCAAAAGAAAATTCATACGTGACATTAAGTAAGAAAAACAGAAATAATGCAACTACGCCTATGAAATCACTAAAAACCTATTGTTGGCTAGAGGATACATATTGGGTTGCCTCCCAATCAGCGCTTGATTTAACGTCGCGGCACGACGCAAGACTCTTGATTACTCAGACTTCATCAAGATGGTATGCCTCGATCACTTTATTCGCATTTTCAGCATGTCCTAGATAGATTTTGATTCGTTGCCCGTTCACCTTGAACCTTACACCCTCCTTATAATACCAACTCAACTGTTCCATGAGAGAAAACTTGGGTGGTCAAGAATGGACCAGTCCATTTGGACTTGAGTTTGCCCGAAAACAAGCGCAACCTAGAGTTGAACAAAAGCACCAAATCCCCAACCACAAAATCGCGCTTCTCAATCTTTGGTCATGGTACTTCTTCATCTTTTCTTTGTAGAGGCTGAACTTTCATATGCCTTCAAGCGAAACTCATCAAGCTCATTTAAACCATTCAACCTTTGTTCCGCTACTTCATTTCAATCCATCTTCAGATTCTTCATTGCCCACATGGCCTTATGCTCTAACTCAATCGGCAAGTGACAAGCCTTCCCATATACAAGTTGGTATGGAGACATACATATGGGCGTCTTGTATGCTGTCCGGTAGGCCCAAATAGCATCATCAAGCCTCCTTGACCAATCTGTTCTACTCGTATTCACCATTTTCGCCAGAATCTGCTTGATTTCCCTGTTTGACACCTCAACTTGCCCACTAGTCTGAGTATGGTACGGCGTGGCCACATTGTGGCGAACCCCATATTTCTCCAACAACCCTTTGAACAACTTGTTGCAAAAGTGGGATTCCCCATCACTAATAATAGCCCTTGGGGTGCCAAATCTAGAAAATATGTTCTTTTCCAAGAACGCGGTGACACTCTTCCCTTCATTATTTGCAAGTGTTATGGCTTCCACCCATTTTGACACATAATCAACCGCCACAAGAATACACATCATCCCATGAGAACTCACAAAGGGACCCATAAAGTCAATACCCCACACGTCAAACAACTCAATTAAAAGAATGGGATTTAAAGGGAGTTCTTGCCGTCTAGAAACACCTCCATCTCTTTGGCACCTATCACATGCCCTGGCGAACTCATGAGCATCTTGGTGGATGGTGGACAATAGTAGCCACATTGAAAGATTTTATGGGCTGTCCGGATGCCACTATGATGCCCACCCACAGGCGAGGAGTGGCATGCCTCCAAAACACTCAACATCTCAACTTCCGGCACACAACGCCGAATAAGCCCATCCGCACAACTCCTATATAAATATGGCTCATCCCAAAAGAACTTTTTCACATCATGCATGAACTTTTTCCTTTGATGAAAGGACAAGTCCGATGGGACGATATCACTAGCCAAGTAATTCGCAAAATCAGCGAACAATGGAATCAAGTCTTGAGAAGCGGCCAATACATGCTCATCAGGGAAAGTATCATCAATTTTAGCCTTTTCACCTAATTCTCGCATAGATTCATCCTCTAGTCGGGACAAGTGATCAGCAACTTGATTTTCGATCCCTTTTCTATCTTTCACTTCAAAGTCAAATTCTTGCAACAGTAATACCCAACGAATCAACCTCGGTTTCGCATTCTTTGCCATCAAATATCTCAAGGCAGAACAATCAGTATGCACTATAACTCTTGTGCCAAGCAAATAGGAGCAAAATTTCTCGAAAGCAAAGACCACCGCAAGGAGCTCTTGTTCAGTCACAGTTTAGTTCTTTTGGGCTTCATTAAGGGATTTATTGGCATAGTAAATGGGGTGAAGGATTTTATCCCTTATTTGACCCAAAACTACACCAAGCGCAACCCCACTAGCATCACACATCACCTCAAATGGCTTACTCCAATCCGGGGAAATAATAATGGGCGCAGACACCAATTTCTCCTTCAACTCACCAAATGCCTTAAGACAGGATTCATTAAAATAAAACTTACACTCTTTCTCAAGTAACTTGCACAGAGGATGTGCAATCTTTGAAAAATCCTTGATGAACCTCCGATAGACGCCCACATGCCCAAGAAAACTCCTCACACCTTTTATAGAGATGGGTGGAGGAAGTCTCTCTATCACCTCGACTTTAGCTCGATCCACCACAATACCCTTCTTTGAGATGCGATAGCCCAATACAATACCCTATTTCACCATAAAGTGACATTTTTCCCAATTTAGCACAAGGTTGCACTCTTCACATCTTTTGAGAACTTCAGACAAGTGACTCAAACAATGATCAAATGAGTCACCTACAACAGAAAAATCATCCATAAATACCTCAATGGTGTCCTTCACCATATCAGAGAATATAGACATCATACATCTCTGAAAAGTAGCCGGTGCATTACACAACCCGAAGGGCATCCTCTTGAACGCGAAAGTTCCATAAGGGCAAGTAAAAGTGATTTTCTCTTAATCTTCCGGTGCAATAGAGATTTGATTCTAACCCGAATAACCATAAAGAAAACAATACCACCCCTTTCCTGCAAGCCTATCCAACATCTGATCCATGAAGGGCATAATGGTCCTTCTCAGTCCATGCATTCAATTTCCGGTAATCCATATACACTCTCTATTCGTTCACCGGCCTCATTGGAACAAGCTCATTTTTCTTATTAGGGACCAGAGTCATTCCCCCTTTCTAGGGCACACACTGAACAGGGCATACCCAACTATTATCAGCGATCGGATATATGACTCCGGCATCCAACCACTTAATAATTTCCTTCTTCACTACCTCTTGCATAGGTGGATTTAAACGTCTCTGGTGCTCAATACTTGGCTTATGATAAGGCATGAGTTGGATTTTGTGTGAACAAATACTGGGAGAGATCCTAATAATATCCGCAATAGTCCACCCAATAGCTTATTGAACCTCTTCAACACTTCAACCAAACACTCTACTTGATGAACCTTCAAATATGACGAAATAATTACCGGCAAAGTATCATTTTTCCCCTAAAATACATACCTCGGATGAGGTGGTAGAGCCTTAAGTTCTAATTTTGGAGCCTCCTCAATAGATGGTTTCGCGGTGGAGACTCGCGATGCATCATATCTAACACCAATTTCTTGGGTTTGAACCGAACATCACCTCGATCACTCTCAAAGTTCATAATCATTACTGCTAGTGCCTCAACACCGAGACGTTCTTCTATTTGGACCTCTGACGAACTCTCAACTTTGTAGGATATCGCAGATACCGATTGGAGCTCATCACTCTGCCTCATGGACCTACAAATATTGAAAGTCACTTCTTCATTGTTTAACTGAGACTTCATCTGCCCTTTCTCCATGTCAACCAGGGCGCGACCGGTAGCAAGAAATGGCCTCCCAAGAATAATAGGCACCTCAAAATCCACCTCACAGTCAAGAATCACAAAATTGGTCGGAAATATGAATGACTCCACCTTCACTAACACATCGTGGAGTATCCCAATAGGCCTCTTCACTGTTCGATCAGCCATTAGTAGCCGCATTGCAGTGGGCTTTGGATAACCCAAACCCAACTTTTTGTAGATGGATAGAGGCATGAGGTTTATGCTTTCCCCAAGATCACATAATGCTTTAGCGAAGTGTAACAGCCCGATTGTACATGGAATAGTGAAAGCACTCGGATCTTCTTTCTTTTGCACTAGAGACCTTGTAGCAATAGCACTACAGTGTTGCATCCTATCATCATTCTCAAAACTAACTGATCTCTTCTTAGTGACCATAGCTTTCATGAACTTGGCGTAACCGGGCATTTGTTCAAGAGCTTCTATCAAAGGAACATTGATGGAAAGTTCTTTCAACATATTAATACAACGCCGGTATTTACCATCCTCGGTCTTTTTCACCAACCTTTGCGGGAATGGTGGTGGTGGTCTTGGAATGGGAGTCACCTTTTGGGGCTTATCTGCTTCTTTTACCGCTTCATCTACCAACTCACCGCTAGCTTCTACTACCTCATCTTCTCTTCTCATCTTATTTTCTATGCCAGACGGCATATGTAGATCTATGGTTTGCTTACCACCTCGAGTAGTGACTACCATACAATGTCCATCATTCTTCAGATTTTGAACAGTGTTGCTAGGAAGAGTACCCAGTTGACGAGGGTTAACAGTAGACGACAATTGGGCCATTTGCATCTCAAGATGCTTGATTGAGACTGCATGTGCATCCACTTTTTGCCCAATGTTAGCCAAATCACCTCTCAATTCCTTGGCGTGCTCATCACTTGCGTCAAACCTCCTACTCATCTTTTGCAACATGTCTTCAACTCGCGCCATACTACCTCCACCATCCATAGGAGAAACTTCCCGATTTTGAGATGGAACATAGGGCACACTTCGATCGTTTCTGTTTCTATAGTTACTCCGGTTGAAGTTGTTGTCGCGGTTGTAGTTCTCTTCACGAACATAGTGACCCTCTCGGTTATAATTACCATAGTTCCAACTTGATTTCCTTGACCTTGGCGCCAATTCTCCTGATTGGATCCTTGGACCTTTGGTCGGAAACCCCCCGTCTGCTCATTCACTGCATAAGAATCCTCCTCATAGTAAAACTCCTCTATCGGCGGTGGTGGCTTAGTCAAATAATTCACCGTATTCACTTTCTCTGCACCCCCAGTGACATGTTTCAACACTAACCCAAGCTCAGTTCTCATTTGAGCCATCTCTTCACGAATCTCATCTGCGGCTGGGTTGTGTGTAGATTGCACTGCAAAAGTGTTTCTCCCAGTATTCGACTTCCTAGTGCTCCAAGCTTTATTATTTCGGGACATTTTCTCTAACTTCTCAGCGATCTCTGCATAAGTACATTCCCCGTAGGAACCACCCGCAATAGTATCAAGCACCGCCTTATTGTTATCATCTTGCCCCCGATAGAAGTACTCTTTCAGTGACTCATCATCAATGCGGTGGTTTGGGACACTTCTCAAGAATGAGGTGAACCTATCCCAAGAACTGCTTACCGATTCCCCTGGTAATGCCACAAAGTTGTTCATCCTATCTTTGTAGTTGAGCTTTTTAGAAACCGGGTAATACCTTGCTAGGAACACATCCTTCAACTGCTCCCAAGTATATATTGAATTGTAGGGCAACTCAGTAAACCAAATAGCAGCCTCTCCCGTTAGTAAGAGAGGGAACACTCTTAACCCAATGACGTCCATGTCTAAGTCAGGCCTCCCTACACAACTCTTACACACCGACCTCAGTTTAGATATGTGAACATGTGGATCCTCAGACGGTAGCCCCGAGAACAGACCTCTAGCAGTGATCATCTGCATCAAGCTACTAGTTACCACGAAAGTATGACCATGTGGTAGAGGAGGTAGTACAAGTGGCCCATCGGAGTCAGTGATGTTAACATTTCCCCTATAGTACTCTTGAGGGCGTGGGGCAGGAGATTGCCTCCTCGGATTACCTTCACCAGTCAACAATCACTTGATTATGAGCATCTACCGGCGGAGAAAATTGAAGGTTGATCTCATCATCGATATTAGCAGGATTGTTTTGAATGTTCATTCTGCAAAGTGTACGGTTTAGTTCTGGATCAAGTGAAAGTATTGGTACTCCTCGACTCCGTGTACTTGGCATAAACTAAAATTAGACCTGCAAGAGATAAAAACAAAAAGAAGAAGTAAAATCAGGAAATTGTTGACTAAAATTTGGTAATGTGCTTAAAGTTAATCTAAAAGCCACTTTCCCCAACAGCGGCGCCAAAATTTGATACGCTCAAACTATACTTCCCTAAAGAAGTATAAGCGGTCATATCAAGTAAAGAACCCAATTGTTAGGTTGGGGTCGATCCCACAAGGAAAATGGTTTAGACTTAACTTTAATCTACCTATTTAGTCAAGTCCTTTCCGAAAATAGTTTAAATAAAATGGGGCTTTTATGTAACAAAAATGTTCAATTATTACTAAGTAAACAAGTAGCAAGAAAAACTTTAGTGTTTATCAAGTGATGAGAGAAACTAGGGTATAAGTGTTCCCCATAGGGTTATAACGTGGTAATCCTAGCTATAACAACTCTTTCCTAGTATCTTGTATGCAAAGTGGTAAGTTATGTATCCCTAATTCCTTGGTCCGGCAACTAGGGAATTTCACTCCGCACCTTGGTCCAGCTACGTGTGTTCACTTTACTAAGCCTTACTTTTACCTCATATTAAGCGTCATATTCAGTGTATGGCTAAGTTACTACTTCGCACCAATTGAAACTAGCCTATTAGATAGTGTATACTAAATCTGTGTTGATAATTCTTTTCTTATTATCTACCTCCTTGGTCCGGCAAGTAACAACAAGGCGAGTTCTAATGTTAGCCACCGTTAAAAAGACTTCTAAACTAAAGAATTATCAATACATGCAAGAAACTATTCTAGAATTGTTATTTAGCTAGGTTTACTACATTAATTACCCATGGTTCCCACAATCCTAGTTGTGAATTTAGTTACCCGTGCTAAAAATTACACAATTCATAATAGTTAAACAAGAAATCATGTACTTACTTTAACAAGTTTGAAGAAAACCCAGAAATATCACTTGAATTAACTAAAATATTGAAAGGAACGATTCCGGAAAATTGAAGTATTTCCAAAAAAAACAAAGTTTAACTTCCAATAACACAAATCTGAAAAATAGTAAAGAGTCTAACCCCAAAAATGAGGTTTTTAGTCCTATTTATAATAATAAAGTCCTAAAATAAAAAGGAGTTCTAAATAAGGAAAAATCTGTCAAAAACGCGTGTTCAGTTGACGACCCAACTAACGGTCCGTCGATGGAACAACGGACCATCGACAACTTCCGTCGGTCCATACTTCAAATCTTTTTTTCAGCCTCCACTTTTCAACACTTTCTGTTACCATCGACGGACCAACAGCACGGTCCATCAATAGACCTACGGTCCGTCGATGGCCTCCGTTCCTCCATACTTAATGGTTTCTTCAAGTCGGGTACTGGGACTACTTTCTGTTACCATCAACGATTTGCCAGTGACGGTCCATCGATCAGTCGACGGACCGTCGATCAGTCGATGGACCGTCGATCAGTCGACGGACCGTCGATCCTTCCGTAGCCCCACACTTGGTCAGAATTCCCCGATTTGATTTCAGCAGCTTGAACCTCCAGTCGACGATCATCACCTACGGACCGTCAACGGGTTGACGGACCGTCGATGGCTCCGTAGGTTATCACTTCTGCACTAATTTCAGCACAGTCTTCAGTGTTTCTGTTCTGGATAGTTTTCCTGCAAACACAAATAAAAAGACATTAAAATTACTACAAAAAGGCCTTAAACACACACTAAACTTAAGGAAAAGCATTGAAAGTACCGTGAAACCACGGTACATCAAAAGCCAACCTCACTTTTGAAACCAAGTTCTTATGGCTGTTAGTCCGCCACCGCCTATCTGCAACAGATAATATTCTTACTTGGGATAGAGCGGTACTGGTAGCAGCCTTGGTGGCAGGTTCAGAGATCGACTTCGTAAAACTGTTGATCACGGTGATACATGAGAGGGCTTTCAAGTCCTCCACTACTTACCCATTCACATGTCTAATCTTCCATCTATGCAGGGATGCCGAAGTGCGCATTTGGAACTGTGATACACTCCGCACTTCGGGTGGCGCAATTGATATAAGTTTCATTAGGAATGAGACCAATGTAGCGGCACCGCGGAGAGGGCCTAGAGTTGAGTTGCAGTCGCTGAGTGAGAATTTGGCAGATATGGTGGAGTTAGCCCAAGGGGCTGATCTTGCCACTTCAGATCCCACTAACACCACCCCGGTCGAGTCCGCCCATGGCACTAGTAGAGCACCCAGTTCCTCCCGATCTACTCCACCGTCTGCATCACTGGTCCCAATAGCAAGGGTCCAGAATTTAGAGGCCCAGATGGCCACCTTGCTGCATCATATCCAACCTTGGATGCAAAAATCCATTGCCAAGGCTGAGGACCGGATTGAGCAAGAGGGTGGGGAATCTAGTTCCAGAACTGAGGCTGTTGAGAGGAGCACCACTGAGGGTGCAGAGATTGTTGTGGGCACCACTCAGAGTGACCCTACTACTGATGTTGCGGGTTCCGGGAAACCGAACCCGCATGCTTGTTGATCTTCTGCGCTATGTGCCTCAGGTTTACTTCACCTACCACCATGCCTTTATATTTTTTATGTATTAAGGACAATTGCATGCTATTTTGTTGGGGGTGGGGTAAATTTAAAGTGATTGTTAGGGTGAAGTCTGAGTAGCCCAACTCACGATCCTCTCTTCGGGGTTTTCTTGCCTGTGTTCTTTTGCCCTAAGAGACTGATTACTTTACTGTTGAATCGGCATGTCGTAACTTTTGTACAAAGTAAGAAAGCATGAAATATGAAGCATGATGGCTAAGCATGAATGATATCTTGTCCTAAAAAAATGCTTGCATGAATAGGTATAAAGAAGTTGAATGTGTTGGCTCTAATCATGACATAGAGATGCACATACTACATGAACATCAAACGAACACTCAAACTAGGTGTCTGACAATTTGATAGGGTAATGAGGTGTCAAGAGAGTGTGAGGAAGTTTGATTGTTCCACTATTGGTACCTAGCTATAACTTACCCAGTTGGTCCTGCAAAAGGAATCTGTGTTAGACGACTAGGAAAGGATCATAGGCCCTTGTTCGAATTAGCAAACATCTAGCCTAAAATAAAGTGAACCAAATGAAATTGTTATACCTTTTTTATCCAAATATGTTGAGCCTATAATAGACCTTTATTTTTATTCACCAACTCATCTTCCCTGGGTTTAATGTGTTGGCCCTGGTCCCTCCTTGGACATGTGCACCTCAACTTAGGTCAAAAGCCTAAGTCGAGGGTGGCTAATGCAGAAACTGACCTCGTCTTGGCCCTGACCCAACCTTGGGTAATGTGTACCTCACCTCATGGCAAAGCCATAAGTTGAGGGTGGCTATTATGAGTGATGACCCAAAAAGTGGGTATGAAAAGAGTAATGTGGAAAAGAAAAGAAAAAGTGATCAAGAGAGGTGACTCAGTTAAAATTATCAATTGAATGAAAGAAAAAAAAAAGGAAAAAGAGAGGAAAGAAAGAGAAAAGAAAGAAAAAGAGTTGAACAAAAAGAAGTAAGAGTCACTTCCACAAGGAACAAAGGGGGAAGCAAGGTAAATGTGAAAATAAAAGAAAAGTAGGGCATAAGAGATAATGAAAGAGGTAGGACGCTTAGCCGCAATGTCGAAGAGGAAAAAAGTCACTAAAATGTACCCATATGTACCATGCTTGACCCTGAGCCTACGTTACAAGCCAAGAAAGTCCTATTGTGATCTTAGAGTCTAATATGGTGAACTTAAGCAGTGAAAATAAGGGCAAGCCTATGGCTACAAGTACTAACTAGGTGTGAATTTATTTTGAGCGTGAGTGTTGAATAATGATCCTTGTACCCAAAGTTAAAATCACTGTGCGAAAACGGAGGATTCTTTTGAAGTGAGGGCACTAGTTGCAATATCAGAAAGGTTGTACCTTGGCGAGAGGCAAAATAGTAGAGGTGTCGGTGCATGGTGAGTTTATGTCATGGTCTGATTCACATGAGATAGCTTATCGAACCTAAGAGTACAAGCATACACTAAAGCAAAGAAAAAAATGGGATTGATAGCAATGTGATTATGAAAGCTTAAAAGAGTATACTTTTGTACAGAGTGTTGTGTTGAGTCATAGTGCGTCGCTTGAGAACAAATAATGAATTTAAGTTGAGGGTGTTGATGTACCGTGGTTGTACGGTACTTTCAATGCTTTTTCCTTAAGATTGGTGTGTGTCTAGAGCCTTTTTGTAGTAGTTTTAACATGTTTTTATCTTTGTTTTGCAAGAAAGGTGTCCAAACCCAAAACGCAGAAGGCAACTGAGATTTAGTGTAGAGGTGACCCACGAAGGTCATCGACAGTCCGTCGTTCCATTTACGGACCGTAGATGGTGGCCGTCGACTGATAGTTCAGGCATTTGGAGAAACTCGGGGAAATCTGACAAATTATGGGGCTACGGAAGGATCGATGGACCAACCTGTTAATCGTCGTTAAGTTCACAGATAGTCCCAGTACCTGAATTTTAAGAAAGTCTAAGTATGGAACGACGGAAGGCATTGACGAAGCGTAGACGCATCGACAGACCGTGTTGTTAGTCCGTCGACTGATTCAGAGAAGATGTCAGCTGAAGGATGAAAAACAATGCTAAGTCTGGACTAACGGAGGCAGTCGACGATCCGTCGTTTCATCGACGTACCATCTGTGGGGGTCGTCGATTACAACCGCGTTTTGGGACAACTTTCCTTATTTTAATTTCTTTTAATTTAGGACATGGTTTCTACAAATAGGGTGTAAAACCTCGTTTTTGAGTTTGGATTCTATTACTATTGTTCTTAGTTTGTTTTTGGAGATTGGGTTTTGCAACTTTATTATTAATTCAAATTTTCGATTTGGTTTTCAAGTGAATTCTTGTTATTTCAAGTTGAATTTCTGGATTTTCTTTGAATTGTCAAAGTAATTTCATGATTTATTGTTTATCAACTATGAATTGTGTTCTTATATGCATGGGTAACTAAATCCACAACTAGGATTGTGGGAACCATGGGTGATTAACAAAGTAAATCTGGCTTAATAACAATTCTCAAATAGGTTATTGCATGCATTGCTAATTCTTTTTCTTAGAAGTCTTTTTAACGAGTGCACACGTTAGAACTCGCCTTATTGCTACTTGCCGGACCAAGGAGGTAGTTAATAGGAATATCAACATAGATTTAGTGGGATACGATCTAATAGGCTAGTCTCGATTGGTGTGAAGTAATAACTAAATCATACATCAAATATGATGCTTAATATGAAGTAAAGGTAAGGGTTAGTAGCTTAAACACACGTAGCCGGACCAAGGTACGGGGTAAAATTCTCTAAATGTCAGACCAAGGATTTAGAGATACCTAACTTATCACTTTGCATTCAAAACACTAGGGAATAATTGTTATAGCTAGGAATACGGCGTTATGAACATATGGGGAACACTTACACCTTAGTTTCTCTCACAACTTGATAAAAACCAAAGCTTTACTCTTGTTACTTGTTTTACTTAGAGCTATTAAAGAATTTTGTTTCACACACACCCCCTCCCTTTAATTACCAGTTTTCTGAAAGAGCTTGACTAAATAGAAGTAATTGTGTATTGAAGTTAAGTCTAAATTATTTTCCTCGTGGGATCGACCCCAACCTAATAGTTGGGTTCTTTACTTAATACGACCGCTTATACTTCTTTAGGGACGTGTAATTTGAGCGTATCATCTACCCCAAACCATAAGTTTCCCCATTTCTCAATCTCTAGCCAATGTCACAATTCTCCTTGGAATACTTACCCCGACAAACGCCTCAAAAAATTGCTCCATCCTAACAAGTAACCCTCATAAGATATCTACACATCACCCGATACCACATACCCGTGTTTCCACCTATACTAGGTCATCCTTAGATAAGAACGCAATCATCACAAGTAACCACATCACAATACCGAAAAAACATAACATGTTTTCACTTCAAATTATCACAAGTAGTTGGTCTCTCACAAAACACAAACTAAAACTATTAGTGCACCGTCGTGGTACCCGATCCAAGTTAGCTTGCCGGAATATGGCAATTCGATCCCATAGTTGTGCCGAAACATGGAAACCCGATCCAATACTTATGCCAAAACGTGGGAATATGATCTCATAGTTGTGCCCGAACGTGGCAACCCGATCCAATACTTATGTCGGAACGTGGCAATCCGATCGAATATTTATGCCGGAACGTGGCAATCCGATCCAAGTTAGCTTGCCGGAACGTGCCAATTCGATCTTAGTTAGCTTGTCGAAACGTGGCAATCCAATCATCAATCACACACCACAACCACAATCACAATCACAAGTATATCATCAAGATCATACATTTACATCATGATTTCATAGCTATATTATTCATCTATCTCAATTACAACAAGGTGATCAATATTGCGACATTTATATACAAACACATATCATAATGAAGCAATAATAAACGTATATCGCACCAACATGAAATCACAACCATCACCTACTAAATTTTCTCCAATTCCTTATCATACAAGAGATCAAGTTCAGCCCTAGCTCCTCTTTAGGGTTCATCATGAAGACTTTAAACCTAAAATTACTAAACATTCAATAACGAGTTACTTCGATAGGTTAGACCTAACATAGACCGAATTTCATTCTCTACTACCAAACACCCTTGTTTTAGTGAATGAATTCTACTCAAGTAAATAATCAAGAACACTCGAGCAGTCATCAATTCTCTACATCAAGCACTAATCCCAAATACGTATCATAGAAATTTTCCACAGAATTTACTCGATGCACAAATTTCCACGCATATCTCTTATTATTAATTTCATATATAACACGATAAGCATGGATTTACAACTACTCAATGTATAAAATCCTAACTTACCTAAGCGCCAAACAATTTATACGAAGTATGATCTCTTTTCCAGCTTTTCTGGATTTGTTAAGGTGAATTTGTCCAAGATCTCGCAAGATTCCCTCATCCCCATGATAGAAAGCTCATTCTCCTTCTTTCCCAAACTTGAAATAACCTTTTTGGGTTTCTAGGGTAATTTACGACCTATATGTTATTTTTTTAAAGATGGAAAAATAAGGATTTCTTAAAATTTTGATTTTGCCTCGCCAATCCCGCTTTAGCAGAGTTAATTGTCGCGGCAGCGCCACCGCACCAGTGGCATCGGTCCCACTGTAGCGGAACAGTGTCCAAATTCTTTGCACCTTTGCCCTTTTTATGTAACGATTGTTCGGGTCGTTACATTATTAGTTTGAACTGTTACATGAAAACTCATTTTTGTAACAGTTGTTTCCATTTTTTTTGTTCTAAAACATAGAACATTAAAAAAATGTGTGTTCTACTGTTCTAGTTAAGTTTATTATCTGAGTTCCATTCTGAAATTTGGAAAGTTCAATTAAGGCGGTGCTTGAGACTCCATTGATTTGGATTGATGTGCTTAAAGTAGAATGCACATTAGGTGGAGAAGTTTAAAATAAAGTAGTTGATTTTTTGTCTTTCGAATTTGTGGATCGAGTACTAAAAATTATTTGGTTATTGTTTCTGAGATTTTCTCTTGTCTACTACGATTAAGTTGAATTCAATTTTTGGGTTCTTAGAATTCAAATTTTGGGTTCTTTGAATTCAAAAATAGAGATAAAGAAAAATCGAAGTTCTTCAATAATTCTTTGTTGCTGACTCATCGATTAAGTTACTGAAATTTTTGAAGTATTATGTGTGTTTGGATGTTGAGAAGGATCAAAACTGATTTGAAGAAAACAACTTTTATATTACTCCATTGTTGATATTTCAAACTTTATTAGGGTTGGGATATGGGTTATTTTTGTTGTTGGTAGGGACAAAAATTATTTGGATCTTTCTAATTAATCTCAACCCTTCACGTAATTACCTATTTTGGGTATTAACAGGATAAAAAATGATTTGAATTTTAAAAGTAATCTCAACTTTTTTCATGTTTATTCACATATTTAACCGATAAGAGTATATTTGACCGAAAGTATAACGGGAGGGGTACATTTGGTCCAAAAGTATAATGAAGGATATATTTAAACTATTCATATAGTATAGGAGTATATTTGACCCTTTTCCGATATATATATATATATATATATATATATATATATATATATATATATATATATATATATATAAAGAGAGAGAGAGATTTTACAATGCGTACAACTTTTTTATATCCCTAAAATATCTTTATGATTAAATATGGGGAAACTTTCCGAAATGACTATAGTTTGAGCTTAATTAGATATTTATAGTTATATTTTTCTTAATTATGAATTATAGTTACATGTTAGGGGGAAGAAAAAGGCGAGCAAGACTAGGAGATGGAGGAGAGAGGCGAGCGAGATATCGAAGAGAAAGGAGAGAGCAGAGAGGCGAGAGAGGTTGAATGTATGTTGTATTTGTTGTATAAGGTTGTATCACAAATACAGTTGATTTGCATCCGAATGAAAACATTTGTATTTAAAAAATAGTATTGTATTTAGCTACGTATTATAGGAGAGACGCGAGCGAGATCCAGAGTGAGCGAATATATTTTATTTTCGTTGTATTGCACATACAATTGACACACAATACAAATACAATTGAATAAAAATACAAATATTGTTGGATAAATACAATTGATGCAATTTATATGTATATATCTAATATAATTGTATTAACAAACACAATTTTATCGAAAAATAGAATTGACATTATACAAATTGTCATAATACAATTGATACAGAATATATATACAATTGATAGATATATATGAAATACAGTTGATATGGAACAAATATATTTAATAGATAATACAAAATACAATTGCAATATATGTGAAATGTTCTTTCGGTGTCGTTGTTTGGGATGGAGAGAGAGAGAGAGAGAGAGAGAGAGTAGTGAGAGGAGAGAGAGCGGAAGGGGGGGGGGGAGAGTTGTGGGAAGTAAGAGAAAATTGCTACAAATTATAATATTTTAAACTTTAGTGGTTTATCGTAAATACATATCACATGTTTATCTTATTGTGTAATTTTCCCTTAAATATATCGATATGACACATATCACATGTTTGCCTTATTGTGTAATTTTCCCTTAAATATAGAAAAAGGGTCAAACATATCCTTCCACAATATTAGTTAATTTTCAAGTTTCTTTAGTTTCAAACAATTTTAATATAATTGGCTTTACAAAGTCCAAAAATGTTTTCAAGTCATTTTTAGGTTATTATGTCATTCTTCTAGTAAAATAAGTATTAAGTAATGTATATATTTCTATATGTTTATATTATAGAGATTTATATAATTACTATTTTTTACAAATATTTGAAAAAAAATCTCAAAAAATAGTGGTTTAAATTAAGAAGCCACTAATTAGTAGCCTTTATTTTTCGAAATTATTAGTTTATGCTAATAATTATTTTACTTCGTTAAATTAAAAAGCTCAAGTTAATTGACAATAATAATTTGTCTCATTTTACTTCTAGTCAAATTAAGTTAATTAATTCAATTTTATTACAACTAAAATTCTATTGGCTAAATTTGTAACGCTGTTGATCATTCAATTTGACCAAAATTGTAACCCCGTGTCATTTCTTTATTTAAAAAATGACCACAACTTTAGCTTTTTTGAGACCAATTTTCATACAACAAATTTTTATCCCAATTTACTTTATACACAACGTTCTTCTTCAATTATTTTTAGGTTTTTCTTTGATTTCTCACTCAAATTCGTACAAGATCATAAGATTCTATCCATCTAGATCCTTATCAATTAAGGTTTTTTAAATTTCTCCAATTCCCTCTCCATATTTTCCCCAAATATCAATTTAGAAATCTCTCTATAAGTACCCCCTCTTTTGAGTCACTATTGAGCTCGAATTTATCGTCTAAAACAATGGAATTTATCATCTAAAACACACTGAATTTCCATCTAAGATTAGAGATTTATACTCGAAAAAAGTCCCAAAACTTTTGTTCTTGAGTTTTTTCTAACGAACCTCCACTCGTTATGAAGTCACTGCCATTTTCTTGCCGTTTCAAATTTGTTGCACTACAACATTAAATATTTTGTTCACTTTAGCTTCTTTTTGTATAAGAGGAAAAACTTGGTCGCCTAAAAGTTCAAATCTATTCATTACAGTTCAATTATGTCAAAAAAGATTCGACCATGATCGGGCGCTAAAGGTACTGAGATTAAAAGTATATACTGAAATAATTATTTTTTAAAACAAAAAAATAACCATACCTACTTTAAATTAAAGAATGAATCTATCAAACAAAATAACACAGAAGAATTAGGCCCAAAACAAGTCTAATCCCTGAATCAAACAGCATAAACAAAAGACAAAAATTAAAAAATAAAAGGGTTGAGTCCAAAGGAGTAATATCATTGTTTAAGAGTTCTTGGAAAAAGGTCCGTAAAAAAATGTGGCAACTTGACAGTCTTTACGACAGGTAAGAAATCAAGTTTCCCGATACCTACAATGTCTCAAAAACAAGTTTATAAACGTGATTCAGGTGGTACGACTCCCGTCAAAACTAATTTTAAAAGCGTAAAAAATGTAAAAAGTAACTTTCTTGAAAATAGTCGTGAAAATTCAATGCACAGACAAAAATCATACCACAAAATATGTGAAAAAGGATATTAAGGTCGATGCATGCCATCATTATCATTTAAACAAGAGCAACGAACATCTAGAATTACCAAACCACTAATACCATTCTCCAGAGCATAATAAACTAACCTGAATTCCAACTGGTCCTCGACCAAGGCCTCGGGCACAACATTATATCAACAAACTTAAGAAACAAAGGATATAAGAAATAGTTCAACAAAGGAAAGGGGGGAAATAAATCAAGGATCGACATCTTACCCCAAACATACTATTCAGACAACAAACAGGCACAACTAATGTCAACCTAAGACTATGACTAGCAACCAATAAGTAAAGGATGATTAAAATGCATTCTAAAACATATAAGTCACAAACTAAACAAAGGCCCAAAGTATCAATTATAAGAAGGATTACAACGCTAATTATGCTATAAGCAAGGGACTACTTGTCATGACCCACCGCCCCATAGGAGTAACATGACATATTTGACCCTTAAGGGGTCTCATACAAGTCCATAGCATATACGTCATTGCATAAGTCATAGAATAAATATGAAAATTTCAAAGCTTTATCAAGTCAAGTCTACTACTTTCATCAAAGGAAAGATATGTCTTCTAGACATCGTCTCATATACCATTTAAGTACAATTAGGAACTTCAAAAAGGGATTATTCCCTTTACAACATAGTCTTAACAAAATAGAAGTACATAGTAATCTTTGCCATATAGTCTAAAAGAAAGAAGTAAACGCAACATCATATGTGCCCTCGAATCTTGAGAATATACCACAACTTGGGAGAAGCAAATCCAAGCCTTCACTTTGAATCAACAAGAGCATTAGTTCCCGGAACCTTCATTTAGTAGAAAATAGGAGAAATATGGGTTAGCACAATTAATTGTACTAAGTATGGACGCCATGCAAGTAAAACCATTTAAACATGCACAAAAGGACATTTTAGTGAAAACATGCTATGTCAAGTTAAAATCCATAATGCACACTCAAGAAAATACATAGTCAATCCATTTTATAAGACAAAGAGGCATTCATGTTCATGCGTAACCTCATACATCATTGAAAGTCATTGCATGCATATAGGGGTTCACAAGGGTGCATACAATAAGACACCCCCCATGAGCCATCTACAATTTCACTTGAGCAATGTACATATGAAGTATTTTACCCCCATATATACTAAGCAAACCCATAAATAAGTCACAAGTGTAGTTCATACAATATTCATGGTTCATGGTTCATGTTTATAGTCTTGTTTTTGTTTTATAATTATACTTGTCATGTCTTTATACTTGTTCTTATCATGTAGGGAAATAAGATCGTAACCGACATAGACCATGTGAGCTACATGAAATTCGGTGTCATGAACCCACATTGAAAAAGGGGTTCCACTTGCATAAGATAGAACAAAACATGTTTAGCATTTAGGTGGATCCGCTAGCTAAGTCCTATGCAGGACCATAGTTATAGGGATAGGGACATTGCTTCTAGAATAACTCATACTCTGACGCCAACGGGTTTTCATCTCAATATAATCCACTCGGTGCTAAGCCTAATTCCCTCTTAATAGTCACGATTAGTTCTTGCTTGTCATTCATGTATATGGAAGAGTAATTGCACTATAACCACCTTGTATCATGTTAGCTCATAGATTCTTTTAGGTAAAAATAGTCTCTAAACCCTAGAATTCTCATACTTGTAGGTAAACCATTCATGTCATGTTTATAGTGTGTTCATGAGAATTATTATTCAATCAACCCAATAGGATTACCATAATCATAGCTTTCATTCCTATTCATGTCAAATTGTACTTGAGTTATGTCTAGGGTTGTAGGGAAGAGGGATCATGACCTAATACTACAATTCCTAAATCAAGTAAGCACATCCACCATAAGTGGATCAACAATTCAATAGACTACTTATCAAATTGAGAACCTTCATTCATAGCTTCAAGGCTTTCTTCAAGATTCAACCCTATTTTCTTGATAGTCATGCATCATATAGTATAATATCATAATATAATAATGAATTCCATGAAAATATACTAGATTCTCATCCTTCATCCATCATTCAAGACATACTGGTGTTTAGATTTGAGAAAGAAGGGAAAATCATGGGTCTTGTGAGAAATTGTTCAAAACCATAAGAATTACATAAATCCATCCACAAATCCTCATATATAATCAATGGGAACGGTGTGAGAAAGTGACCCACGAAATTGAGTGAAAACCTAGAAGTTGGGGGATTTAGAAATCCAATTTTTTAGAGGGTTTCTTGGGGGAAGAGTTTCCCAGAGTGAAGAGCTTCCATACCTTAGTTAATTCCTTGAGAATTGATGGAAGAATTTTGTAACCTTGGTGCCCTAGCTTGAACCTTAGTCTTCTTCTTCAATGGTGTTCTAGAGATAGAAATATCGAAAAGTAGTTAAATTTTTTTATTTGAAGCGGGAGTCGCTACATTGAAGAAATTTGATCTTAAAAGTATTTATACTTATTAGGAAAAGAGTGGGAAAGTCAAAGTTCAGGTTTTGGAAAGACTACTTAAAGAACCCAGCTAAAACATAAGAACTTACCTTCCCACGTTGAAGCTCACCCTTTGCACTCTTGGTTCGCCATGGCACTTAGATGACGCCTAATGCACCTTGGTCTCACCCAAAGTTACAGTGATCTCCCTAAATGGACAACTCACTAGGCGATGGGGAGGGGAAATGGGTGAATCGCTAACCTATTCGGCGACCCTTCACCCATCTCGCCCATTTGCCCAGTAGCTAGGACTTGTGAGGAGGCTATCCACTAGGCGAGGATAGCCCTTTGGCGCATCGCCAACACATATGGGCGAAGCTACTGCCCATCGCCGAGTGGATCAAAGGTAGGTATTGCTTTCCTTTATTTTTCTTAGGTAGTTTAGGGTCCTAGACTTCACGCTAGACTCCCTCTTTATTTATTCAAGCTCTAAAACAACCTAGTTGTTGACTTAGGGTTACTCTAACCTACATGATAAGACTCTAGTTTATCCTACTATTTTTACGGAGTGTTACAATACTACCTAAGCTAAGGATCCCAACGTCCAAAATAGCCGAGAACTTCTATGGGAATCAAGGAAATGGGAATAAGGAGGGATTCCTAAAACTCGACATATACAATCTTATACACATGCAATTCATACTAAATGTTATCTAATATAGCATGATCAAGAAAAATAGATTGTAGCATACCTCGAATCTGATCACTCATGTTCCCAATCCGTTGCACTAAAGCTTTTCTCTTTCAAAACTCCTCCGATCATCGTCACGTTATTATAATATTAATCACAATGTCAAAAGGGGCATTTAAACACCAAAATGATGCAATTGGAGACGAGCCCAAAATTGAGTTTAAATGAAATTGTGGGACTCGATTGAGAATATCAAAATTCTCTCTGTCAATAGGTCCTAAATAAATTATTGAACTTGTGCCCCAAAATTGGGCACAATTCAAGCTCAAAATCAGCACATGCATGAAAAAAGGAAATATTATTAATGAAGCTGGGGCGATCGTTCGGGACAGGACTTTACCTTGATAATATGCTCCCTATATTATCTTGATGATACAAAAGTGAATCCTCACTGATTCCCGACGAATAACAAGTGAAAACACCCAATTCAAAAATCTCTAGCTTGAGTTATTGAAGTTTCAAAATGAGAGTTTGAATATGAAATCAAATCTTGTATTTGTTTAAACGCTAGAAATTGACATTCACGAATGTGGGCCCCAGGTCGCGATCACGATGGTCAACAGGGTAAGGTCAACCATGCACCTTCTTCGCGAGCGCAGAGGGTTGAAGTGACTCCTCTCCACGATCGTGGCACCTATCCTACGAATGCAGGGACCAAGGTGACAAGCCTTCACAAATAGAGTTTCTGGTCTGCGAACGCGAAGAATAAAACATGTATTGCGTCAATTCATGTGTCAAGGCTGAAAATCCACGATAGAGTGATTAAAATTTGTTCATAACCCCGTACACACAAACGAGATATGATACCCAACAAAATTCTACATTTCAAACTCTATTAAGATGTCAAAACTTCCGGTTGAGGTTGTCTCGACGAAAAATGAGTCTCACACCAAAGTGCTATTTCAAACCAAATTCCACAATGGGGCTCGAAATGAGCCAGAAACCATGAGGTTCGCACTAATGGTCCATCTAGACCTAACTCGGCGATCCAAAGCTAACACATTCGTCAAAATGGCATTCTAAGGTCGTCTGCCTAAATTTTGAACGAAGTCAACAATTTAAGTTTCAAAAGCTCTAAAACACAAAAATTTGCACGAAACCCAAACGAATGACCAGACGACTTAACTGTCAATCCCTGCAAGTCATAAATAACTTGAGGTTGATACATAAAAGCTCTAAATGCTGAAAAGATTTGAAAACGGAGGAAATGATGTGAGGGTCATTACAATAGTGCAACTTGTAGTTGAGTCCTTGTTATCTCTTATATTCCGATTAGCAACCCAAAATAATGAAAGATGAAAAGAAAAAAGAACTATCCGAGTCCAAAGAATCCACTATTTGTCATTAAGAAATTTAATCCCCTCAAGTACCCGAGGTTGTAGATTAATTTCTCCCAAGATAAACGGTTTAACCATTAAAGAAGTAGTGGTACTTCAAACTTTGATAATTTCAACGAACTCAAAAAGATAGCAACGAATCACACATACATACATTAATCGATTTTTTTTGTAAGAAATGTATGCAAAAGAGAAAAAGAATTTGATGCAGAACTCTATGGAAAATAAGACAACCTTTCAGAAAGTTCGCAACCCTTTGGAAAAGGCACAACCTTTCAATAGTTCAGAACCTTTTAGAAAAGAGGCAACCTTTCATAAAAGTCACGACCCTTCAGGAGAGTCACAACCCTTCATTTCTTGTTCACACCTTTAAAATCTAGTGGTCATTGTGGTCATAATTCAATAATTGCAAGCGTAGATAAAATGTACGGTATGTATCTTAGCCAAAAATTTCCAATTCTTTTATTGCTTATCACCTCCACACGTGTGCAATGATGAGATACATCAAATAAGTTCGATTCTTACCATCTCCAACTCATCTCTATTTTACTTTTTATTCTCTATATTTGGAGAGTAAAATAAAGAATGACCTCTCGAACCATTCTCTAAATGACTATATTCTCCATTTAAAGAGGTGAATAGTAGAATTCTCCAAATTTGGAGAAGTACTATTCACCTCTCTATTTCACTTTTTTATTATTTTATTATTATTTTTATTATATTGTGATTAACATATTATTTTTCATATAAGACCATTAATTATATCTCTAATATTAGTAATTCATATTGAATGTAATATAACATTTTTAAAAATATATCATTTTATATATACTACTTCCATTCCAAATTAATAATGTTTCAAATTTTTTTTATTTTCGTCACTTTTATATAGTTTGTATCATTATTAATTTACAGTATGAAGAATGCAAAAAATTAAAATGATAAGATAAAAATTTTAGTTTAAAGATACAATACATAACATAATAATTTAAATAAAAGATAATAATACATAACATAATAATTTTATTACAACAATAATTTCGTAATCCGATAAGTTATTTTCAGATTTAACAGTATTTGGAAAAAATTAATGTATTATCCTCATAATTAGTGTAGTTGTGATTGTGGTTGTGCTTGTTGATTTCTTTTTTCAATTATTCGTAGTTGTTCTTGTTGTGTGAAAATCTCCAATTTGGACAATCTTTAGTTAGACATAAAATAATTAAGGATAAAAATGTTTGTTTTGAATTCCGTAATGCATTAATAGAGAATTTATGAAAGTAATATAATAATCTTAAAAGTATTTCATTAATAATTTCACTTTTATCTGAATTGTTCATTAATTTGTATATTATATAATATTAGCTTGCAATTTATGTTATTTAGGGGAAAATAATTTTATATCAAGTAATGAATATGAAAAAATAATTTTTCATATTATATGAAAATTATATAAAGTGATTATTGGAAAAAAAATGATATAAAGGATGTATATTACTTCTATGAAATAAGAAATTAAGAATGAAATATATATAATAAGAACATAATATTGAGGATAGAGAAAAAAAATCATTTTTAAGAGTAAAATAGATAATTGGGTTGGAGTTGGTTGTCTAAAAAAATAGAAAATTCTATAATTGGAGAGTAAAATAGAGATTAGGACTAGAGATGCCCTAACTCATACCCTCATATCAAGGGGTGTTCACGGTTTGGATAAAAATCGATCTAAACCGAAGAATCAAACCAAATAGATAAAATAAAATCGATTTTATTTGGGTTTGATTTGGTTTTAGATTATTGAAACTCGATAGTATTTGATTTGGTTATGATTTTATTTTAAAAAATCGAAGAAGCAACCGAACCGATTAATTATATACATATATTTTATTAATATACATACTTAATATATTGTTTTTATAAACAATTTTAGAGATTTTATATATGTTTTCATTAAAATTTCTTCATACTTTACATATTGAAAGCAAAGTGCCCTGGGTAAAAACATTTATCTTATTGATTTCATGTATATGAGTGTATATGACAATTCTTTGTGAAACTGAAAATGTTATTGTCTCTTCTTTCTAAGTCAATATAGTGAATTTTAAAGCTTTATTGATCGTAAATTCAGTGATCGAAAGTTCGGTAATTTAAGTCATTCTAACTATTTTTCATTTTGAATGGATTGTTGTCACTTTTTTGCACATTTTAATTGAATTGGTTCTTTTATATTTGTGTATGGTTAATTACCGAATCAAACCAAATCAAAATGATAACCACCAAACCGATAAACGTATATTATATTTGATTTGATAATTTTAAATCTGATTAAGTTAGTTTGATTTTAATTTTGACCAATGACTGGTCAAAACCGATCCGTGAACACTCCTACTCATATGTATGATCATATTATCGTGATTTGGATCGAGTTATACCCTTTAAGTGGGTCAAATGTAACCCTAAATTAGTTACAAGGTGTTATACCCAACTTGTGAAACATCACATGACAATAATCCATAAATTATTAAGCATCCACTTATTGATTTTCCCATTGTAATGCAAGAATACAACCTCTCAAGTCTGAATTATGTCTGACCTCTTTTGCTCCTAGCACACATAACAAGCTAGGCCACTGGTTATGGTGCAATAACTAGTTATAGGCCACCCATGGGTTATGGTCCCACCACAGTTTGAGCTCTGTGAGACGTAAAATTAAAGTTGGTCAAAATTATTTTTAAATCATTTTTTTTTAATTTTTAAGAGTATTTGTTTAAGTTAAAAATAGTTTAAAATAAATTTAAAATAACTTTTGAAAGTTAAAAATTAAAAGTAGGACTCTCTTATTTTTTATTTTTTGAGTTAATTTTTTTTTAAGTTAATCCAAACAGAGGAACTTGACCAGCCTAATAAAAACAGTAGCTTTAGGCCTCTAAATTTGAGTGCCTCGTTTTTAATATTGAGTGTTATACAAAATATAAACTTTCATGTAAGATGAAAAATATATAGCAGTTTGACAAATCTAAAATACTATGTGTGAGGAAAAATTAAATGAATTAGTTATAATAAACTTCTTTATAAAAATTAAAATTTAAGGCCTCCATCAATTTTAGCTTTAGATCACTGATATATTCGAGTTGCCCCTTGCATAGTTTGGTGTCACTTCTATCACTCCAACATGAGCCATACTCTTAAACATAAATTTAAAAGATAAAACCTAGCCTAATCAAATCCTTCTAATCTGATCACCAAACTAGTTATAATTAATGTATAATATAATATAACATATAACATAATATAATGTATCTTGACAAAAGCAAGAGGGTGCTTGAATTGACTTAAAAGTTGATCAAATTTATTTTTAAGTCGGTGTTTGCCTTCTAGAAGTGTTTGACAAATTTTAAAAAAATAACTTCAAATAAATTAAGAAATGTCTGATAAGGTAAAAAAAGACTTAAAATAAGTCAAAAATTCAAAGTAGGTCTCCCCCTACTTATTATTATTATTATTTATTTAAAAGTCATTTTGATTTGACCTTTTATTTTGATTTAAAAGTTACTCTCTCCGTTTAAAAAAGAATGTCATTATTTTCTTTTTAGTTTGTTTAAAAAAGAATGACCCTTTTTCTTTTTTGACAACATTTTAACTTTAACTTTCCACGTGGCATGTTTAAGACCACAAGATTAAAGGCATTTTGGTACATTTGATATAACTTTAATTTAGTACCACAAGATTAAAAAGTTTTCTTTTCTTTTCTTAAACTCCGTTCCAAGTCAAATTAGGTCATATTTTTTAAACGGAGAGAGTATTTCTTTTAAGCCAATCCAAACGGGCTCCAAGAAAATTACCGAATGTGAGTTGTACTCCTTCACTTAAGCCCCTTTTAACAAACAAAAATAATATTCCTCCGTTCCTAATTACTTGTTCATTTTTGAACTGACACACATATTTAGATAATAATGATTGATATAGTGAGTTTATCATTTTATCCCTATTAATGATGAAGTAAATTAATTAAAAAATTAAAATTTTTCAAAAAAGTTATTTTTTAAAAAGTAATTAATTGAGGTTATATTAATTTTTAAAAAGTTATCCTTTCTGAAATTTTCAAAATAGATAATTAAGTACGACTAAGAAAAATAGAGAGAACGTGCATCACAAAGTAAGAGTAATGATTTTCTAAAATGATCAATTATGTCAACCTTTTACACTTCACGAGTGGCCGTGTGTGTGTTAGAAATGATCGTAAGAACATGACTACCAAATTATTCAGCCACACACCAAAATAATAAATGATTTTAGAATATATTTAAGTAATCTGATGAGATCCATTCCAAAAAAAATAGTATTTTTCTTGGAAATGTATCAACCTTGTATTAAAATTAACAATAATATATAAATATATGTTTATATATACAGTGTGTTTTGGTATGAAGGAAAACATTTTTTCGAAAAAGTTTTCGAATTTTCTCATGTTTGGTTGGGTCAAATGTTTTGGAAAATGTTTTCCAAATTAACTCATTTTTCTCAAATTTAAGGAAAATGACTTTCCTTCAAAACTTAGAAAAAACATTTTCCAAAACTCTCTTCCAACCTTCCCCTATCCATCCCCCTTACCAGTCCCCCACCCCTACCAACCCCCCAACCCCTACCCCTAAAATTTTAAATTTATTTTTTAAAAAATATTTTAAACTTCAAAATTTCATTTTTTTTTCACCCCTACACTAACTCCCCACCCCACCCCACCCCACTAACCCCCTACCACCCCCTCCCAAAAAAAATTAATATTATTTTTTAAAAAAAAAACTCAACTTTAAATTTTAATTTTTTCACCCCTACCCTCGAATCCCCCACCCCCACTCCCATCACGAAAATTTTTCAAATTTTTTCTTTAAAAAAAAATTTAACTTTGAAAATTATTTTCTACCCTAGTAAAACTAACAGATATACATTTTTCATTAAAAAATCAAACACTAAGTCAAATATCTACTTGTTTTCCAAGAAACATTTTCCTTCGTACCAAACACACCCATAGGTTCAAACAAGTAGTGGAATATTCAAGCTACTCTTTGAATCTCGATATCACCCATTTTCTCCTATTAGGTGTAGATTATTGCAATGCACTTCGAGCTAGTTTGGTTGATGGCTTGGAATAATTCATCTCGAAAATAAACTTTTTTACAAGATAATATTGTGATTGATTACGGTGACTTGAAAGAGATTATCACATAACGTAATGTAGTGTTTGATTGACGATATTAAATTAAATTTACGAAAAAATCTATATATAACTTTTTGAGGGGAGGGGTATTGAATAGAAATATGTTATTAAATCTGAATGAGAAAGTAATTTTTTATGACAATTTTCTGATTAATTCATTCTTTATTGATTAGAATTATGTATATGGATTATTCTTTGTTTACTTTCTCTAGAGTTGTTTGCACACATGAAAATGAAAGGAAGGGCGCTTTGAAGACATGCTAAGAGTACAAAGAGCAGTAAGTGAGGAGTATTATTTTATTCATTTTTTATTTTTCATTTCAGTGTTCGAAGTACATGTTGAAGTTTCAATTAGATTCAGATTGCATACTGCATGACTCATTTGGGAGTATCATTCCCAATAAAATTTTCTATATACTTAAAGCTCGAATCCATATTTTTGAGAGTGAAATAATTTTATCATTATATCACCATCCTTGATCAGTGAAGTATTATTATAGATGAAATAGAGATACAAAATTGGAGCTTTTAAGGGAGGCAAAGGCAGGCAAAGGGTCTCTATCTTCACTCCCTCAAAATATATATATATTGTGTGTGTGGATAATTATGGCATTTCTGGTGGTTTGGTACAAACATTTTGGAATTATATGATTCAGTTATAAAATTTCTGTTGGAGGCATCCTTTTGACCAAAAGCCAATAGCTGTGATCATATATAATAAAAAAAGGCGATTTTGAATTTCAAGTAAATTATTAGTTAGTTCTTGAATTATTAAAATAGAGAAGTGTTGGAAACATTTTTAAACTTGTGATAATTTAGGGGTGTATTTTACTCACTCATATTACAAGATTAAGCGTGTATAAGTTTAGTTAGTCAAATAAAATGTATTTTTAAAATTTTCAATAATTAAAAATTCTAAAATCTTGCATCATTTATGTACCTGACTATTTTCAACTCCACTACCTACTAATATATCCTCCACTTGCTCTTGAAATCATCTAACCAGCACTGTGGTCCAACTTGGTAATTTGTCACAAAAAAAATTGAATATTTTACTTTTTTTTTTCTAAATCAAAAAATTAAAAATGAATCTTTCAAGCTTGAACTAAAAATTGAAGTAAACTAAATAATGAAAATTGTAAAGTATAGGGAAAATGGTATGAAAAATATTTTAATTTTGGCCGAAATTATTGTTACGATACCAAACATTATAGAGGATCTTTTACCCCACTGCACTATTTAATAGTGTATTTTAAAGGTTTATATGTGCCCACGTGAATACATTAGTATTTATAATGATGTAATAATTATGATGTTCGCGTGGACACATATATACCTTCAAAATATACAATTAAATAATACAGGGATAAAATATTCTTTCCAAAGTTCAATTTTGTTACAACAATTTCAATTAAAATTCAAACATATTTCGGACATTTTCCTCTAAATCATATAATGCAATTAAATATTAAACATCATTGAGTTTAACCACACGGTGGCTTAGCTTTTGCTTGAGAGTGTCACCCTTACTCTACAAAATATTTATTATTAAGATAAGTTGTGTGATTATTGCAAGCATATTTGCTCTACTTTGGGATGTCAACACTCATCTTAGTGGACTAAGAGAGAACTTTTTTTTTTATCAATGCATAATAATAATAATAATAATAATAATAATAATAATAATAATAATAATAATAATAATAATAGATTAATCAAAAAATTAATATAATACAACTTTTTAAAAAAAATAAGTAATCGATCGAACTTAATCATTGATATTGCATTAGCGTTATTGTCTAATTTTTATTAACTTCAAATTGATTCTTCAATAAGTCGTAAAACTTTATATGTTTTCTACTTGAAGTTGATGCGTATAATAAGGAGATGACATATTTATATGATCAACTTAACTATTTAATATATGAATGAATACATACACATATAGAAGTTTTTCAAATTTTAGATTAAAAATATCAAATTTAGACATTTTATCAACGGTACGATTGTTCAAAGTGAAAAATGACTTAGTTTGAGTATATTATTAAAAAATTCTAACTAGTTTAAGAAGCTAATAATGTATTAAGCCCTTTTTTTAAAAAAAAAAAAACAATACCAAGGAAAATAGGATTTTTCAAAAATTTAAGGTAGAATAGATCTCGGCTTTGTGTTGTGGAATCTTATGAAGTATAATAGGCATAAGTACCTTTCTCATTTCCATGAGACGCCCAATACCGTAGTGGGTCCCCAAGTGAAGGCGCTTTAATAAGGTAGTACAGGATTTTTATTTATGATATTCGGATTAATTTTACGGAATGTTTGTCACCCGATTTGAGGTAATTTTGTTCGTCAAGATTAAGATAGATATGAAAAATCATTTAGTCTTTTTTATTTTTATTTTATTTATCTTTATTGAGTTTTGAATTTGAAACTTCTGAATTCTCAATCACTTTATTGACCATTAACCACACCCTTGAATGTAAAGTAGTACATAATTTTTTTTTGATGGAGTATTGGCTAGCTTTTGCATACTTCATTTAGTTTTGCGGATACTGCGACCTTACACAAGTAACAAATAACAGACAACTTTATCCACCAAGGTTATGATCGATAGGACGAATCACTTTGTTTTTTTTTTTAAATCATCCCTAAGTTTTGAAAATAAGACCTTAGGGTCTCAGCCAATTTATTAATCATTAGGTCACACCCTTGGGCGCAAAGCAGTGCATGATCTTTTTTTTTTTTTTTTATGATCCTGATGTTTGGGTTAGCTTTTGCATTCTTCAATTAATTTCACGAATACCTGTCACTTCCCACCAGTAACAGATAATGGGTAACTCTGTCTACCAAGGTTAGAACAGATAATTAGAAGAATCACCAAGTATTTTTCATCTTCGCTGAGTTTTAAATCACAGATTTTGAAGTTCTTTAGCCACTTCATTGCCCATTAGGTCTAACCTAGTGCACAATCTCATTTTTTTTAAAAATAAAAACATATTTGAATTGCCTTAAAACTATTTCGAAAAATTAGAACTAGAGTTTTTTTTTCGTTAGTTCAATAAATACTTAATGGAAATTACGAGTCCATAGCCTAAAGGGCAAAAAAATTGATAAAAATTCCAAAAGGGTATATTAAAAAATTTATAACCAAAAGGGTATAATCGCTACTAACATAGTGATTTATTTTAACGCCGTTAACAGATGAAAATCGCTGAGCGATCAGCGATTTTGTCCAATTTTTTTTGTTAAAATCGCTACCCGAGCAGCGTTTTTGCAAAAAGTATTTTTAAAAAAGTTTAAAATCGCTGCTATGGCAGCATTTTTAATAAAAAGTATTTTTTTAATTGGAAATTGCTGCCAAGGCAGCGATTATACTGAATTGGAATTTATTTATTTTTTAAAAAAAATGAAACCGCTATGTTAGCAGCGATATGCTTTGGCAGCGATTTACAGGGTTCTTTTTTTTAGAATAATTTTATTTAATTCTTTCAACTATCATTTTTTAAATTGTAAATTTTGTGAACTTCTTCTTTTTTTCTTTTTTTTTCAATAAATTTTTATTTTTTTTGTTTTATTTTATAAATTGGCTAGAATATAAAAAGTATAATACGATTTAAAATAATAATTGACTGAAATATTTATAAAAGAAAAGAAAAATTTAAAAAGTATTGATAAAATTAAAATAAAAAAAGGAAGTTCAAAAAATTCGTTGCTAAAGCAACGATTTACATTTCAAAACTGTTACACTTAAAAAAAACCTCTAAAATCGCCGCCAAGTTAGCAATTCCATCTTTTTTTAAAATAAAAATCCAATTCAGTAAAATCGTTGTCAAGGCAGCGATTTCTAATTTTATTAAAACGAATTTTTATTAAAAAATAAAAACGTTGCCATAGCAGCGATTTTAAACTTTTATTTAAAATTTTTTTGCAAAAACGCTACAGGGGTAGCAATTTTATCCTTTTGATTAGAATTTTTTTTGATGTACCCTTTTGGATTTTTTATCAATTCTTTTTGTTCTTTAGACTCCGGACTCTGAAAATTACAGCGTGGTATATATATATAAATATATTTGGCAAAACGTGAATTTAGCGTAAGAGTTAGTTGTGTTTCAATATTTTTGAAGTGCTAAATAATTAAAGGTCTTAATTGTGTCATAAAACAGTGACAAATAATGTACAATATATTTAAGGGATAATTGTATATAATAGCAAGCTAATAATCTAAAATAAATGGAGTAGCTACGTTTTGATTTAATTGTGCTCCATAGCAAACGTTTGCAAAATATTGCCAGGCGCCTCTCTCCCAATATCTCGCTCGCCACTCTCCTCCAATCTCTCCCTCGCTTCCTCACTTTTTATATAAATACAAGTGTATAAAAATTGTTTCGAATTGTATAAAGCAGAGGAAATTATATAAATACATATATTTTTGTTCCCCTCTCTCCCTTCTTCCAGATCTCGCTCGCCACTCTCCCAAATCTCGCTCGCCACCCTCGCCTTTCTCACTTATACAAACAGAAACGAAATGTATAAATTGCGTTTCTGTTTGTATAAAGCATGAGAAAATTGTATATACACATGCAAGTACATATATTTTCGTCCTATACACTTATAATTATACAATAAAAATACTCCCCTGCCCGATTTCTTTTGCCTTTCTCTCTTTCTCGTTTTATACAAATTTCAAATTGTATCTAATTTCTCTCTTTCTCGTTTTATACAATTGGATTCAATTGTATATTCCCTGCCAAGTCTCTTTTGTCTTTCTCTCTTTCTCATTTTATACAAATTCAAATTGTATATAACCGTTCTATACACTTATAATCATACAATTCGTTTTATATACTTTATTTTTATACAAGTCTCTGCCCAAGTGTCTTTCTCTTTCTCGTTTTATACACTTCGTTTTATATAATTCGCTTCAATTGTATATGTATAGCGAACTATACAGTTTCTATGTTTGCTATAGAGCGCAATTATGCAAACTTTGCTATAGCATACAAATATGAATTTTTATTTGCTATATGTGAAAGTTGCCCTATATTTAATTAGTATACTATTCTTAATTAAAACAACTCCTCTCCTACCGGTTAGAATGTTGGCTTTCTACTTAAGAAACTCTTACCTAACCTTCTCACTTTCCTCAAAAGGGTGTGTTCCTCACGAAGGAAAAATTATTTTCTTCGAAAATAAATTGATATCGTACTTATTTTTTCATATTTAGTAGAAAGTAGAAAGAATATTATTTCAAGAATCTATATATTTTATGACGTGATGGTCAAGGTGTGGAGCCGGTTGAGGGGATTGAATAGGTAGGATGATGAGACAATAAATGATAATTCCACTTTACGTAACTTGTTTTTTCATACATTCGTTATGGAAATTATTTTTCTCATTTTTTGAATTTTTTTTTTAATTAGAAAAAATATTTTTTAAATATTTTAACCAATCAAAATAAAAAAAAAAAATTTCCCTCCATATCAACTAAATAATTTTTTTTTAAAAAAAAAGTATTGAAAATATTCTCAAACTTGACGTAATTTATTAGTTTCGTTCTTAAAGTATGAACAATCTTAAAACGTCTTTCTACTTGACTAACTAAGATTAAATACAACACTGATCTTGCAACTTGAATGAAATATACTTCTAAATTCTTGTTAAGTTTAAAAATATATTTACAGTACTTTTCTTGGTTTTTTATTAAAAACTTCATGCTTATACAAAAATTTAAAATCACTTATTATGTTTATTATGTTATATGTGATAGATCGAGATATGGGCAAGTAAGTATGACGCGAGTTGGGTGCACGTGAAGAAAAGCAAGAAGAAAGAGAGAGAGAAAGAGTAGTATAGTATTTGTATATGTATTTAAAACAGCAAATGCTTTCTACAAATCCAAAGTGCTTATATGTATATGTAAAAATATCAGAGTATTGTTGGTTCAACTGAAGAAGAAGAAGAAGAAATGATTCGTCTAGCACCATTATCAGAAGTACCAACAAATGATGAAGAAACCCATTCTTCTTCTTCTTCTTCTTCTTCCTCCTCATGGAGAAATTGGCTTAAAACTCACTTCTCTTTGATCTTCATCACTAAGAAATCTGACCTCAGGATTTTACTAAGTGTTCTTGGATGCCCTCTTTTCCCTGTTTCTTCCAATCCTAAAATACCCATTTCTCAAGTAAGTACACATTCCTTTTTTCTTCACTCATATTAGGGGATCGCCCAACTAAATCTGGATTCACGCTCATATTGGGCCTAAAATGCAACATAATTTTGTATCAGATAGATGAAAGAGCATTTGGTAATATCAACAATTTGCAATTTTTTTTTTACATTGTGGGCTCGATGCAAAAAAAAATAAATCAATTTGAAACTAGTATAATATTTTTAATTAATTGTTAAAAAATTATGTGATGTTTAATTGTGTATATTAAATTAGTTGTATTACTTATTAATAAATGAAGACCATATAGGTATCGTCATCAGCTGAGTACATAATTGAACACTTCAGAGCAGCAAGTGGGTGTAGGAAGATACAAGGGGTAGTAAAGAATATGTATGTAAGTGGAAAAGTATCAATGGCTATAGTGGATCCTGCTAGTACTATTTCACAAAAGGGATGCTTTGTTTTGTGGCAAATGGTACCTAACAAGTGGTTAATTGAGTTAGTTGTTGCTTCTCACAAAGTTGTAGCTGGTAGTGATGGTAATGTTACTTGGAGACACACACCTTGGCTTGGTTCTCATGCTGCCAAAGGCGCTATACGCCCTCTACGTCGAGCTCTTCAGGCAAGTCATCACCTCAATTTTTTAAACTGTTACTTAATAGCCAAGTTTTTAGCTTTATAATGAAGGATAATTGGGAATATGGATCTTGTTTTTCTATTACCTTTCCCATGTTACTCCCTACCTCACTACACATTTGGTGATGGTGTTACATGTGACCACTTATTTCACAACTTTATGACAATACATAAAGGCAAAGACATGTTTTTTTTGTTTTTTTTCCAGAAAAGAACCAATTTCCCTTTGTATTAATCAGGCAAAAAGCTTGTTTTGTGGTGACCTGTGTTGCTCGGACTCTCCAAAAATGTCGACGGGTGCGTGTTGGATCCTCCAAAAATAGTACACCCGCACAAGTGTGCCAACATTTTTGAAGAGTCTGAACAACTTAGGTAGTTCTGCATTTGAGTAATACAGTTGTTGGTGTACTTGGGAATCTTCCTCTTTCATTAAACTTGGACCCAATCTTTATTAGATAGATTAAAGATAGAATATACATAGTTCTAGTATCTATGTTGCTCAGACTCTTCAAAATTGTTACCGCACCCATGTTGGATTCTTCAAAATGCACTACTCTTGGAGTATCTGACACGCACCTGTAGATATTTTTTGAAGAGTATGAGCAACATAGATTAGTATACTATCAATTTCGTCCCAAATAAATGTGATTTGGGTTTGATCTAAAGGCAAGACGTTTCTGTGCCTACTAAGAACTTAGTCCTGCTAAAGGAAAAATTCCTTCCCTCTCTTATTCCTAACACATAATTGGTCTGTAGGGGCTTGATCCACTGGCTGTAGCAGCAGTTTTCTCTGCAGCCGAATACAGTGGTGAAAAGAATATATTGGGTATTGATTCCTTTGTGCTAAAGTTATCCGCCAATCATCCTGACTTAACTGAAAGGAGTGACAATACAGCTGAGATGATCAATAATGTCGTGTTTGGTTACTTCAGCCAAAGAAGTGGATTGCTAGTTTATGTAGAAGACTCATACTTGACCAGAATACAGTCTCCCGGTTCCCCTCCAACGTATTGGGAAACAACAATGGGTACAAAAGTGGAGGACTATCGGCCTGTAGAAGGCGTGATGATTGCACATTCAGGTTGTTCAAGTGTGATTATCACAAGATTTGGGGATAACTTAAAGGCTGGGCCTGCAATCACCAGAATGGAAGAGACATATACCATCGATGATGTTGCATTCAATGTCCCCGGTCTCTCTATTGACTCCTTCATTCCTCCTCAAGGACTAATCAAGGGATATCCTGAGGAAAATCTTGACTGGAGGTCACCAATCGATCGATAAAAATGATCAAGCCAAGTCAATATATATATATATATATATATATATATATATATTGTTACTTTTGATGATGCTGACCTACAAACTGTTACTGAATATCTCAAGAGTGGTTTTTGTTTTTCCTCTTTGTTCTGTTTTATATGCTGCTAACAGATCATCATAGGAAATGTATTAATATCTTGTTTTTGGGTGTAATTGTTGAACTTGCTGTATCAATGTAGGAACTTGTTGTATCAATATCTCCAACTTTTTAAACCTGTATTAGTAACATATACAAATAAGGGGTCGTTTGGTAGGATGTATTACAAAAAATAATTCATGCATTAGCCTTTTATATTATAAATACCTAGTTTGATACATTTTTACTCTATGTATAACTATTGCACTCTATTCGGTATTATGCTATGTATAAATTAATACATGAAAAATCATGGTATTAGCAACATAAGAGTTTTTAATGCATATTAGCATTGTACAGACAAAATTTTCTTCAAAATCTTTTTCACATCCTTTCCACTATTTTGTGGAGGATAGTTTTGTATACAATCTTTTAAAAGAAATATGCAAGCATGTTATTTTTAATATATTAAATCAAACACCACATGAGAGATTATCTTAGCACAATTAATGTGAGCATAATGAATATCTACATAACTAATATACCTCATTCAACACTGTTTTTATACATCCAATCAAACGACCCTTAAGTGCTTTATATTTGATTGCATTATACACCAATTAAATTAGAATTGGAGCATTCATGGAATGTAAATAAATTATCTACTTTGTCAAAAGAGATGATTATGCAGTCTTGAGTAGGGTGGACATGTGATGGTATATACCAAATGCTAATTTTTTATATATCAATTCGTCATATGATATTTGGTATGCATTTAAAAATATTTTGGTCTTTCATATTTATAAAATAAAATATTGACATCATATTGAATTATATAGTTACATATGTAATTTATATATATTATTATTGTAATACAAACAAATATATATAATAGTATGAGTATATAAAAAAGACATAATACATATATTAGACATTAAACTTGACTTTAAATTTTAACTTTAACCTCCAACTTTAATAGTGCACAAACATGCACTTTAACTATCCAACCGTTTTAATAAATAAACACGAGAATGCTACCTGGCAAAACGCATGATGTGCACATATTTTGCGCGAGTTCGGAATAATTTTCGAGGCCCACAATGGTTAAAAAATGCTGAAATGACAACTCTACCCTTAATGAATCCCTTTATATATATATATATCTTTATATTTTCAAATCAAAATCTCATCTCTCTTTCCTCCTCTTTCAAACCAAGATTTTTCCTCTCTTTAAAACGATCTGTGCTCATATTTAGTGCAAATGACTTCTATTTTTTTGTCATTGTGAAAAAAGAGCTATAATGAAGATTTCTTGGTCTGCAAACAATCCAGGTCGTTGGTTTCTTGGATGTGAAGAGATCGGGTATGGTTCCATTTAGATCATCTTTTTTTGTTTATTTAAATTTTAGTTCTCAAGAATCAATAAACAAGTTGGATGCAAGTTTTTTAGGTGGTGTGAACTTTATTATAATGAACACACTAGAATTGCTATTTCGGGATTATAAAAGAGGATAAAAAAACATGATGAAGAAAAGGAAAAGATTAGGAGGAAATATCAAGTTTTGCTGATCATTGTGACACTATCTTGGATTTATAGAGAGTTCTTTATGTAGTAAATGTTATGTAGATTGGTTGAAAAAGTTATGCCAGAATTGTTTTGTTCGTAATGTAGTTTTCTTTATGGCTTAGTGGTTGCCAATATTATTGTAAGCAATCAAAGTAATGGATTGAGTATATTTTATATAATAATATAAATAAATATAGAATATGTACTACATTAGGTGTTTTAGGAGGAGGAAAAGAAGGAGAAATAATTCTTCAGAAAAGACATATGCTTATTGTGCCTTATTAGAAAAGGTAGTATAAACATGTGTTTATTGTACCTTACCAGAAAAGACACAATTCTTCATAAAAGACATAATTCTTCAGAAAGGTCACAATCCTTCAAAAATGTCACAACTCATCCAAGAAGTCAGAACTCTTTAGAAAAGTCACAAAGAAAAAACAATTATTCAGAAAAGACATTTGCTTATTGCGCCTTATCAGAAAAGGTAGTATGAACAATTGTTTTTTTGTACCGTATCACAAAAGACAAAATTCTTCAGAAAAGTCACAGTATTTTTAAAAAAGTCACAACTTTCTGGATTAGTCACAACCCTTTGAAAAGATCACAACTCATTAAAAAAGTCATGACTTTTTTGAAAAAAGTCACAACCTTTTAAAAAAGTCACAACTCTTAGAAACAGTTTCAACCCTTCAATGTGAAAAGATGTATGCTTTTGATAATTTATAATATAAGTATAAATATTTAAATAAATGTAGTATAATATAAAATATAAAAGATCTACTAATGGGGTACTATTATAATTGAACATTCAAGTGTCACGACCCCAAATCGTCGTGATTGGCACCAACACTTACAAGTCAGAGGGAGAACCACTACTACTATCCAACTAAAGCAATTAAACTAAAAGTAAGACATTTAAATTACGGAATCAAGTTAAATAACTAAGCTAAATTTCATTACTAGATGAAGATCTAATAACTAACTAATAATGCGGAAGATAAACCTAGAATTTGAAAGTCAATGTACTAAAACTATAGTGATATCCATGTCTAACAAGAGATTACTAACGAACTATCAACTAACTAAAGCAAGGTCTAGGACTGAAAAGGGTGGACGTAGACTAAAGAGAACACCATGGCAGCCCGAATAAAATGACTCACCCTTGAATTCTTCAACGATCACTGATCTCCTAAGTGAGGTCTGTCAACAGTCGCGTAAAGATGCCCTGTACTCAACAAAAATAGGAGCAAGTGCAGAATCAGTACACAATCATAGTGTACTGGTAGGATCACACAATTATTTCACTAGTGTAACATAAACAAGTCAAACAACATTATAATATCATGCATATATATCAACATATTCAATATCATCATCAAGAATTATCATCACAGTTCACATACTTCACCACGTAGTGGGTCCTCTCATTGAACCCAAACCCAAATGTTAGCATGCCAAAACGTGGCAATCCGATCCAATTTTTAGAATACCAGAACGTGGCAATCGATCCAAACTGTTAGCATGTCGAAACGTGACAATTCGATCTCAATCAAACATCTCAAGTACACATCAAGATCACACATTTTAGACATAATTTCACTTTCAACATCTATGATCAATATTGCAACATGCATACATATACATGTATCACAATGAAGAGAGAACAAGTATATATCACACAATCATAGAATCACAACCATCACCTACCTTGAAATAAGATTGAAACCATAAAAAACTTGATCCTCCATTTCCGAATTCGTTTCGCTTGTTCGTGGTCTACAAACAATCAACCATATACGGGAATCAATAATTAATCATTAATTTCCCGGAATTCTAACAATTTCATGACCCTAGGCCAACCCATGACCCCAACTAGTCAATTTAGAATTAAAAATATAACACCTCCAAAAATGACTTAGGTGAAACTAAGGCCTAATGTGTTTGACATGAAGTCTTGAAGTCCTAAGATGATTTAAAATGATATTTGAGGCAGTGTCTCAAGATTTTGGTGAAGTTTGAAGTCAAACATCAAGGGACGATCAAGATGTTAGACGACTAGTCACCTATGTGCCTTATGTGTTTTCATGTGCTTATGTGTGAGTGATGAGTTTATGAGGTCCTTATATGGTTGATAATAGTGTTTAGAGTCAGCATGTTGAGTTTGGTAAGGTTTGGAGGTCAAACGTCCAAGAACGTCCGGTGAAGTTCGAAAGATAGCCATTTGACGTCCTTGTGAGTTTGGATGTGTTTTAGCATATTGCGTGGCTTGTTTGATGTTGAAATTGTTTGGAGATGTTACTAATATCTAGACGTGCGTGTTTAGAGGTTTAAAGTCTGGGTAAGACTCCACCTAGTACCCACAAGGGCCCTAGAAGAAGGACCCCAACTTGGAGCTCAACATTGCCAGGCAGTGGTAATCGACTGCCCCAAACGACGGACAGTCGACCAGACGACGGACCGTCGATGGAGACATGTAGTCTACACGTTGAGGAGCTGCAGAATCAACCAACGGACCCCATCGACGGGGCGTGGTCTGACCAACAGACCGTCGATGCTGGGCGTCGATGGTGCTGCAATTTTCTGCCAGCTTTCTGTTAAGACTTGTTTTTTTTTGGAAAATTCACCCCAAGTCTTATAAAATAGGAGGAAGGTTATTTTGGGTGTTTATGGGTATTTTAAGAGTATATAAGTCATGAAACTCTCATTTAAACCCTATCACCTAGATCAAAATCCATTCCCTCACAAAGTTTCTCCAAAAAGCTCCATGAGAGCTCAAGGTGAAGATGGATCTTCAATGGAATTTCTTTTTCAATTATCATTGGGTTCTTCTAATAAGGTATGGGAGTTCTTCATCTAAGGTATGCTATCACGTTAGAGTCAATTTCAAAGATGATTTTCAAAGATTTTAAAAAGATGAAAAGTCCAATTTCTACTCTAAGTCTTGGGTTCTTGCATGAAACATTTTCGAACCTTAAGATATGATATCATTGATGTATAATTGATGTTTTCCAATGAAATTCTCCATGAACCCTTGACCTTCTCAAATCTCTAAATTTGACAAAAATATGGGTGAATTGATCATGCTTTGATATTAATGAATTAATGTGTAGATTGTTATGGGCTTTGTATTTATGTATAGATTATGATTGTATGGTTTATAGGTTGTTTCAATTTGATAAATTGAGTATTGTATACTCTTAGATCCATTGTATATTAATCTTATTGAATTGATATTGACTTAATGCTTATGAATTCTAGTGTAGTTTTCTATGGGGTATTGAATGATGTAAGAATTGTATTCAATTGATGTATAAGTTGTATTAGATTGATAAATATATATTGAATTGACCTAGATTCATTGAGTATTATGGTTTTTGTATTGAATTGATGTTCATGGCCATGGGTAAGGGCCTATTGGTATTGAATTGGATGATTTAACTAAGGATTGAAGTGGAGAGAATGGATTGGTGGTACGCTGCCCTAATTCTCTTTATTTTATATAATATAGCTTTTGAATTATGTTGTGATTGATATGGTCCACCTATGGTGGCGGTGTTATGTGATTGATGTGGCCTTGTCGGCGTTACTTTATGTATTATGATGATCATGACCTTGTCGGCGCTACTTGAAGTATAATAATGATTTGTGTATTTGACTATATGGAGTAGGATCATATTTATCTACATGTGAAGTAATGTGAAAGTATATGTGCTCTTCTATTGATGTTATTTAGGTGATCATGTTAGACTATGACTATATCTTTATGTGTGTGACCTTAGAATTGGTGCATGATTTTTCCTAATTGGTTATTGAGTCTTATGATGACTATATTGATAATGTTATAGTAGTGTATAGAGTGACTTAAAAATGATAATGGTTATTCCTATGTGCTTCTAGTATGATATGCTATATGTGATAAAGTGAAGTCTTAGTGTGTCTTGTGTGGTAGACTTGTGTCCCTTACTTGATACATGTGTGAATGTGAATATGAGATGTCTTGACTTAGGATGCTAAAGCCTCTTAGTCTTGTATGAATGAATGGTATGAGACCTTGAATGTTTCTAAGAGGGTCCTTTATGTGAAACCTTGAACCCATAACCTTGAAGTCAAAATCCGTAATGGTATCCTTCTTGTAATGAATGGTGGACTTAAGGTTGGTTGGTTGGAACGACATCATATCATCCTTAGGAAAGTCATTATGAGCTATATTGTCGCCATTGTAAGGCATCCCTATCGGACCTCTTTGGTAGGGTGAATGTGATTTGGTTATGAACTAGATATGAAACCTCTTCATGTGATCCTTAATTTGAATTACTCTATGAGAACAAAGGCTAGCACCAAGTCAGCATGGTAAGGGAAGTAGATCTAGATAAGAATGAGGATAGAGTACAAATAACGCCCTTCATATTCCTTAACCATGTGCCTACATGGGATGTGTCCATGTTCAACCATTGGCAAGTAGAACACCCTCCATTGGAGTAGGTTACAACTTTGGATTTCATGCTTTGCTACCATGGTCTATATCGGTTATTGCCTATTCTCATCATATGGGATACCTACTAGTATTTGAGAAGTCTATGAAGTTTAGGTGCTGGTATGGACGCTACCTAGACATTGCACCTTTAGGCTTTGAAGATGTTAGTGAGAGTCCCTAGGTCTTCTCCAAGACCATTACTTGAATGTCCTCTATGTGATGAATGTCTCTTAATGAACTAATGAAATAATGACTTATGCTAGAAAACATGTAAATGAATGAGTACCTAATCTAGAGTGACTTAAGGATTCCTTAGTTAAAGTGTGAAGGGGGCATAAGGGATGATCTCTTCATGTCTTATCTAGGGAAGTCTTGAGAATGACTCTAGTTAGGAAGGTTTATTGATTATGTAGACATGATCCAAACTTAGGTGTTTACATCCCCACTCTATTCAAATAGGGCGAAACATCGCGGCAACTCGAAAATAATGAATTAATTCAATTTTAAAAGAGTTTTAAAAATAAACAAGTTTTAAAAAGAGTCGCCACCTAATTTTAGGAAAAAACTAGGAAAATCATTATGTGATCTACGAAACCAATTTGATTCTAGGTAAGGGGTTCAAGTTATTCCGAAGGGAAGGGATTAGACATCCTTCAGAATCCACAAATGTGGGTCCCAGCTGAATTCATTTTTTTCAAATTGAGGAGGAGATAATAATAATATACAAGTAATATAAATATGCAATATACACAAGTAATAAAATAAAATAATAAAATAAGAAACGCCCTAAGGTTTGCCTAACGTCGATATTTACATAACAATGAATAAAAATATAATTTGAGCTCTTCGAATAGCTTCATTGGAAGCAACTCCGAGGTACCTGTAAACACACTTAGTAAAAATGTTAGTAATAAATCAGTATGAATAAAATTGAATATATAAAATAATAATTTAAAAATAAAAACCCGTCTTATTAACATTGGAGGCCTTGGAAATCGACGGTAATTTCTTCATTGGCCATTTCAACATATAAAATATATAAACTTAAAATTCCATCTTTTTAAAATGGGGAGGCCTCCAAAACCGACGGAGAGATTTTTTCATTGGCCATCCGAATTAATACTAATAACAATAACACCAAAAATAATAAAATGGCCAAAACAAACTCTTAAATGGGAAAGCTCCATAATAATATTAATGGTTAAAATAAAAATAAAACATCATGTGTCATCACAAGATCAAAATTGAGTTTTTTTGGAAATATTTCAACACTTACAAACAAAAAAAAAAAAACCATAAAGATAAGCTAAAATATACGAGTGATGAAAATGAAACAAGAAAATTTAAATAACAACTAAATAAATAACTGATAACCACCATAATGAAAAAAAATTAATTGCACACCATCCATGTAAAATAATATAGAAATATCCAAATTAATATTCACAAGTCAATAAAAAGTGAGGAAGGGATCTCAAATTAAAAATCAAAATAGAACAGTCCCACACATTTATATAAAAACAAAAACTAATAATAATGTATGCTAAAAGTAACACTCAACTTGGTCCAATCAAAACATCAACAGTAAAATATTTGTCAATAATCACATCAAATAACTTAATAAATAAAGGCTAACAAATTCATACCCACATACGTACAAATTTGAAAAGGAAAAAGGTCACCTTAGAGGAGCATTAAATCTAGTTGTTTTCAGTATGTTGCCATGATTTCCAGTTGGAACAATGTTGTGTTGCAAGATCTTTGATGGAGTTTTGGAGACTTTCAGTATGTCTGAGCTTCGCCGGAGTTCGAATCACGCCGGAAAAAGAACGAAACAGCAGCAGGCATAACTTTGGCTTGCCGGAATACCTACAAAAATAGTAAAAGAAACGTGAAGGGGGAAAGGAAGGGGCCTGACGCTGCTGTTGCTTCATTGGAGCTGCAAGAAAAATGGTTATAGGTGGTCTGTCGGTGGTTCAATGGTGATTTCAAATGGTGGGTCTGTTGTTGTTGTTGTTTCGCTGGAAATGGAGTGGTGTTTGGTGGTTGTTTCAGCTCGAGAAGAGGAAAAGGGATATGGGGTTTCAGGCGGGTCTTTGGAATATGAGAAAGGGACGGTTGGTGGAGTTGTTGGCGGTGGTTTCGTGACCTGATTTCTGGTCATTTTTGGGTGTTTTCCAGAGGCTGTTAGGGTTGGAGAAGAAAGGGAAAATGGGGGGTCGTGTCCGGTGGGTTTGGCCGGAAAAAGAGAGAAAAATATAAGGGGTTTTTGTGTGGTGAATATGCCGGATCCCGGCGGAGCTCCGGCAAGTTGCCGGAAAATGCTCATGAACACTAAAGAGACCCTTCTTCAAAATCTGGAAAAATAAATAAATAATAATAACCCCAACCCTAAATTATTTTATTCACCACCCCCTATTTTGACCTAGTTAATAACTTAAATAAGAAAACACAAAATTGGCTCAAATGATGGGCTTAGCATTGTGGCCCAAAATTATCTAAATAGAATCCCTAAATTTTCGTATTTGACTAAATTTTAGACTGTGCTAAATTCAACATAAATATTAACAAATGTAACAAATAAAATGAAATTTTAAAATAACATAATGAACGTAACTAATGACATGTGAAATGCAATTTAAAAATTAACTAAAAAAAATCCTAAATTTTGATAAATAAAGATAGTTATCGATAAACTTAGTTACAATTATATAAAAAAATTATTTTAAGCTATTAAATAAATAAAACTTCAAAATTATGAATTTTTTAAAATGTTAGGCCAAAATTGGGTGTCAACAACTGTCCCTTTCGTTGTGTATGATTGATGAAAGAAATCGTGGACAACGAAAATTGACAAACCCAATTTTGATCGAACACATGATCTTTGTAGAGAAGTGCGGTGGAAATATAGTGTAAGTCAATCCCGAACTCGCATCTAAAAGGTTCCACGCTTTGTTGCGTCATTGTTGAAGTAATTCGCACATGTGGCTCCTCTGAGAGTGCATCCTCTAGAATGTTCTAAAAACCAAAGATAAAACTCATTATTATAGGCAAAACTAAAAGAAAAGGGGAAGCATCTCTTATGATATGATAAATGGAGATAAATACAGGTCCCTTGGTAGGACGAATGAAGATGATGATCAATCTATAGGATTTGGAATGTATGTCCACCGGTAGGACGAATGCAAACATCTTTCAACGCAAGTTTCCACCGACTTGAACGTTGAATAGATAGGGTGCACAACCTTCACCTCCGAATAGATGCGTCTTAAATGCAAATATCTTTCAACGCAAGTTTCCACCGACTTGAACGTTGAAAAGATATGGTGCACATCCTTCACCTCCGAATAGATGCGTCTTAAATGCAAATATCTTTCAACGCAAGTTTCCACCGACTTGAACGTTGAAAAGATATGGTGCACATCCTTCACCTCCGAATAGATGCGTCTTAAATGCAAATATCTTTCAACATAAGTTTCCACCGAATTGAACGTTGAAAAGATATGGTGCACATCCTTCACCTCCGAATAGATGCGTCTTAAATGCAAATATCTTTCAACACAAGTTTCCACCGACTTGAACGTTGAAAAGATATGGTGCACATCCTTCACCTCCGAATAGATGCGTCTTAAATGCAAATATCTTTCAACGCAAGTTTCCACCGACTTGAACGTTGAAAAGATATGGTGCACATCCTTCACCTCCGAATAGATGCGTCTTAAATGCAAATATCTTTCAACGCAAGTTTCCATCGACTTGAACATTGAAAAGATATGGTGCACATCCTTCACCTTTGAATAGATGCGTCTTAAATGCAAATATCTTTCAACGCAAGTTTCCACCGACTTGAACATTGAAAAGATATGGTGCACATCCTTCACCTCCGAATAGATGCGTCTTAAATGCAAATATCATTCAATGCAAGTTTCCACCGACTTGAACGTTGAAAAGATATGGTGCACATCCTTCACCTCCGAATAGATGCGACTTAAATGCAAATATCTTTCAACGCAAGTTTCCACCGACTTGAACGTTGAAAAGATATGGTGCACATCCTTCACCTCCGAATAGATGCGTCTTAAATGCAAATATCATTCAACGCAAGTTTTCACCGACTTGAACGTTGAAAAGATATGGTGCACATCCTTCACCTCCGAATAGATGCGACTTAAATGCAAATATCTTCTTGGCGATGTATAAAATTTTGCGAGGGATGGAATCTTCTCGCGATGCATAAAATTTTGCGAGGGATGAAATCTTCTCGCGATGTATAAATTCAGCAAGGTATGAAATCTTCTTGCGATGTATAAAATTTTGCGAGGAATGAAATCTTCTCGCGATGTATAAATTCAGCAAGGTATGAAATCTTCTTGCGGTGTATAAAATTTTGCGAGGAATGAAATCTTCTCGCGATGTACAAATTTTGCGAGGGATGAAATCTTCTCGCGATACATAAAATTTTGCGAGGGATGAAATCTTCTCGCGATGTATAAACTTTTGCGAGGGATGGAATCTTCTCGCGATGCATAAAATTTTGCGAGGGATTAAATCTTCTCGCGATGCATAAAATTTTGCGAGGGATGAAATCTTCTCGCGATGTATAAATTCCGCAAGGTATGAAATCTTCTGGCGGTGTATAAAATTTTGCGAGGAATGAAATCTTCTCGCGATGCATGAATATTAACTCGCGATGCATGAATATTAAATGGCGATGCATGAATATTAAATGGCGATGCATGAGTATTAACTCGTGATGCATGAATATTAACTCGCGATGCATGAATATTAACTCGTGATGCATGAATATTAACTCGCGATGCATGATCTTCTGCGGGGCATGAACATCTTCCCGCGATGCATGAATATTAACTTGCGATGCATGAATATTAACTTGCGATGCATGAATATTAACTCGCGATGCATGAATATTAACTCGCGATGCATGTTTTAATTATTTTTCACTGTTACAAGGTGGATGGCTCGATGATTGTCCAACTGTAACGAGTTGAATTGCTCGAATTGTTTTGAAAGTTTCATCTCCCCAAAGCTTTCCCCTGTTCCATCACAACGCTGAAGATTTGCACGTTGACGTTGAGCTTCAAGCGCTAAATGATCTTTGTAGTTGCTATCAAGCTTCTCGTAGTACTTATCAGAATTTTTGAGGTCTTCCTCAAAATTCTGTTCCAGTTAGAATTTTTGGCAAATCTCAAAATGATCTTCAATCTTGACTTGTTGGAGATAACACATTTATTGTGAATTTTTGAGATATTTTCAAAAATTTTGTCCCAGTTTTTATTGTAAGGAGAAATATAATCACACTGGGTATATGACCGAGCCGTCGTGGCGCCTACATATCCTGTTGAGGCAGGAATCAGGTCAAATGTAGTTCCTATCTTGTGGATGATGAGTACTGCAAAGAATCTGAAAGATTATCAGTAGAAAATGCACAATATGAACATCATGAAATATGAAAATGGTATTTCTTGCTATATTCAAAGCCTAAAGACAAGATATATCATATTTTGGGATGGACAACCCAATGAAGTAAAATAGGCGTCTCACACATATAAGATTAACTTAATAACACTTTTTACAATGAACAACTCAAAAGGCAATTTTTTTTTTTTTATATAATTGAAAGATTCTTAAAAAGGTTTTAAAATATTAAAGAATGAGTGTTTGCTCACTTTTTTTTTCTTTTTGAAAAATAAAGAATGTGATGAGATAGTCAAACCTTCACTATAATTGGTAACAACAGTTAAGATTGCAGGTAAATCTCTCATTCTTTTTTTTTTTTAAGATTGAATTTAAGGTAATTCCTACAGCTTCAAGTGGTACCTCCAATATACTTAAGGATCAACATGATCCATTCATCTTGCTTCAAACAAAGGTTTTGAATTGTATTAATCCGCATGTTTTAAGTGCCCTCACGACAAAGGCTAGTGCTATTTCACACATAATTGAAATATTTGATTATAGGACATTTTTCAAAGTGCACTCACACTCACAAAATGTTCAATGCACACAACTGTGATACCATATGCTTGACCCTTATGTAAATCTCCACTAATGTGAGAATATTTAGAATGAGATCATGTAGGGCTTGTCATTGGCTTGTACCGTAGGCTTAGGTATGGGTAGGATATTTATTTGGGATAAAAGTGACTTAATTCCTCCTTGAGCGTCACATAGAATTTGTGCTCTTAATGATTGGTACGCCTTTGCGTTAGATCCTCATCATTATTCTCCCCCCTTTCAACTTCTTTTGAATTCTCATTTTTGACTCTTTTCCCTTCTTCTTCTTTTTTCTTCCTTTGTTTCGACTTCTTTTGAGTTCTCATTTTTTGAAGCTTTTCCATTCTTCTCTTCTTTTTTTTTACCCTCTTTGTTTGGACTTCTTTTGAGTCCTTATTTCTTGGAGATTTTCTTTTATTTCACTCCTTTCTTATAAATTTTTCTCCTTTTTGTTGGAGTATTTTCCTTCCCACCTTTCATTGACCTTGTAAGGATATTTTTGTCTTTCTTTATTTCTTTCACCTTTTCTTTCTTTCTTTATTTTTTTTTCTCTAGAAGTCTTTTGTTTTCTTGACTTTGGGAGACTCGATATCTTTGCTTTCGGAAATTTCAAATATGGATCTTCTCTTATAATTTGCACATTCTTGGTGCACTCAAGAAGGTTGGGCCAAGAGAGGATAGTGCTTGTAAGCACTTAAAAGGGTAGTGGTTAAAATGTGATTGTCCAAAGAAAGGTTTCAGGCTCAAAGTGGGAAAACTAGGGATTAATGTAATTTGGTAGGCTTTGAAAGGCACAATCGGGTCAAAAAAGGCCTACAATCCTCTCTCAAACCAAACATTACTCAGGATTTCGCCTCGAAAAACATTCAGGTCAAGTTCTAGATCAACAGTGTAACACAATTGAACTTGATCAAAAGCTCACCACACAATGCAAATGAAACATAAGGTTAGTTTTATTCTTATCTTGATTGCATGCAAGAGAATTTTCAAGCATCACAAAAGTACAGATAAGAGGTACCACGAGAATCTATAGTTTACCGCAAAGTCAGTCTTTTCCATCATATCAAATATATTTACATGCTCTTAACTACATAGGTCCCGACCGAGCTGAAGACATGACTCTTACAGTATGTACAAGTATTTTTTTTTTTGAAAGAATGATTATCGAACCCGAGAAGGGCTGCCTACGTATCTCATTAAGATGAGAATCAGGTGTGCGTAGTTCATGCAGATATGACTTGGAAAATATGCACAAATAATTTGTTTTTTTACTTTTGGAGAAGATAATACCGAACCCAAGAAGGGTTGCCTACGTATCTCATTAAAATGAGAATCAGGTGTGCGTAGTTCATGCAGATATGATTTGGAAAATATGCACAAACTATTTTTTTTTTGGAGAAGATAATACCGAACCCAAGAAGGGTTGCCTACGTATCTCATTAAGATGAGAATCAGGTGTGCGTAGTTCATGCAGATATGACTTGGAAAATATGCACAAACTATTTTATTTATTTTTTTACTTTTGGAGAAGATAATACCGAACCCAAGAAGGGTTGCCTACGTATCTCATTAAAATGAGAATCAGGTGTGCGTAGTTTATGCAGATATGATTTGGAAAATATGCACAAACTTTTTTTTTTTGAGAAGATAATACCGAACCCAAGAAAGATTGCCTACGTATCTCATTAAAATGAGAATCAGGTACGCGTAGTTCGTCCAGATAAGGCATATAAGAATTTAAAGATTTAGACATCCATTTTTTTTCTTTCGCACTAATATGTTTTATAACCTCTTAATCGTCAATATTTATACTGTCTGTTGAATGTAACCTACGAATTTCTACAGTAATGATTTGTTGTACTCTTTTTGGATGTTTTCTTGGACCTTTGTCTCTTTCCAATTTTCACGAGATCCAGACATTGTTATGACCATCCCCGACTGATGTCGGGGATGGTATTCCTACAAAAATATGAAAATTATGTGAGAGAAGGAACATCATGCCAAATAATAATAAAAATAGATGGATGCGACCTCATAGTCAAATACTCCCCTGATTTATCGTTTTGACTTGATATTAATGTCTTGTGAAATACAAGGACTCGAATTTCGCTAATCCTCTTGTATCTTGCGACTTCGGACAAATAATGATTTCTGAATTCGGACATAAATCATTTTTCGCTGTGAAGAAGAATAACTCAAAATGTAAGAGTGTTAGTTCCTGTACATAATGGATAATGAAAAATATCACACAAATAATGAATAAAACACATAAATACTATTTTAATTAAAGACAAACTGAAATATATCACATAGCATACAAATAATTATTGCGCGTCCTATACAAATATGTGACCCTTTTATGCCTAGGGTAGGCCTATCGATTTGAAGGATGTATTACGCCCTTTGACAACTTTCCATTGTCTCCCAAAACACTTAGTACAATTTTATGAATAAATGAAATAGAATTATGAAGTTAGGGAAAGAGAAAGAAGGAAAAAATTACAAATATCCAATCCCACGTAGGGGTACCATCCTATTCTAAGCCTTTGCGGAAGGGTCTTCCTCTTGAAATTCTTGTCATCTTCGATTGCCAACATTTTTGGATGGAATGATAGTTTATGAAAACCCGAGTTTGACAAAACTAAACTATTAAAATAACCTTCTAATTCAGATGGACAGTGATTTGTCAAACGACGTATACATCCTTTAAATTACACACAATTATGATCGTCCTTTTAGGCTAGAGGCCATTATGGACTCAAGGTGGTCTTTCTAATGGACTCAACACGCCTTGGGTGTTGGGTCGTCTTAGGCTGATGCTTAAATTTGGATTTGGCTTGGCTATACGCTAGTTTACTAGGAGTGGGTTGTATTTAGAGTGGAAAAGGTAACCCAAACGGACTACTTGGACTTAGACAGTTAACGATCGTTGACTATCAAGTAGCCAACTACACTCGTCAGGGTGCCCCGAGAAAATTTTGGTTAATGAACAACTGCGAACCCGCATAATCGTCCTTTAGTGGAAATGAAATAATTGTCATTTGACGAAAAATATTATGCCATTAATGCAATGATAATAAACACACAATAAAATAATAATGGATAATTACAATAAACAAATAATCAGCGAAATATAAAAATACAAGGTATAACATAATAATAAAACAAAAATTTCCTCAATTTGAAAAAAATTAAATTTATATTGGTTGAAACCTCTATAGTCCCCAGCAGAGTCGCCATTCTGTTTACATCCCCACTCTATTCAAATAGAGCGAAACGTCGCGGCAACTCGAAAATAATGAATTGATTCAATTTTAAAAGAGTTTTAAAAATAAACAAGTTTTAAAAAGAGTCGCCACCTAATTTTAGGAAAAAAGTAGAAAAACCATTATGTGATCTACGAAACCAATTTGATTCTAGGTAAGGGGTTCAAGTTATTCCGAAGGGAAGGGATTAGGCATCCTTAGAATCCACAAATGTGGGTCCCGTCTGAATTTATTTTTTTCAAATTGAGGAGGAGATAATAATAATATACAAGTAATATAAATATGCAATATACACAAGTAATAAAATAAAATAATAACATAAGAAACGGCCTAAGGTTTGCCTAACGTCGATATTTACATAACAATGAATAAAAATATAATTTGAGCTCTTCGAATAGCTTCAATGGAAGCAACTCCGAGGTACCTGTAAACACACTTAGTAAAAATGTTAGTAATAAATCAGTATGAATAAAATTGAATATATAAAATAATAATTTAAAAATAAAAACCCGTCTTATTAACATTGGAGGCCTTGGAAATCGACGGTAATTTCTTCATTGGCCATTTCAACATATAAAATATATAAACTTAAAATTCCGTCTTTTTAAAATGGGGAGGCCTCCAAAACCGACGGAGAGACTTTTTCATTGGCCATCCGAATTAATACTAATAACAATAACACCAAAAATAATAAAATGGCCAAAACAAACTCTTAAATGGGAAAGCTCCATAATAATATTAATGGTTAAAATAAAAATAAAACATCATGTGTCATCACAAGATCAAAATTGAGTTTTTTTGGAAATATTTCAACACTTACAAACAAAAAGAAAAAAAAACCATAAAGATAAGCTAAAATATACGAGTGATGAAAATGAAACAAGAAAATTTAAATAACAACTAAATAAATAACTGATAACCACCATAATGAAAAAAATTTAATTGCACACCATCCATGTAAAATAATATAGAAATATCCAAATTAATATTCACAAGTCAATAAAAAGTGAGGAAGGGATCTCAAATTAAAAATCAAAATAGAACAGTCCCACACATTTATATAAAAACAAAAACTAATAATAATGTATGCTAAAAGTAACACTCAACTTGGTCCAATCAAAACATCAACAGTAAAATATTTGTCAATAATCACATCAAATAACTTAATAAATAAAGGCTAACAAATTCATACCCACATACGTACAAATTTGAAAAGGAAAAAGGTCACCTTAGAGGAGCATTAAATCTAGTTGTTTTCAGTATGTTGCCATGATTTCCAGTTGGAACAATGTTGTGTTGCAAGATCTTTGATGGAGTTTTGGAGACTTTCAGTTTGTCTGAGCTTCGCCGGAGTTCGAATCACGCCGGAAAAAGAACGAAACAGCAGCAGGCATAACTTTGGCTTGCCGGAATACCTACAAAAATAGTAAAAGAAACGTGAAGGGGGAAAGGAAGGGGCCTGACGCTGCTGTTGCTTCATTGGAGCTGCAAGAAAAATGGTTATAGGTGGTCTGTCGGTGGTTCAATGGTGATTTCAAATGGTGGGTCTGTTGTTGTTGTTGTTTCGCTGGAAATGGAGTGGTGTTTGGTGGTTGTTTCAGCTCGAGAAGAGGAAAAGGGATATGGGGTTTCAGGCGGGTCTTTGGAATGTGAGAAAGGGACGGGTGGTGGAGTTATTGGCGGTGGTTTCGTGACCTGATTTCTGGTCATTTTTGGGTGTTTTCCAGAGGCTGTTAGGGTTGGAGAAGAAAGGGAAAATGGGGGGTGGTGTCCGGTGGGTTTGGCCGGAAAAAGAGAGAAAAATATAAGGGGTTTTTGTGTGGTGAATATGCCGGATCCCGGCGGAGCTCCGGCAAGTTGCCGGAAAATGCTCATGAACACTAAAGAGACCCTTCTTCAAAATCTGGAAAAATAAATAAATATTAATAACCCCAACCCTAAATTATTTTATTCACCACCCCCTATTTTGACCTAGTTAATAACTTAAATAAGAAAACACAAAATGGGCTCAAATGATGGGCTTAGCATTGTGGCCCAAAATTATCTAAATAGAATCCCTAAATTTTCGTATATGACTAAATTTTAGACTGTGCTAAATTCAACATAAATATTAACAAATGTAACAAATAAAATGAAATTTTAAAATAACATAATGAACGTAACTAATGACATGTGAAATGCAATTTAAAAATTAACTAACAAAAATCCTAAATTTTGATAAATAAAGATAGTTATCGATAAACTTATTTACAATTATATAAAAAAATTATTTTAAGCTATTAAATAAATAAAACTTCAAAATTACGATTTTTTAAAATGTTAGGCCAAAATTGGGTGTCAACATTAGGTAGTTTTAAGAATTTCTTAGGTAATCTTGAAGAGGTCAATCATGGACATTATCTTCTTGATTTACTTAAGTAAGTCTTTTAACAACCTTTGGAAGGGAGAATGTCATGTTTTATGTATGCTATTGTATTACCTGAGAATGATTCTATCTTAGGTAGTCTATAGGATCTCTTAAGTGTGTGTAAGGGAATGTATGGGCGGTCACTTCACAACTAACTCAAGTGAACCTTAGAATCACCTTTGGTAGGAGGCTCTCATGTTCATGTGCTTGATATGATGTAAGTGTGTGTATCTCATTATAGGTGGTCTTAAGGATCATTTAGGTGTGCCTAGAGAGGGTTAATGAGCGGTCTCTCTTTGTCTTACTTAAGTGAGTCGTGAGATAGCTTTTAGTGAGGAAATTGCATGCTAGAAAGTATCTATTGTGAAGTTGAGAAACTTCACTGTGAAGTTAGTTCACTGTAACTTGGCATGAGTTTACTGTAATGTTGTTAAAAATGTTAATAATTGCTTAAATGATTTCTTATGTGTTCCTAAGGTGTTAAATGTTGTTCTTATGCTTATAGTATGATGTTTTAATCAAAATTCATGAAAAACATGCTATTTACCAAATGTCCCTTTTTCATGATTTTTGCATGGCTTCCATACTTAGTGCATCTAATGTGCTAACCCCTTCTTTTCCCTTTTTGACTAAAGTGTAGGGAATTGGAAGTCTTGATATGCCATGGAGGATGGATAGGTTTCTAAGGGTTGAAGATGAAGTATTGGTGAGTCCTCATCATTTCGAGGACAATATTCACATGTTCCTTTATGTCTTAGTCTTTATTTTTATGTTTTGTATGGGCTTAGTCCCAAGTGTTGTATACTCCAAAGTTTAGATGGTTCAATGAGATGTTGTAAAGGTTTAATGTTATAATGAAAGTCTTCCGCTTGCGTATTGATTATGGAAAGAGTTCTTCGTGTGTGAAGAAAGTTATAAATGCTTACTCATTTTAGAATGTTTATTATGCAATGAATGATACGAGTGACTCAAGTGAGACTTCTTGAAGTCTCATTTGCCGTGTGACGACTCAAGGATGCTCTAACTTCTAGGGTGTACTTATGGGTCGTTACAAATTATACCATATAATCCATCAAGAAACCCTTCCCCATCAACATGAACCCAATCTAATACGTTCTACGGATCAAAAAATAAAAATGAATTCGGGGAGTAAAAAACTTACATTTAGCCTTAATAATGGTGAGAAAACAAGTTGAAGTCGCTCAAGGGTCGTTCTCTAGCTCTAAAAGTCGAAAAATGCCAAATAAGGTCATTTGGGGTTTTATTTACGACTTAATTTCCTGTCGTCTAGCTACAACGGCACAAAGTGGACCAGTGAGCTCCCCAACTAAAATTAAGATTTTACGACTTTAACACATGTCTTGTCCGCTACAACGTCATGCATCCTGTTGCAGCGGCCATTTTTGGGACAAAGAGCTTCCTAGAGGAATTCAATTCCTCTCTTTTAAAACATATTTCAACCCAATACGCTCATTAAATACCCTTAACGTTAGGATCATTTTCCGAAGGTACCCGATTATGTAATCAAAATTGTGTTTACTCCACTCGATTACTACCATATTTCCCTACACCTTAATGACTATGATTTTCCCCAAATTTGGACAAGGTTGAGAAAATCCTAATATTACGAAAAAGTTTTTCCGACCCTGATTTTTCCTCGCTGACATTTCTATAATGACGAAACCTGATCGTTACATCAAGTTAGGGATTTAATGCTTATAAGGTAGTATAAATAAATAGATATTGACAGATAGATAGATAGATAGATAGATAGATAGATAGATAGATAGATAGATAGATAGATAGATAGATTGATAGATAAATAGATAAATAGATAGATAGATAGATATAGAGAGATAAAAATAGAAGCTTATAGATAGATAGATAAATAAATTGATGGGCAGATAAACATATAGACAGATAAACAGATAGACAAATATACAGAGAGATAGAAGATAGACGATAGACAAATAGACAGTCAGATAGACCGATAAACAGATAGACAGATAGACAAACAGACAGAGAGACAACCTAGATAGATAGATAGAAAAACAGTCAGAGACAGTGACATAGTCAAACAAATAGACAGATACACAAATAGACTGATAGACAAACAAATAGATAGATAGACATATAGAAAAATAGAAAGATAGACAAATATAGATAGACAAACAGATAGACAGATGGATAAATTGACAAACAGATAAACTAGAGACAAACAAAGAGAAAGACAAATAGACTAATAGATAGACGTACAAATAGAAAGACTGATAGATAGACGTACAAATAGACAGATTGACAGATAGACATATAGTTAGACAGATAGACATATAGTTAGTTAGACAGAGACATATAGATAGATAGATAGATAGATTTGCTTTATTATGTACACAGTTAGTAATCATAAACTAACCATAAGAAAGTTTCCACTTCCATTATTCATAAGAACTTATACTTTATTATTCCATTTAAATCCTTACTAAAATTTTGGGTTTAAGTTTATTGACATTATCTTTACGAGAAAAATAACATACTTTATGATTTGGTATTCACGTTCAATGCAGGTGCATCAAATTAGTATTTGGACACGTGTGTTGCACGTGTATCTCATAAAAATAATACAGACAATATGAATCGTATTAAATGATATTTAGTAAGTAATCAAACAAAAAACATACAAGCTAAAAATACCTTGAATAAGCTGTTGCTTGAGTACCTTTGGACAACGTGAAACAATTTCTGATTGACTTTGCAGAAAACTATTGCAATTATATGAACTTACAAAGTAATTCTTAGTTTAATTAACATGAGAAACTACACTATAAATCTCAATTGTAGATCTTAATAAGTCACATGAAAGTGGACATTTTCACCTATCTTATTTTTCTAGAATGAGAAGATAAAACTGAATTGTTCTTCTGAATTTATAGGTCGAAGGCTCACCTTTGGACTTGTAGATTTCACATCTCTTGTATGATAAGTTTGTTAAAGTGACATCTTGACAATCAAAACTTGAAAGTTATTGATGTTTCTTATTAATGATATTATTGTCCTTTTGTTATTATATATAGATTTTTCCAATTTATATATTTCAGTTAATTTTTCTAAAAATTAATCTAAACATTGTTATAAAAAAAAAAAAACTAGTATCTTGACACGTGTATGCACATGTATCTCATAAAAGTAATACATACGATAATAATCATATTAAACGATAATGTATAAAAAAATCAAATAAAAACAAACAAGCTGAAACTACCTTCAATAAGTTGTTGCTTGGGTACCTTTGGACAACGTGAAATAATTTTCAATTGATATTGCAGAAAATTATTGCAATTAAATGAACTAACGTAGTAATGCTTAGTTGAATTAACATGAGAAACTACACTATGAATCTCAATTGTAGATCTTAATAAGTCACATGAAAGTGGACATTTTCACCTATCTTATTTTTCTAGAATGAGAAGATAAAACTGAATTGTTCTTCTGAATTTATAGGTCGAAGGCTCACCTTTAGACTTGTAGATTTCACATCTCTTGTATGATAAGTTTGTTAAAGTGATATCTTGACAATCAAAACTTGAAAGTTATTGATGTTTCTTATTAATGATATTATTGTCCTTTTGTTATTATATATAGATTTTTCCAATTTATATATTTCAGTTAATTTTTTTAAAAATGAATCTAAACATTGTTATAAAAAAACACTAGTATCTTGACACGTGTATTGCACATGTATCTCATAAAAGTAATACATATGATAATAGTCATACTAAACGATAATGTATAAAAAAATCAAATAAAAACAAACAAGCTGAAACTACCTTCAATAAGTTGTTGCTTGAGTACCTTTGGACAATGTGAAACAATTTCAATTGATATTTCAGAAAATTATTGCAATTAAATGAATTAACGTAGTAATGCTTAGTTGAATTAACATGAGAAACTACACTATGAATCTCAATTGTAGATCTTAATAAGTCACATAAAGTGGAAAACTTCAGCTATCTTATTTTTCTAGAATGAGAAGATAAGACTGAATCGTTCATATGAATTATAGAAACTATATAAAAAAATTATAGGATTGAGGCTCACCTTCGGACTTGTAGATTTCACATCTCTTGTATGATAAGTTTGTTGAAGTAATATCTTGACAACCAAACCTTAGAAAGTTATTAATGTTGTTTTCTTATTAATGATATTATCAGTTAATTTATTAAAAAAGATCTAAACATTGTGAGAAAAATATTTTTCCTCTTTTGAATTTTCCCTTTTCAAAAGAAAATTAGTACTACCAGACTAATATATAAGTGGATGTGGATGTCTTATGAGTTATGACCCATATGCAGTGTAGCATGTGTAGTTTTTCAAATTACTTTAGGCTTATAAAAGACTTACATAGTATGAAATAATATATCAAATATTGACTGAAAATTACTGCTACTTTCAATCATCTTCTTTCTTGTTTGTTTGGTCTTTCCATTTGATTTTAGTATTGTGTCTTTATTTTATAACATGTTATCAACACGAGTCTCTCTAATTCGAGGAATTGTCTAAACTTCATCTGTTCGAAAGATCTGACATTGGTCATGATGGACTTATGGGTAATTTGTTGGATCGTTCACAAAAGTAAAATTGGGTAACTCATTTCAATTCGATTTTACAATAACGTTTGGTGGTTTGCAACTCTGATTAATCTCTTCTACATTTTTAATTTTTCTCTTGGAGTATTACCACTTTTTCATGGTAGGTAAAATACATAAATATGAGGTATGTTCTTGATCAAGTTATTTTTCTGTGAAAAATCTTTAAATTGCAAGAGCTATTATTTGTGAAATTCTTTTTTATTGTTTTAGGAGATTAAAAGACAAAAATAAATATTTTCTTAATAGTAGAGATTATCTACCTATTTAGTATTACAATTGAGTGTTATATGCATTTCGTTACACATTTGAAAATAAGTAAGTGGACTTAAGGTTTGTTCTTTCGGGAGAAAGGGGGACAAAAAAAGAGGGGAACATGGAACTATTTGCTTTTAGAGTGGGAAGTGAAGTCTTTTTACATTGGTTGATAAAGTTTTGTTATATCATATTTTTTATTTATGAACTACGATTAAAATCAAGAACTTTGAGTTTACAAGCCAAGAAATATTTTTGAATTTGTATCTTGAGGATAAATTATTATTATTATTATTATTATTATTATTATTATTATTATCATCATCATCAAACTTATACCTCACAAAAGTGAAATAATTAATATTTAGTTGACAATTATGTTACCTTCCAATTGCATGTGCAGTGTACGTGATCGCACAAGTAATATAATGACCCTAAAAGAGCCGAATTATCGAACCCAAAGGACTTGTCGATTAACTATTTAATAAATTATACTAATTCTAATTATTTATTCAAGAGAATATTTCAAAAGATGAATATATATTAACTAAACTAAAAATAAAGATAAAACAACTAAAAAGCAACTAACTAACAAAAGATAGATGCTTACACAATCAAAGAATGAATCAATCTAGGATTATGATTTAACTAACAATCATGTTTAAAATCAATTTCATCAACTTATTTGATTATCTAGTTGTTGATTCACGGGGTTGATAATATAGTCATGATCTCCCGACCTCTAACCGTCTATCACAAGTGACAACCTAACTACATCATCGAGCGGGAATAGACTGAACCAACTATGGAGCATTATGTTGTCTTCGCGTCTTTGAGCCAAGCGAGGCACGTAGATATATCCCTATCCTAGACACAATTCAATTCAAGTGAATATGCAAGAAAAAATCATGCTCCTTATATTCCACGTTCTATCCCTCTATTCTTCTCTCGAGTTCAAAAGAGGACAATAAATTTATTTAATGGTGGCCAAACATCAAAATAGTAATCACAAGTATAAAAGAACAACCAATATGATAAACAATATACCGGATCAAAGTCGCTAAACAATCATTTTGTAAGTAAACGAGAAGTTTAACTCCACATAGACATAGATCAATTACAGCGAATCCTTCAAAGAAAAGATGTAAAATAAAAAAAAGAGAAGAAAAGATAAAACCCTAAAAGAAACGTTATTTTATACATTGTATCCTCCTCCTTTAATAATTATTCTTTTGGACTATTAATAGATATAAGAAATCCTATTTAAAATAATTGAGTCCAAAATAAATTGAAAATCCAAAACCAAACGAAATTGGATTCCGTTTGAAACACTGTTTCGTCCGCCGCCTTCAATGTTGCTTGATGCGTCCCTTTGTGACACATGGGAAATTTAATCCATTAAGTTGTCTGCTTGATTTTTTCTTCAACCTTTCGTCTTTAATTCGTTTTAGCTTCAAATTTCTTCCTCTTCACACCAATTTAATCCTACACATAAAATATACTATTAAGCACAATCCATAATATCCATGCTCAAAAAGGATAAATATAATATAAATGTAAGGTAGATAATGATTAAGAATATGTATTTTGGCCTCATATAAAAAAACCATATTAATTTTCTTCATATAAATAGTGGGGTCCGAATTATTTATAATCTTTATCTCTTATCTACCTTTCTCGACGAATATTCTATCGAGGTATTGTAATAGGAACTTTTATATAAATAATATATTTTATTTGATTAATTACGATTTTTTGTGCTACTTTTTTTTAATTGTTTACATAATTTTATCTTTAATTACCATTTGATAAATTTGTATAAAAATGTATATTAGGTGAAGTTTTGAAAATTGTATTAGAGTTGTATCAAAATTGTATTAAATATAAAGAATCAGTGGTTTGGTGATGGTGATTTACCTAAAAAAAAGAGGTGAAGCTCTAAAAAATATGTATTACAGTTGTATTAAAATTTATAAATAAAAACGATAATTATAATACAATTTGAATTCGATATTATACATTACTATAAGTTCGATAGTTATAATTCTAAGAACAAATATAATACAGTTCTAACAACGTAAACTAAATTAATTAGTACCGGAATGTTTGAAATTCACATATAATACTTATAATATATATGTATTAACAATGTTTTAGTTATATACTCACCACATGGATTGAAATATGCCTATAATATATCTATAATATATTGTATTCAAAATGTATTATAACTGTTATTTATTTTTTCTCTTATTAACGGTACTAATAAATATTATAAATGATATAATACATTATTTTACTATAAATTGAAAAGAGAAATGTTTTAGTTAATAAGATTATAATATATTTGTAAAAGAAATTTCAAAAAACATGTTTTTTTCGTTAATAAGCTCTCGAAAAAAAGAGAGAAGAAGGAGAGAGGAAGAAAGGGAAAAACGAAAAAAAAAAAAAGAAAGAAGAGAAGAAGTGAAGGGGAGAGAGAACCAGAAAGTTATAGATGATACTATAAATGTTAATTATGAGGGTAATATATATTGTTTATGTAAAATGGCCATGGTAGTGCTCTTAAAAATTTAAACTAATATTTATATTTTTAATTGACCATATAGCTTACTACAATAAGGACAAATTTTAATACTCACTTTCTTAGTTAAAATTTTACGATATTAGAATTGTTATATTTTAAATTGAGATAAAATTTATAAGAAAGTGACATGGTGTTGTTATATAAATTATTCTTAGTATTATTTTATTACTGTTGTGAATTATGGATGCCATAAAAAGGCGTGTGTACAGTATGTGTAATTTCTCTATTAAAAGTGTGAAAACTAGTGCACAACTTGTGCAAGCTAGTGAATGTTGTTTCTTACCACATGGCTTTTGCCTATACATAGGCTTGCTACCTTCATCATGAGACGAGATTAGGAGAATAAGAATTGAAATGATACATAGCTTTTCTCCTTCCTTTTCTTCTTATTATCTTTATGTAATTACTTTTATTTTATAACACGTTATTAATATCGGACTCTACCAATTCGAGCTATTCTAAATAGGTATAAAGGGTAAGGACTTTATTTTCTAACAATATCTAATATTTTTAAATTTCAATTTGTTGCCTTAGATATATCGAAAAAGGATACTCGTCATGGATACTAGATGATGAGATCCACATGGATGCGGTGGGTCTCGTAGACACCATCAAAGATAATATCCATACATCCATCCAAGATCATGCCAAAACTATGATATTTCTGTCACAATGGGGTTGAAAATGCAATACCTCACTATTAAAGACCCTCTTATACTGTGAAATAATTTGAAAGATAGATATCACCACATGAAGTTGGTCATTCTTCCACAGACATGTCATGATTAGTTCAATTTGAGGTTATTAGACTTTAAAAGTATAACTGAATATAATTCTCTCATGTATATAATTATATCACATTTAAATTTATGAGGAGAAGATGTCACTGAACAAGCTAAGCTTGAGAAAACATACTCCACATTTCCTCCCGCGAATATGCTCATGCAACAGCAATATCAAAAAAATGATTTTTAAAGAATATTCTAAAATACTTTCACATCTTATTGTTGGACAATATAATGACCTGTTGATGAATAATCATGAAAGTCGGATCGTTGGTTCTATGTCACTTCCTGAAGTGTATCAGACAAATTATCACTAGCGAGAATGAGGTCATGGCTCCGATTGTGGCCGTTTACGCAATCGTAACCGTGGTCGTAAAATAAGTTATAATCATGATGGTCGTCTTGCATAAAAAAATGACCACCAGTATAAAAGGAAGGGTGAAAAATAAGAAGTACTGATGCAAATGAAAATTCAAAAAGTGTATGTCATTGATGTGGAGGAATAGGGCACTGATCAGGTACATGTCGATCATCTAAGCGTCTAGTTCAGCTTTATCAAGCATCCTTAAAAAACTGTGATAATAATCCAGAAGAAAACTTTAGCTCTGAAGATAATGTTGAGCCTATACATAAGCTGAATAATAATGCAGAAGCAAATTTCATATCTGAAGATAATTTTGAGCCTATGCATCTGGATGTAGCTGATTTATTTGTATAACCAAAGAATAAACGATCAATGACGAGCTCGCGATAATCTAGATATTTTCCTTTTTTGTTTGTTTGTACTAGTTGATATGTTTATGTTTTTCTAATCCATGTAAATAAATAATGTTTGTATAATAGACCTGTTTAATAGCAGTATTTTTCTTTGTTTATATCTTTTTGTGAAGAAAATATGGATATGCCTCAAATTTTGTTAGGATCAATAGTCGATCATGCAAATATTTGGTAATTGATAGTGGAACAACGCATATCATATTTAAAGATGAGAAATAATTTTCTTACTTGCTTAGAAAAAGAGCAACTGTTAATACAATTTCTGGTAATTCAAAATTGATTGAAGGCTCCAGAAGAGCTAACATATTTCTGCCTAAGGGGAAAAACTTGTTATAGAAGATGTGTTGTTCTCTTCTAAATCCCCAAGAAACTTGTTAAGTTTCAAAGATATCCGCCGAAATGGATATCATATTGAGACACTAAATGAAATGAATATTGAATAAGTTGGTATAACCAAAAATGTCTCAGGCCAGAAATATGTTTTGGATAAATTATCAACCTTATCTTTGCCTATATTATGCAGAAATTAGTACAATCGAAGCACATTCGATCATAAACCAAAAGTTTACTGATTTAAATACTTTTGTGTTATGGCAAGACTGAATAGGCCATCCTGGATCAATAATGATGAGAGGAATTCATGAAAATTCAATTGACATCTCTTAAAAGAACCTGAAGATTCTTACAAATGAAATTTTCATATGTTGTTTGTTATCAAGGTAAGTTAATTTCCAGACCATCATCATTGAAAGTTGGCATCGAATCCCCTGATTCTTTAGAACGTATACATGGGGATATATGTGGACCTATTCATCCACCTATTGGATCATTTTGTTATTAAATGGTCCTAATAGACACATCTTCAAGATGGTCTCATGTGTGTCTTTTATCATCTCACAATCTGTCATTTGCAAAGTTATTGACAGAAATAATAAGATTAAGGGCGTAGTTTCCAGATTATCCTATTAAATCAACTCGCCTTGATAATGCTGGAGAATTTATATCCCAAGCTTTTGATGAGTATTGCTTATTAATTTGAACAAGAATTGAACATCCATTGCTCATGTTCATACTCAAATGGCTTTGCAGAGTCATTATTTAGCGCCTACAATTGATAGCAAGACCACTACTTATCAAAACAAACTTACCCAGTACCGCAGAAATACTTGTTTGTCTTAGACTGACTAATTATAGTAAATACTTGTCGTCACAATTAGTATTTGGTCATGAGTTGAATATAGCTCATCTACAAATAATCTTTGGTTGTGTTGTATACGTGCCCATAACACCGTGACAACGTACTAAGATGGGCCCTTAATGAAGGTTGAGCATATATATGTTGGGTTTGACTCACCCTCCTTAATTTGCTACCTTGAACCATTGACAAGAGATTTATTCACTGATCAATTTGCAGATTGTCGATTTGATGAAATAATTTTTTTGCAATTATGGGGAGGAAAAAATGAATTTAAAAGAGATTGCATGATATTTTTTTATCATTATCTCAATTTGACCCATTTCCCTATGTGTGAAAATGAAGTTTGAAAGATCATCCATTTGAAAAATATAGAAAATTAAATGCCACTGATTTTAAAATGATAACAAAGTCAGATATTCCTCGAGTGAATGTTCTTATCCGGATTGACATCTCAAAAGGACCATCTACAAGTGTCATGACTTCTGAATCCTAAACAAACCTGAAGCGTGGTAGACCACTTGGGTTCAAAAGACAAAAATCGTGGAAAAAGAAGCCCGAAAAATGATAAAGAAGACAATATAAAAGATTCCCGAAAAAGAGATTCAAGATTTGATTAATCCTAATATTCCTAAAGAGATAAATGAACTCGAGACTCAAGTTAGTGAAGAACTTTCAATAAGTTCTACGGTTGATGGAATAAATTTAGATTGATTAATAATTATGGTGGATAATGTTTTCGCATATATGATTGCACTTAATCTTATGCAAGACAATGAGGACCTTGAGCCTTAATCTGTAAAAAAAAGTCAACGAACTTGTGATGACAAAAATGGCAAGAGGTAATTCAATCAGAATTAGAACTGCTTGCTAAACGTGAGGTTTTTTATGTGTATTCCAAACCCCAAATGGTGTAAAATCGTTTTTGGCTATAAATGGAATTTTGTGTGAAAGCGAAATGAAATTGCAAGGTACAAGGCACGTCTTGTTGCACAAGAATTCTCTCAAAGACCCGACATCGACTATGAAAAAACATATTCACCCATTATGGATGCAATAACTTTTCGATACCTCATAAGTTTGTTTGTACATGAAAATATTAAAATACATCTAATGGATGTGGTTACAACTTCATGGTTCACTTGATAATGAAATTTATATGAAAATTCTAGAAGGACTTAAAGTACCTGAAGCATATAGTTCAAAATCTCGGGAATATTCTCAATCAAATTAAAAAAATCATGTATGGTCTGAAGCAATCAGGGCGTATATGGTATAATTGCTTTAGCGAGTACTTGATAAATAAAGGATATATAAATGATGTCATTTGTCCTTGTAATTTTATTAAGAAAATGACATCATAATTCATTATACTTGCCATTTATGTTGATGACATAAATCTCATTAGAACTCCTGAAGAGGTTCAAAAGGCAAATGAATATCTAAATAAAGAATCGGAGATGAAAGATCTTGGAAAGAAAATTTTATCTTGCTCTGCTAATTGAACATTTAACAAACGGTATCTTCAGCCACCAATCTGCCTATATTGAGAAAAATTTAAAATTATTTTACATGGATAAAGCACATCCATTAAGTACCACAATAGTTGTTCGATCACTTGAAGTGAATAAAGATCCGTTTCGACCTCTAGAAGAGAGTGGAGAAATCCTTGGTCCTGAGGTACCATATCTTAGTGCTATTGTTGTAGTTATGTATTTTGATAATGCTACGAGACATGACATTAAAATTTCTGTTAATTTGTTAGCAAGATATAGTTCTTCCCCTACATGAAGACATTGGAACAAAGTTAAACACATATCACAACATCTTAAAGGTACCAGTGATATGAGTCTATTTTATACTAACAAAGATAGTGCACATCTTATTGGTCATGTAGAAGCAAGTTATTTATCTGAACCACATAAAACTCGATGTCAAATAGGTTATTTGTTCACATATGATGGTACTGCTATATCATGGAGATCGATGAAGCAATCCATTGTCATTATTTCTTCAAATCATGTTGATATAATCACTATTCATGAAGCAATGTAGATAATGTGTGTCTGATATCAATGATACAGTTCATCAAAGAAAGATGCGTCTTGGAGTATGATATCAAAGTACCCACAATTATCTTTGAAGACTATGTTGCATGCATAGCTCAATTAAGAGGAGACATTATAAAAAGGAGATAGGACAAATCACATTTCATCAAAATTATTCTTCACACATGATCTCCAGAGAATTAGTGATATTGATGTACAACAAATCCGATTAGGTGATAATTTAATAGATTTATTCACCAAATCTTTACCAAACTCAACTTTTGAGAAGATGGTACACAAGATTGGAATGTGAAGACTTCCCCATCTGAATCGTGATCTTCATCTGGGGGAGAGTAAAATATGCGTTGTACTCTTTTTTCCTTCGCCTAGGTTTTGTACCACGAAGTTTTCCTAGCAAGATTTTTAGTGAGGCAACAAGCAAATGTGTATCTAAAGATATATGTACTCTTTTTCTTTCACTAAAGTTTCTTTGGTTAAGATTTTTTAAGGCATATTATAGATATACATGGTGGGGAGTGTTGTGGAATTATAGATGCTGCTATGAGGTCAAAAGTACAAATTTATAATCATTATTTGGCTTCATATTTAGTATTTATATTTGTCCTTTTTAGCATGAATTTTATGAATTGTGCTTAATAATATATTTTATTTGTAAGATTAAATTGGTGCGAAGATGAAGAAGTTTAGAGTTAAAACGAATTAAAGAAGGTTAAACAAGGAAAGCAAACATACAAATAGATTAAATTTAATATATATATATATATATATATATATATATATATATATATATATATATATATATATATATACATATAAGCTTAAATCCCTCTTCAATATCCTAAAAATAAAAATAAAAATTGCTTTCTTTTAAGTTTGTTTTCTCAAGTTTGTAAAGTTATCTTTGTGAAGTCTTCGGGTTTCCCGAAAGGGAAACTTCATTTCGTTCTTATCATGTAAGTTTTCATTTTTAAGTTTTAGTAACTTCCCATATTATGTAAATTATGTGTGATTTAAAATTTTGTTGATATGTGTTTATAAGTTTTTATATAAGATGAATCTATATTACTTAGTATATGGTTAGTTTCTTAGTCACTTAAAAGTATGTATGGATTAATCTGTAAATTCCTAGGAAATTGATAGGTCATATAGAATGTTCTTAGGATAGAACAATGAATGACCAAATTCGGGGTGTGGTTAAAGACGATGCAATTAAGAATAAAAACTAAGAAAAAGATATGAACAGTAATAATAGATTCATGGATGGACAGAGTCCAAATATATATATATATATATATATATATATATATATATATATATATATATATATATATATATATATGTATATATAATTGGGAAGAATACTAGAACATTAAAATGATAATTACATAAAGAACAAAGAAGTGAAGGAGTACTGAGTAGGATTTTACAACATCAATTTTTATCTACTTAAAATATTTTTGAAATAGCCCTCCTCCCCTATTATATTGGTATCAGAGCCAGTGATCCAAAAAGACCAATTAGTACATGAAAAAGGATTTTTATTTTAGAAAAACCTTTGCTATAAATAGAACTTTATTCTATAATAGACAACATCTAAAAATAGTTAAATTATATAAAAAATCTTTAGAAAGTCATTTAGTTACTTTAGAATTAAGATTATCTTTAACCCATAAATATAAATATCCTGTAAAGACTCTCCAGAAAACAGTTAGACAACAGAAACAACAAATAAGTGTAGAACTAAACCAGGTAAATTTTAAAATTAAAAACGTATTAGAAAGATTAAAATTTATTAAAAATAGTCCTTATTATTATAACTCTATAGGATAGTATATGTATGAGAAGACCATTTAAAAATACTAAAGAATATAAAAAAGTTAAAAGAGATTTACAAAGTTTATATTTAGAAACTAATAGACTATTAAAAGAAATAAAAATAAATAATTCTAAAGAAATAAGTTATAGACTATATTATCTATTCTTCTTAATTAAAAGATTAGAACATAAATTATTAGTACACCTTATCAAGAAACACAAAAATTAGAAACATCTTATGAGAAATCTTCTTTTTGCTAAAATTATAAGAATAAATTATAAGTATTTACATAAAGATATAAAACGAAAAAGAGAATTAGAACAAATAGAAAAAACTATAATTGAATATATAAATATCTATGAATTTTTTTTTTATAAACCAAAATACTTAGCTTTACAAACTATAAATACAGAATATCTAAGTACTTTAAAGTGGGAATTAGAGGCAATCAGAAGCGATATTTGGTATTATACTGATAGAATAAATTTTTTTAGTGAATATTATAAACCGACTACCTTAGGATAAAACAGTAACAATAGCTTCATTAAAAAATTTAGAATACTGAGATTTACAGATTAATATAGAAAACAGATTCAAAAGGTTAAAATGAGATAGTATTATTAAGTGTAATTTTGAAAACGAAGATCATTGTTTACATACAGAAGATGCTCAATATAACACTTTAATAGATTTAACAATAAACCTTAGTGAAAAAATTAAAGAACATAATAATAAAATTATAAAAATATTAAGTGAACAAGAGGAAACTCAAAATAAACAAAAACAACTTTTCAATAAAATAGAAGATAATTTAGATTATCTAAAAGAACAAGGAATAGAATTAAATAAGAAACTAAATGAATTAAAAAACAAAACAAGAGAAGAAGTTAACAATACATTAATCATAAAACTACAAGAAATAAAAACAGAATTAGCTTTAATAAAAAAAATAGTTCTTTCATAATTTTTATGGTAAATTTAGTAGAATTAGAGACACATAAAGAAGCTCTTAAATTAATAGAAAAACGTATTACTCTCCCAACAGATTATAAAGATTTTATTCCACCTTCAAAATCAGATCAAATCATAATAGAACAGAATAATATAATTATAGCCCTACTTTTACAACTACATAATAAAATAGATAAAAACTTTAAGGAAAAATCAGAAAGAAAAAATATAGATACAACAGGGGTAGAAGAATTAATAGAAAAATTAAATAAAATAGAAATTACTCCACACAAAGATAAAATAATTTAAAAACAGAAACAATGGACATTTTTCCAACTAGATCAAGAAATAAAAGACAAGAAAAACCTAGACCTTGTTACTCCAAAAACAGTATAAGCAATAATTTTCTATCAAGAATATTAAATAGAAAAACAAAAGAAGATAATAACCAACAATTAGATGAAATAATAGATGCAGATAAAGATATACAAATTTTTCAACAAAATCAATTAAGATTATTAAATCCTAAAGTTTGATATAATACTTCAAAATCTCAATTATATAGACATTATAGAGAAGAACAATTATCAGTATTAGGAAATAATTCAGTATCTTTTCAACTTATAAATTCAGAATCTTTAAAAGAAATAAAAAATGTTAAAAAAGATTTAATGCATATGGGATTAATAATTATAGGTATTAAAGGTTTAACTAGAAAAAATTTAGGAACAAAGACATTAATTACAATATATGATAATAGATGGTCTGATATAAAAAAGGCAATTATAGGATTAACAGAAGTAGACATGACTAATAATGGAGGAATTTTTTATATAAGTCCAGATTTTATGATGAATTTAAATGAATTTGGAACACACATTAGAATAGGAATACAAACTAAAGGATATGAAGAAATGCATAATGAAAAGAATTTATTAATGTGTGTAGGATTTTTAGGAAAAATGACAGATAATAGTAATACTAGATTTAAATTACAAGTAAAAGATGTAGTAGAAGTAATGGGAAATAAAGGAATAAAATTAATAAAACCTATAAAAATAGATCCTGAAGAATATGCAGGATTAGAATGGAAATTAGGAGATTTTAAAGAAAAAGAAGCTTTAACTCCAGATGCTCATTTAATATATACAAATTCTAAAGGAGAACCCTCAATTAGATTTACAGATTATAATTATGAAACTCAAAAAGATATAGAAGAAGAAAGTGTAATAGAAGAAATGCCATTAGAAGGAATGAATATAGAAGTAATATTAGAAGATGAATTTGAAGTCGACCTAGTTATAGAAAAAGCAAAAGAAATAAGTAAAAATAATAAAAATAAATTATTTACATGTAAAGGATGTAAATTAAGAGATTTAAATTTAGAAAAAGTAATATCTCATTTCAAAATATGTGAACTAAGAACAGACAATAAAGGCTATAGATTAGAAAAAAGATTACAAGAAAAATTAGAAAATGCTAATAACATTATGACAGAAATACAAGAAGATGATAGTGAAATATCTGAGTTAGAATCCATATTTAGTCAAAAAGAATTAATGAAAATAGCAAGTTCTAGTAGTCCATTCCAAAGAATAACCGAACAAGCACATACAGCAGATAATAGTACAGGAAATATACCACGTAGAAGAGTATATAGACAAGGAGATGCTCCAATAACAGAAGTAAAACCTATAGAAAAAAGAATGCCTATAGAAGAACCAATAATACTTCAAGAAGGAGGAAGTAAAGGAAAATTTTTAAATATAGCAGCACATAATCCACAAAGATGGAATTCAGTAATAGATTTATGGAAAGGAATAGTAGTAGCAGATTTTATAAAAACTTATACTGAAACTGATGCAGAAACTATGTATAAATATTTAGAAACATTTCTAGGAGAATCAACTAAAGCTTTATGGAAAGCATATAAGGTAGAATTCCCACAAGAATTCCAATATTTAGTATCATTAGGACCAAATCCATATAATTTTACAAATAAGATACATACATTAATAACAGGAGAAGATCCAAATAGTGGATTAGTAGCATTACAAAGAAATGCAGTAATAAAATTAGAACAATTAAGTATAAGCAATTGGTATTATATAAAGAAATTTTTAAATGATTATTTTTATTATTGTACAATTAGTGAAAATGCTTTTGATCAAGACTTAGGAAAAAAGTTATTTAATAAATTACCTGGAGCTTTAGGAAGAGAAATAAAAGATAAATGGACTAAAAAGGATGGAGTATTACAGAATCCTCAGGCTAAATGGTCAATAGGTCATAGAATACAACATATAATGGAAATATTACAAGAAAAGTGTACCAATTTACAAATACAAAAACAATTAAAATAAAATGAATTGAATTTTTGTAAAGATATAATATATACTACTCAAAGTTATGATAACTATCAATATAAAAGAAAAAAGTATAGAAAATACAAACCACAATATAATAAAAGATATAGTAAGAAAGGATATTTTCTTAGAAAATCTTCAGCTAGGAAACCATATTTAAATAGAGATAGACATGTAAGAAAATATAGAACACACAGAAATTATAAAAATAAGTTAGAATGTTTTACATGTGGAAGTATAGAACACTTAGCAAATACTTGTCCTAAAAGATATAATGCAAAAACTAGAAATGCTCAATTAGTAGAAGAATTTAATGAGGCATTATTAAATGTCGATGAATATATGTCAGATAATGAAAGTATTTATTCTATAGTAAGTATTGATATAGAAGAAAATAATAAAGAAGAAGACTTTTCTAATTCAGAAGGAGAAGAGTTGATTAATGAAATAGGAATAGAAAATTTAATATATGACTTACAAATTAATTTTATGAATATAATAGAATGTGAACATAATTTTGAAAAAGATACAGGTTTAGATAGTAATCCATGTAGTTGGTGTAAATGGTATCCAAGTAAAAATAAAAGAGCTAAATGTAATAAGTGTTTTACAGAAGGATGTATAAACTGTATAGAAAACCAGCTAGGAATAACAATTCAAAAGAGAAAAGAAATATATAGAAATGAACCTTTAATAAATCTCAAAGTATCAGTATTAGAAGCAAAAATTAAAGAATTAGAAGAAAGAATAATAAGATTAGAAAAAGGAAAACATATTGAATTAGAATCATCAGTAGACAACCAAGAATTAATGAATGAAGAGTTTAATACCCTAATATGTAATAAAGATAAAAAAATAATACCGTTAAAGTACTAACAAAACTTCAAATAGGAGAATATCAAAATAGAGACTTTAGCATTAGTAGATTGAGGATGTACAAAAAGTATTCTTAATAAGAAAATTGTACCTCCAGAATTAATAAAAAATTTAGAAAAACCACTTGCAGCTATGCAAATGGATGGAACTCATAATATATATAAATATTACATAGATAAAGCACATGTTAGTTTTCTAAATACATGTTCAGAATTTTATAAATCTACTTATAAAATGGATAAAATATGGGTAAGAGATCTAGATATAAGAGTAGATTTTGTATAAGGATTAAATTTTATATTATATAATAAAGGAGGAACTCTAATAACAAATGATGGAATACTTTTTCTAAAGAATGTCACTTATACTTCAGTTCTAACTAATAAAATTAATACTCAAATAAAACACAAATTAAAAGAAAAATATTGTAATAATTGTGAAAATAATACGCAATGTACTAAAATAGGGTGTAATATAGTATCTGAAAATATATCAGAATTAGAAGAATTAGATGAGTTAGATGAATTAGATAAAAATTATGTTTTAATAGAAATGGCAACAGAATTATATAATTTGAAAACAGGAATTCAAAAAATAGGACAAATAAAAAATCAACAAGATCTAGACAATATAGTAAGAATTTTAGATCAAATAGAAATAATAGGAGAAAAACCTTTAAAACATTGGGAAAACAATAAAATAGTATGTAAACTAGATATTATAAATCCAGAATATATAATAAAAACGGCCTCAATAGAAGCCACTAATCAAGATTTAGAATATTTTAGCATACAAATTAAAGAATTATTAGAGTTAGGAGTAATAAAAAGATCAACTTCAAAACATAGATCAGCAGCTTTTATGGTAAGAAATCATAGTGAAATAGTTAGAGGAAAAGCTAGAATGATAATAAATTATAAAAGATTAAATGATAATACTAGAACAGATGGATATAAATTACCAGATAAAATAGAATTAATAAATAGAATACAAGGAAAAACAATATTTAGTAAATTTGACTGTAAATCAGGATATTGGCAGATAAAAATGCACCCAGATAGTATTGAATGGACAACTTTTACTTGTCCAGAGGGGCATTTTGAATGGTTAGTTATGCCATTTGGCTTAAAAACAGCACCTCCAATTTTTCAACGAAAAATGGATGAAATATTTGGAGAGTATAAGAGATTTGTTTTGGTATATGTAGACGATATTTTAGTATTTAGTAAAGACATAAAAGAACATCTAGGACATTTACAAATAATATTTAGGTTGTTTGTTAATAATGAAATAATAATTAGTAAACAGAAGATAGAATTATGTAAAAATTATATCAATTTTTTAGGAATTACATTAGGAGATGGAAAGATTAAATTACAACCTCATATAGACAAAAAAGCTCTAGTCATGCCAGATAAATTAAATAATTTAAAAGATTTACAAAAATTTCTAGGAATAACAAATTATGCAAGACCCTTTATCAAAGATTTAGGAAAATTAGCAGGACCATTATACTCTAAGACATGATGTAAAGGACAAAGAAATTTTAACATAGAAGATATAAAGATAGTACAACAAATAAAAGATAAAATAAAAAATATCCCTGATCTTAATATGCATTTAGAGTCAGATTACTTAATTATCGAAACAGATGGAAGTTTTGAAGGATGGGGAGCAGTATTAAAATCTAGACCACATAAATATAACTCAAAAAATGAATAAAAAATATGTGCATATCAAAGTGGAAAATTTAAAGAAAAAGGAAATAAAGCTAGCATAAATATTGAAATTTTAGCTGTAATATATGGATTAAATAGTTTTAGAATATATATTCTAAACAAATTAGAAATATTAGTAAGAACAGATTGTGAAGCTATAGTAAAATTCAATCAAAAAATTAATGAAAAGACTAGTAGTAGAAGAAGATGGTTAAATTTTTTAGATACTATATCAATTTATCAGTCTATAGTATTTGAACATATAAAAGGAAATGATAATAATATAGCAGATCAATTAAGTAGGTTATTAATAAAGGTTTAAATTTTAAATTTTACAGAATGAGACCTTTCTTACAAGAAAAGGGCAAAGGAGTTCAACCTCCAACCCCAGATTTTGCAGACTCATACAAACACACAATGCTATCAAACCTGCATTTTAGACCTTTAAATAAGATGGATGATAATAGAATAGAAAGACTACAATTTGGGCAGCAGAATTTAATAGCATACGAACAGTCCAATTGCACTTTTAGACATTTGCCTACTTATCAATTAGATAAACAATAGAAATGTTTGATAGACAATATATGGATAGCACACAACAAAAAAGACACTAAATATATAATTGCAGTTTTAAATGCTCTAGGATATTATTTTACTAGTAAAAATAAAGAAAATAAATTTAAATATTATGTAGTAGTTCATGGTAAGACAAATGGAATTTTTCAAACTTGGATTGAAGTTTTAGATTCTATTAAAGATTTTTCAAACCCGCTTTTTAAGAGATTTAATGATTTTACTGAAGCTTTAGATTATGCTAGAGGAGTATTAGGCCCAAATTATTATACATCTCCTTCTCTTAAACAAAACCCAAATCAAATACCACAATACCATATTCAAAAAGACACAAATAAAATAATATTTTGTGATCACTGTTCTTCCATGACTGAAGCCTTTAAAAGATTAAACTACAAAAATGAAGTCTTGCTACAAGAAAATATCAAGCTTAAAGAAATGATTAGAAATATGGAGAAAGATCAGAAGATACAAGAGGAACAGACTCAGACAAATATACAGGGTTTTCCATCCCCAAGAAATATAGATGAGATGGGTGTGCATTCCCCACTGAATGCTAAGAAATCCACTGTATCGGATAAAGATACAGCTAGTCCGGTTCAAACGGTAGCCGGTAAAGACTCATCAAATCCGTTTATGGCTGTCACTTTGCCAAAAAGTGAAAAAGAAGAAGGTTCATCCTCTAGACGAAGATTACCACTTTCATTCACTCAGACTCTTAGACAAAAAACCAAAAAAGCCCAAAAAAATAAAGATATAAAAGATCTTATTACACAGACATTAGAAATATTACTTAAACACCAACAAGAAAAAGATAAGCATATAAATCCAAGACCAATACAAAGTCCAATTCAAAGTCCAGTTCAAGATCCAAATCCAAGCCCAGACAATTCAGATGATTTTTCAGACACAATGCAATTTGCCCAAGACGCAAATGATAATGATTTGGGTATGAGTTTTGATTCCATTGCATTACATAATTTAGATACATAAAAAAAATAAAAAAAATATGTAATAATATAGCTGTTTATAAAAGAGGAATGCCTCTTTTGTCAATATTGTGAGTCCCACTTTACTCACTACCACACAGCTGTGGAAAAACTGTTGGGACGCGTCTAAAGTAGATTAAGACAGGTACCAAACAAAGGACAATAATATAAAAAGAAAGAGTATCATTTCACGTGCGATGGGGCCCAAAGTGTACCCGGCAAAGATGATAAGATTCTTTTTTCATTTGAAATCCGGAGTTTTAAGTCCAAAAATGTGTATATAAGAAGACATCATCAGTTGAAGAGGGAGAGAGCGAAAAAAAGTTTTAGAATACAAAGAATCCAACAACATCCAAAGCTTAAATCCCTCTTCAATATCCTAAAAAAAAAAAAAAATTTGCTTTCTTTTAAGTTTGTTTTCTCAAGTTTGTAAAGTTATCTTTGTGAAGTCTTCGGGTTCCCGAAAGGGAAACTTCATTTCGTTCTTATCATGTAATTTTTCATTTTTAAGTTTTAGTAACTTTCCATATTATGTAACTTATGTGTGATTTAAAATTTCTTGATATGTGTTTATAAGTTTTTATATAAGATGAATCTATATTACTTAGTATATGGTTAGTTTCTTAGTCACTTAAAAGTATCTATGGATTAACCTGTAAATTCCTAGGAAATTGATAGGTCATATAGAATGTTCTTATGATAGAACAATGAATGACCAAATCCGGGGTGTGGTTAAAGACGATGCAATTAAGAATAAAAACTAAGAAAAAGATATGAACAGTAATAATAGATTCATGGATGGACAGAGTCCATAAATATATATATATATATATATATATATATATATATATATATATATATATGATAGTAATCCATGTAGTTGGTGTAAATGGTATCCAAGTAAAAATAAAGACGCGTCCCAAGAGTTTCTCCACAGCTGTGTGGTAGTGAGTAAAGTGGGACTCACAATATTGACAAAAGAGGCATTCCTCTTTTATAAACAGCTATATTATTACACATATTTTTTATGTATCTAAATTATGTAATACAATGGAATCAACAAGAAAAAGATAAGCATATAAATCCAAGCCCAATACAAAGTCCAATTCAAAGCCCAGTTCAAGACCCAAATCCAACCCCAGACAATTCAGATGATTTTTCAGGATGTATAAACTGTATAGAAAACATACTTACTATAGAATAAATACTTTCATTATCTGACATATATTCATCGACATTTAATAATGCCTCATATATATATATATATATATATATACTAGAAATAAAAAGTATGCTCATGCTGGATTTGTTGGATGTATCTTAATCTTGGGTTGTATCTTAAATTTTCATGATCTTTTGACAAATTGTTTCTTCAATGCTCTGTTATAGAGGATATTTAAAACATTGTTGTCTTTCTTCTGCACAACTATACATATTAAGAGAAAGACAATCGACATTTTCTTCTTCTTTGTTGAATTCAATTTTATGAGATATTAGCTAATCTGGATAGCAATCACTTTTTCTATTACATGTCATATTACATTCATGTAGATGTCGTTGGTCTCTTCAAATTTGTCTGTGCTACAGTTCAAACTTCCAAGATCTAACTTTTAAAAATGTTGTGATGTCCACTTCTGCATTACCGAGTTCTTTCCACTATTTCCCCCTTTTCCAGCATGCCAAATCAGGATCTGCTGTAACTGATCTTCAACGAGTAAATTTTCACGATCAGAGTCTACACTTTAGACGTGGTCGACACTCAAAGACCATTGTTGGTCCCCAAGCAAATCATCATCCTGGCTGAATACAAGCGAAAGACTAACTTAAGCATGCAAAAGCTTAAAATTGAATAAAATCAATAAACTCAACTTTACAAGACTTTAACTCAAATGAACAACTTTGACTAAAAATAATATATTCAACTAGCCATAAAATAGGCAACTTAAGTCTTTAAAACATTTAGTAAAATAAATGAATAATACAGACTCCTCTACTATTCTGAATATCTATGAAACCTCTAACTGATAAAGATGGAAGTCGGTACAATACCCATGACATCCTAACTAAAATGAAAAGTAAATGAAATCCTTCGAAACAAGGAGGCTCACCATGGGTAACTCGAACTCTGGGATGTATCAATGAAGCTCCTTTTGATAATCCTGAATACCTGTGTCTACGTCATCAAAAGATGCAGGTCAAATGGCTCAGTACGTGGAATGTACGAGCATGTAAGGAGAATTCTATAGCATAAAACATAGGCTTGAACTTGATAAAAAGAAAACATACTCACCTCTTTTCCACTCAACTCAAATCAAGAATAAGATACTTAACTTAAAGATATTCAACTCAAAGATTAGATACTCAAATTCAAAGATATGATACTCGACTCAATGAAGCACAGATCAACTCAAGATACTCAACTTAAGGTACTCAACTCAAAATACTGGACTGTTGATATTTAACTGAACTCATTTCGATATAAAGCAGTTTAAAACAAGTGTAATATAAAGAAAAATTGTTTAAAAACATGATGTCAACTCTGTGTATATAACAAAGATACAACATAACTCTGAAATGTATATGAAAATAACAATTGTATGTAAAAATACAATAACTTATGTGGGAGTATCTCTAACCGACAACCACCACTGTGAGCCTAAGTGATGATACAATGTTTTACCTCACGCTGTCAAGGACCATCCTATACCTTGCCATCGGTATAGGACATTACTTAACTTAGTGGATCCACTAGCTTAATTTACGTGATCATCTAAAAAGTATGACCCATTAATACCCATGATGGATACATCATTTTTATGGAGACTTGAGTTAATATGAACTCTCATCCCCAAATCGGTGCTCAATACTACTTCCAAAATATACTTTAGCTCATGCTTTTAAAATAACTTCCTTTCTTTGGGTTGAGATAATTTGCTCAACACTCTAGCTTTAAAAAGCTATCTTGGAATCATTGTTCCTTTTTCTTGTTCAAAACTCTTTTGGGAAATCTTACTTTCCCCTTAACTTAAATGTGAAAAACATTTATAAACTCTTAGGGAATACTTAGTTCCCTTATAACTTTTGAGAAATGAACTCAACTCTACTCTTTGCTTAACTTGAAACTTAACTCGTAGGGAATACTTAGTTCCCTTATAGCTATTTAACTCAACTCGTTACTCTTTCTTGACTTGAACTTTAAGTCTTTAAAACAAAGTGAAAACGTTTATGAAAGACTTTATAAAACTTTATAAACTTTACTTTGACTTGTTTCTTAACTTCTAGATTTGACTCTTAACTTTCCTTGAATTGAAGTATGGATTCAAGGTTCATGATCTCATGTTTATGGATGATTTCATGATTTTCAACTTGTAGGATTTATGCGGAATTATGAGCATGAACTACTCAACTCGAGAACTAAAAGGTACTTCTTAACTCAAGATTGTTTGACTTATAGGGTTCATGCGAAATTATGGGCATGAACAATTCAACTTAAGGACTTCATGGGTAACATGTAATAGTATGATGATTAGAAATATAATCTCAAAAGGAATAAGGAACTCAATACTCAACACTTAGAACTTGGAGATACTACTTCTCTCAATGATATACTCAATTTATGGAATTCATGCGGAAGTTATGGGCATGAACAACTTGACACGAAGGTCTAAGTAACTAGATGGAACTCATGTATATGACTCACTCATTCTCTTATTTACTTCTTCAAGACTTATTTCAAATCATTGATGGATCTCAAAGAATTCACAATTGAACTTAAAGACTTTCTTGAGCTCTACTCTTAACTCTCTCTTTTGAATGTGAATTATGAATTCAAGAATTATGGTTCATGATATGAAGGATCTGGGTGATATTTTTGACTCATGAATACATACTCTTCACTCTTATACTCACTTGCTTGAGTCTTGAAACAAGTTACTAGAAGTTGTAGAAGACTCTTCTAAAAGGACTTTCTTAGAACATTTGAAAGAATGCTCAAAAACGTAACTCTCAACTCTACCTTGAATTTGAATTATGAATTCAAGGTTATGAACATATTAGGAATTATTTTAGATAGGAAGAACAAGGTTCTTGAAGAATCTTGGATAAGATCTTGAATAGAACCTTGAAATCCTAGCTTGAAGGTAAATGATCAAGAAAAACTTTCTTGAGATTCTTGAATTAGTTTCTTTAATCATTTAGGGTTTTCTTGGAGGTAAAAAGACAAAAATGACTTATTTCAATATTTTCCCGTCGGCTAATTGGTAACAGCATTGTATAGGTTACTAAAATCGTCATAACTTTTTACTCAGAAATTGGATTGACTCGAAATTGGTGGCGCTGGAAAGTAGATTCAATTACATTTAACTAGAAAGGTTATGTATCATGTAACTCTTAATATTCTAATATATATGATCGTTTAAAGTTGACCCAAGTAGAATCTTTTAAAGTTGACCCAAGTAGAATCTTACATCAAAACGTAATGAAACTTCAAGAATACTTATTAAGAACTCTAATTTTTCAACTCTAAGAATGAAATTGCGTTGAAAAAAACATGATTGGCGTGTGGGTGAAAACATCCAACACTATGGAAGCTTACATACCTCTTAGAAATTTAACCCATGGCGAAAATCCGCAACTAAACTCAAGAACGTCGACGAACGCCTGCATCCTTTCCTATTTTCTCCTTTTTTTCTCTTCTTGTCTCTTCTTGAACTCTCAACTGAAACCTAGGCGTATATAAGAATTATAAAACTGAACCTAAAAGGATTATAACCCTAAAATATGACTTAAAACGAATTAAATCTGATTGGATAAGGAAAGGACTAAAATACCACTCACTATTCTCGGCTAACTTTCCTTAACTGGACAACCTAACTTTAAAAGGTCATATCTCACTCATCCAAACTCGAAACTTACAAAACTCGGTGGCGTTGGAAAGAACTTTCCTATGGTATCTCTTAGCACACCTAACTCATCATGTGCTAGGAGTTATGCTCGTTTGAAGTTGACCCAAAACTCATACTTAGCTTAACTTGCAAAATATCAGATTTTGCTATTTCAAATTTAATTCTTTTCTGGAACTCAAGGTGCTAAATCTAGTGACTGACCTTAATACTTAAGAATTTTTTTAATTCTTTCATGAAATCTCACTAATACAATTAACGGCTCAAGTCTTAGTTCGAAAATATTTCTGGGGTGTTACATAAATGCGGTGGTTTCTCATTTTCCGAAGGAGATTTTTATCTCTATTATGTGAACACTTACCTCATTCACCCTCTTCCATCACCTCAGGATATCGCTCCTGTGAGCTATTAAGAAATGAAAACGGAGTTGAGGTAAATGAATGGGAGCTACCGGAGAGAGACCAGTTGAAACAAAATTGTCGTGTCTATTAAAATCACATCCATGCTTGAACACAATCTTATATTTTTCTTGTTCTCTTGGTACACTAGGTTCTTTGTAAGCTAAGTATCGTCCATCGCTACGTTTAATTCTAGGTAATGTGACAGGAGGGCCATCGAGGTGCCCCAAATTTTTGAAGGTAGAGGTTGCATTGCACGATAAGCTTACACCACGAATCCTAACTAAAAGGAGCGCTACAATTTTCTCAAACCTCCCTAAAATATTCCCCCATCATAAGCTTGATATGAAATCTTAAAAGCAAGAAAACACTTGCTCTTCGACAAGAACATTTATGCTATGTATGTTGCTCGGGATCTAAAATAACTTAAGAAGGTCTTCTATGCATTTTTTTAGATAAGGTACATGTACAACAACATTTTTGGAGTGTCGAAAAAAGAAAGATATGTCTATGATAATCTTATTCGTTTCTCGACTTTACCTTTCATTCAATTAATTTGAATTTGTAATGTCACTTTGGACAATGAAATTTAGTTTTTTATTTACAAGTATGAATTGGTATGGATAAACGGTCAATTGAAATTTCTTGTGCACGTTCCTTGCACGGATATTCCATATCTAGTAAAAACAATTCAGAAGTGAAAAGTGAAAATATATTTCTTTATGGAACCCATATATTAGATTTTTTTTACTATACATTTGTGCAGTATGTATTTTTGACAACTTATTGTGTTCTTAAACTCTAAAAGTATACAAAAACACTAAGGGTATTCCCTTCAAGTGATGCGAGAAAATCTTGAGGTATAACTTTATTGAATTCTATATAGTCTCACTATAAGGTACTGATTTTCACTGACTTTTTTCTCTCTTTTGTTTATTTTTCAAAAATGATTTTTAAGTTCAATAGTTGTATTTAAAATCGTCTGAATGGTCTATGAAGTTTTGTGTGTATCTCTGAAAAATTAAAATAAAATGAATCCTATTATAAAATATTATAGTGTGGATGTCCACTACACCAAAAAGTTACACTCACCCAACCATAACCTCCATAACCCCCACCTTTATACCATTATTCTGGTAACCTTTTACTTCCATAACCTCCCCAATTATGTTCATGTTTATGACTAACTTTTTGTATGTCTCTAGGTTACACTATAAATAGAGGCATAATTGTATACAATTGAATATTTGGAAGAATAAGAAAAGCTCTACTCTCTTGTCTTCACATTCTATTATCATCTTCTATATGTCTTGTCTTATTTTGCTTTAATTTTACAACACGTTATTAGCACGATTGTTCTACCATTGAAGGATTAAAGAAAAGTAAATATAAAGAATCGAAGGTAAAATAATTGTGTTTATTTTTTTCTCGGGAACAAGGTAAATTATTGTGGAATCTATTTTATATTTTACTTGTGAACAAGGTGAATGATTAATATTATTGTTATTGCATACTTTTTTCACGTATGACTATGCATACTTTTGAAACTTATTTTTTATTTTATTTAGGGATAATGCACAAGTATCCCCTCAACCTATGCTCGAAATTTCAGAGACACACTTATACTATAGTAAGGTACTATTACCCCTGGACTTATTTTATAAATAATTTTTTATCCCTTTTCGGCCTACGTGGCACTATCTTGTGGGCCCAACGTGTGTTGATATTTTTTTCAAACTAGTGTCACGTAGGTCGAAAAGGGGTAGAAAATTATTTATAAAATAAGATCAGGGGAGTAATAGGACCTTAGTATAGTATGAGTGTGTCTCTGAGATTTCAGGCATAGATTGAGGGGTACTTATACATTTTTCCTTTTATTTATGATCATGCTCACTGTTTTGTTCATTACATAAGATTTTAGTTTATTTTGTTTTGTATGTAAAATATTTTGGATTCACATGTAAATTGAAAAAGGGATGGTGATAGTGACTAGTTTTATTTTAGTGTAATTGGAAATATTATTTTCATAGTGTGAAATTGATTCTTTGATTTATAACGGTAACTCAATAGCTTAATTATTGTGCACCAAACATAATATAATATAACGCTATATGTAACTCTTTGTTTTGACAAGTTTAAGATATTAGTACATACTTTGCTGATAATATTTTTATTGTGTTTACTTTTTTCTATATTTACTTTTTATGTCATTGATTGAGGGTAAGACAAATGATTCAAGTCCATCGCACCAAGAGGGTAATACATCAAGTGAGAGTCCTGGTGCATCATGATAATAAAATATTGGGTTGAGTCCCAATAAATAATGACGTAAAATGTCTTCTTATGGATAAGACGTTGGGTTCAAGCCCTAATATTATATAATGACGATGTAATGGTGACTAAGCGAATTAATATGCTCTTGATAAAAGTGTTGAATTTTCCAATTGATTTGATTCATTCTCTTATGTGAATGTGGTAGAAAGACATGATATGTTTGAAAATGACAAATGATTAAATGTATGAATATGAGTGTGGTAAAATATTAATGGTCAATTGTGGTAATTAAATGGAAGAACATTGTCAATTCATAAGCTGGTCCTTTAAATGTGAAGGTAATTTTTGGCCATCAAAGTGGTATGAAAGGTTATTGGGCACATTGGGTTGGTGCAACCCAATTTGAATGTTTTGTAAATCCTCTATCCAAATAAAAGAAATACAAAGTGGTAGTACATTTAGTACGTTTAAAGTGACGTTGAGGTGGGTCAAATAAATTTGATAATATCAAAGTATGACTAATAAAAAGTTATGGAGCATGTACAAATGGTTATGGTCATTTCTTGAAGAGAATGTGACTTGTGTTTGTATGGATAAGGACATGTTCATGTATATTTGGATAAATGCCACATCTAACCTCTACGGAAGGCCTGAGATATTGAAAATATATTTTGACATAAATGGTCGTTTTAGTCATATACTTTGAGTACTACACAAATATTGTGATATGTTTTATTATGAACTATTGGAGAACCAAAAAAAGAATTAATTTTTTTCTATAAAGGTTGTGTTCATGACCAAAATAATTATTATTGTGTGACAATAAATATTTGTCATGGTTTCTCAAGAAATAAGTCTTGCATGTAATAATTTTAACCATGACAATAATAATAATATTCTCCTTGAAAGAGATGATCACCATAAGAATACTGTTATGAAATTTGTGGCAATACACAAAATTAATTGATAGTTTCGGAAGGACTATTTATTATTAATCAAAACATGAATAGTTCATAATATTGAGATTGTAGTGTGTCTTAAAAGAAACTTTTGAAGTTTCGAAGGAATCGAAATTTTTTTATGATTTAATAAAACTGTAAATTATTGAAAGAGTTAAATATTTTCAGTTTACTACAATTAAACCGGGTTATGAATATTTACATAAAAGGTTACCCGCATTTCTTTTGTTGTATAGATGTCACGCCCCGAAACTATTCCAAGGATGTAACACGGGACCTAGGATCATGAGTGACCCTAAGCTAATCCTTCTGGCATATCATAAGCATAAAATGAACTAAAGTAAGAAATATTATGCATAAGCTAAATCATAAGATAAACTTAAATGATAGGGAGTACCCATTCTAAATTTGAATATACATATATATTTACTAGTTTTTCGACAAGTGTGTTGCACATGATTTAAAATTCAGAAAATATATGTTATAGTAAATAACATTGCTTATTTCAATGAAGATTTGAATAATAAGTTTGGTACAAAATAATATTGTAGATTCTTTTATGAATGTTCAATGCGGATCACCATATATTCTCTTATTCACGAGAACCTATGAACATGGTCAATGAAGTATTTTATTAGTTAAATGTAATAATTTATATATTTATTTCTATTTGATGAGGTTCAATCATATAATTAGTTGTATCTTATTAATATTACCTTATAGACAATATTTTGTTGTGCATTTTTCTTGTCATCTAACAAGATGTGCTTTGCAGTATTCCACGTTAAACTATTTAGATGTATTTTTTAGAACTACTTTTGTTTATTAATTTTATTTTATAATTCATAACATAATAGATGTTGTTTGTGTTGTTGGCTCTCATATTTGACTTCTCCATTGTTCGTGTACATAAATCAAACATACTTATCTGGTTGTCCACAGCTAATTTCTGAAATCATAAATATAATCACATGTTTATCTTACGCCCCAAATAGGGGCGGTATAATAAGATGAAATACTATTGGTCAAAGGTTAATATAAGGAAAGATGAAAGATAAATATAATTAATGTAATAACTATGAGAATTCATAATATTATAACTAAAGAATGTAAAAAAGTGTGAATAACGTTTGCAATAATTAGTAACAATTAAGAGAATTTATAATGTTATAACTAAAGAATTAATGTGCAATAGCTGGAATTTCTATTAAATTCTATACATATATAAATAAATAGGACTTTTAATTAATTTTCCCATTTTTAATAGTTATTAGATTTTAATTTAGTGTAGGGACAACACTGAAATGTTTATTCCATATTACTGAAAAGTTTAGATATTTTTATCACAGCTGTTAAGGTCTAATCGCACACGCAAGTGCACGTGATCGTACAAGCAATACAATGGCTCTTGTTAAGGAGCCGGGTATCGTACTCACAGGGACTACATACTAGAATTTATTAACTTTGCTACTTCCTAGCTTAAAACAAGTACAATGTATAAATTTTATAAATAACTATAGCAAAATTTATGATTAACTTAAACTAACTACTATGATTCAATTTCCTAACTTGGAACGATTGTTAATGCAGAGATCCAGGATTGTAGCTTTTATCAGGACTTATGAAGTTGCCATCGTCTAATAAAGGTTTTCTGACATTATCTCATCGATGAACCACAGAGTTAAATATATGATCATGGTCTCTGGACCTCTAATCACCTATAACTATTACAACCTTAACTACATCGTTGAGCGGGGATAAGATGAATAAAAATTGAGCATTAAGTTATCTTCCAGTATGATAGTCCAAGTAGGGTTTCCAGGCATATCTCTATCTTAAAAACTAATCAACCCTAACTATTTAGAGTCAACCAAACTTCTTACTTTCCATGTTCTATCCTCTTATTCCTCTCTCGAGTTCAATTTGGACAATGGATTTATTTCTATGGTGGTCAGTCCTGAAATACAAAAAGCAGAAAAGTAAGAATGAATCATAGATAACTTTTGATGACCCTTAATAAATCAAGCAAACATCATTCATCCTGTAGCCACAACCCTAGATCTAGGGTATTTAGCTACTCATGATTCTCAGAACAATATTCGAAATTCTTGAAATCATTCTTAAAGATTACCCAAGAAGAAGGAATAGAAAGAAACCCTAAAAACTTTCCCAGAATCGTTCTTGATGTCTCTTCTTTAAAAATTGGAAAAAGACTAATGATAAAATTACATTAAGGCCTTATTTATACTAAATTCCGAATCTCCAATTCGAGACCCAACAGCGTGCGATGCGCGCTTGACACGAAGTGTTCTGTCTCGTGATTTATTTTTCAATTAGATTTTGACACTCAAGTGCGCGAGCGGAAAAGACACGCAATATTCTGTTTGGAATGTTTACTTCACACTCAAGATTTTATTTCACTCTGCGCGCCGCTAAGCTATCACGATCATGCCTTTGCTGAAATTCTCCACTTCACTTTGCTTTCTTTCATTCTCAAATTTCCTCGTTGCCTCTTTTTGCTCTTTTTGATTCAGATCTCTTGCACCTCGCCTTCCTGAACAAATAATCATGTTGGTTAGTTTGGAAATTTAGATTTTACTGAGTAAGACTCTTAATCTATAGTTATCAGCTTCAAAACAAGCTCTCATGTAGGCATCAATAGTATTATGGGCATGAAAATCTACCCACGATCACTACCCCACACTTAAGAGTTTTGTTCGTCCTGGGACAACTTCTAATGACTCCTAGACATAGAAACTACTTAGAACGTACTTCTATATATGACCTGCTACTGATAGGATCATGCTAAGACAACTTCATGCACCCATCCTTGTAATTCTCTACGTACTTTCTTGTATCACTTTACCTCATGCAACACGTACCTCTCACACCAAGGAATAATCAGCTTATGTATAGATTATTTCACTTCATTTGCGGATTCATCATCAAATCAACTCACTCTCCTAAAAAAAATCACATGTATGCATTGAGAACCAAAAGCTTGCCCATTATGTATATCTCTACTTTTGATATGCATTATACTCAAAGATCAACCAGGACTTTTTAGGGTTGTAATGTTAGCTCAGGGTCACGGGAGATTTATATTTATGAAAATAGTGACTTATTCTCCCTAATGCACTATGCTTGACTTTGACTTTGTCGATCACCTTTTTCTTCTTCATCCTCCCTGAAATAAAATGTTTTCTTCAAATTTAATCTCTCCCCCTTTTCTTCTTTTCGTATTCTAAAATGTAAATATATATATATATATATATATATATATATAGGCATTATTTTGCCTTTACCTTTTATTTTCCCTTCTTGAATACTTTCTCTCTTCCTTTGGTCAGATCTCTTTGTTTTAGTCACTCAGCCTAACACAGTGCATTAAGGATCGGAATCAATTCTCAGGGGATCAATAAATGGGATACAACTTGTTTTCAAGGTTTCAACAAAATGGTCAGTTAAAAGCTCAAGGGGGCTGACTAAGGAATGATATGAGGCTGCATTTCTACAGTAATTCCAAAGAAGGCATGCTATCATCTTTTTGAGTTCACACAATCATATATCGCTTCAATTATAACCTGGGCGAGTTCTACACTCAATTAACATACAGTGACTATACAATAACTCACAACTCTAGGTACATGTTGCATTCAGAACGATCAACTCAGCCCGTTATATGTTACATGAGAGGGTCATTTCAGCTTAAGTTGTACTTTTCTATAGCATGACAAATAGTAGCACTTCATATATCCTTCAACTTACTATTTCTTTTCGTACAATGCTTTTCCGAAGGACTTAAAATTTCAGCACGACCCATCCTAGACTCGATCTATGACATTCGCCCTTAAGACGGTCGTCATCCATCTATCATTGGGCGGTCTGACTCAATTTATGACTACTACAAGCTTACTCCTAACTAATAGAAATATATTATTATTTTTTATACGGTTCAAAGGGACTCTCCTTGGCTAAAGAACCGTAAAGAACTACCAAGAAACCCAAACATAAAACATTGTCTTCAAACATAAACAAAATAAATTGACAGCATACACAAAAAATGCTACCCCCACCCCACAATGAAACACAAACACTGTCCCCAGTGCACAGCAAAAATAAACTAAAGTAAATCACAGGGTAAGGGAAACACGTCCTGACTAATCCTCCATCTCATCATCAGCGCCAGTGTGAAGAGGCTCAATTTTATCCTTCGAGTCCGACTCAACATCGGAGCCAGTTCGTAAATTGTCCTCATCAGTTGGGACATCATCCCCAAATGGCTCTGCAAACATCGGTCCTATCCCCAATAGTGCATTTGCATGCACATTCAAGGGAGATTAGAGGCTGACCTCATCAAGCTCAGACCAATTTGACGATCGACCTCCGGTTTAGTGTCACAATATCTCCAATCCGTACATCCGTGCCATTATTAACTCGTCCCTTCTGTGCCTCTCTGCAGTGATGAGAGTGGGACCCAACTCAGTATCAGACCCTTTTGCCCCGAGTAACATCCATAGTTGCAGGGTATAACGGGGCAATGTAATCTAAAGCTTCTTCCGGAACACCTACATGGTGACACATGTTAGTAATTAAACCTCTAAATGCATACTGATGACCCTTATGCACTCTAGCCTTTCGCATAAATGATTTGATAATCGCTCCAATGTTTAGCTACGTTTTCATCATTAATGCATATACCAAACCGGTCACGTGTAATGTAAGTGTAGTGCAGCCCGGGTATCAAATAATTCATAACAATTTTCAACCAAACACGAGTCTCGCGTAGCATGTGAGCATATGAGAGGGTCTTGTGATACCGCTTCCGACTGTGATGAGTCCATTGAGCCATGGATTGAGGTCCACACATTAAATGGTGGATTTCTTGATACGGTGGTCGGATGTTCAACTGGGTTAACACCAATGGGTTTGTGCCATCAACTATTCCCAGAACCTCATTTATAATTATTGGAGTGATAGGCACGTTCTGACCACGTACCGTGACAAAGTGAGAGCGAGTGTCGGGAATCCAGTTAGCATAAAATTCGCGAACCATGCTAAGGTTGCACTCCTCTTTTTCCTGAAAGATAAACCCCATCTGCAACTATTGTATCCGCCTCACAATTTGGGGAACTCCCGGAGTAGATTGTCCCTATCAACACACACATCCGAGAAATATGATGATTCAGTGTGCTTCCTATACCACGTCTTCCCCTCCTTGGAGACTGTTTTTGACCCGTAAATGCGGGTCTGCCCTCTGGGAGCAGGGGGTGCAAGTGGAACATTCCCACTGCGAGGCCTCTTCTTCTGAGACCCATGATCTGTTGCGTGTCCTGACCTTTGTGACGAAGACATAGTACCTGCTAAGAGAAAAAGATTTAATCAAGTTTAGGTCACGCCTAACTGAGGAACAATCCACCCCACACTTAATAACCAACAACGTCTAGTTTGAGTACACATATTAACCCCGATGTTTCTATCACATCAGTATCCCATTAAACATCATAAGGAATGGTCACCAATTTGACCCAAAAACAACCATTTTTTAGCAACAACGATTTCACCTCCCCATAATGGCACAACACAGGATTCATATATTCGACGAGATTATTAGATACCCAAGAATTCATCAACCACTTAAAAACATAATTCTCAATTGATAACAACCCCATATGAAAACCACAATTGGTAATATCTAGTTATGATAACCCCAAAACCCCCAAATTTGGTTATTTCCTGCCCCATGCTTGGATGAATACTGATTTCTACTCAAGACTTCGAAACCACAACATCCCAATCATGAATTACTTCCCCAAATATGTAATTTCAACTAAGTACATTACAATTCAACCAAAGAACAAAAGACATACCTGGATAATAGACCATTCTAACGTGCAAGAGAAAGAAGAAGGCAATTCATGGCCTGGGCGACGCGAGAATAACTCTAATTTGTGAGAATTTTGAGGGAAAAGGGGAGAGAGGCGCGATGGGGGAATGGGATTAGGGTATTTAGGTTGGTTTTATTTTCAGAAAATGGGACTTGGGGGATGGGTCTTGTGAGATTTATTACTTTAGAAACGGGTAAAACCCGTTTCTATATAATGAAATTTGAAAATCTTACCTGGACATCGCGACACGCGAGTGACACGAGGTCTACTGGAATTTGAATTCTAGTGGACCCAAAACTTGTTGCCACTCGCGCGACGCAGAGCTGACACGGAATAGTGTATTTGAGTGACGTAAATTACTTTTACCGTCGAAATCAATTTCACACCTATGCTCCGTGACGCGCGCCTGACACGAGGTATACTGCTTCGCATTTTGTCAGGCGAAGCTAAATTGGAGTTTGACCCCGCGACGCGCTCCTGACACGAGGTATTTTGCCTCGAATTTTTGATACTTCACCTCGCGACTAACACGAGGTCCACTGCCTCTTCGCCCTTTGATTCCAATTCCTGCATATATATATATATATCTGTATGTATATATATATATATACATACATACATATATATATATATATATATATATATATATATATAATCAAATAAAACCTAACTATTACAATTAAGTCACAGGTTGCCTCCCGTGGAGCGCCTGATTTAACATCGCGACACGACCCATCTCATTACTTATTCCTCGTCCAGAGTGATCTCTTCAACCTTGAGATCCACATCCTTTCCCATGTAGTGTTTGACCCTTTGTCCATTCACCAGGAACGTGGAACTATCGCCTTTGGTTCGTAATTCAAGTGCTCCATGTTGAGTCATTCGCACCACCTCAAATGGACCACTCCATTTAAAATAAAGCTTTCCTGGAAACAATTTCAGCCTGGAGTTGAACAACAACATAAGCTGGCCTGGCTCGAAAGTGTGTGGCACTATGTGCTTGCCATTTTTTGTTTTTTTCTTATACAACTTTGCATTCTCATATGCATGCAGCCTGAACTCCTCCAGCTCATTCAGTTGTGTTACTCTGTTTCGCCCTGCTAACTCAACATCCAGATTTAGTTTTTTTATTGCCCAATATGCTCTATGTTCTAACTCGGCGGGCAAGTGGCATGCTTTTCCAAAAAATGTTCGGTAGGGATAAGTCCCTATCGGTGTCCTGTACGCAGTTCTATATGCCCATAAAACATCATTCTGACCAATCCTTCCTTTGAGCATTTACATTTTTCTGCGGGATCTGCTTAATTTCCCGGTTAGATACTTCAACCTGTCCACTTATTTGAGGATGGTATGCAGTAGCTACTTTGTGCCTTACCCCATACTTAGCCAATAAGTTAGTGATGGAGTTATTTATGAAATGCTTACCTCCATCACTGATGATCGCCCTGGGAGTGCCAAACCTGGTAAAGATGTGTTTCCTTATAAACTTCACAACCACTTTGGAGTCATTCGTTGGTAACGCTACTGCTTCAACCCACTTGGACACATAGTCTACCACTACTAGAATATATTGATTCCCTCTAGATGATGGAAATGGTCCCATAAAATTGATCCCCCAAACATCGAAGATTCCCACCTTCAGAATATTATGTAAAGGCATCTCATGCCTTCTTGAAATGGTGCCCATTCGCTGGCACTGGTCACATCTTTTTACAAATAACACAACATTTTTGAATAAGGTAGGCCAAAAGAATCCAAATTGTAATACTTTATGCGTCGTTCGTTCACCCCCATGATGTCCGCCATATGGTGAAGAGTGACAACTTTCTAACACTTTTGGGGTCTCTTCTTCAGCTATATATCTTCTCAGCATTTGATCCGGTCCCTGCTTAAACAGATAAGGCTCATCCCATATATAGTATTTAGAATCGTACCTCAATATCTACCTCTGATGTGTTGATACCCCAGGTGGGAATAAACCACTCACCAAGTAATTCATAATGTCTGCATACCAGGGTACCTGTGTAATATCTATTGCTAACAGTTGTTCTTCAGGGAATTCTTCCCGGATTTTTCCTTCCTCTGACACATGAGATGAATCTTCTAATCTGGAAAGATTGTCAGCTATCTGATTCTCTGACCCCTTCCTATCTTTAATCTCTAAATCAAATTCCTGGAGCAGCAAGACCCATCTTATCAGTCAGGGTTTCGCATCCTTCTTATTGAAGAGATATTTGATAGTTGCATGGTCAGTGTAGACTATTACATTTGTTCCCATCAGGTATGACCTGAATTTGTCAAATTCAAACACTAGGTCCAACATTTTTTTTTCAGTTACGGTGTAGTTGGCTTGGGCTGCATCTAATGTCTTACTCGCATAATATGTGGAGCGAAACACTTTATTTCATTTTTTCCCCAACACCGCTCTAACTGCAATATCACTTGCGTCACACATCAATTCAAACGGAAACTCCCAATTTGGTGCTACAAGGATAGGTACTTCGATTAACTTTCATTTCAACATTTTCAAGGCCTCTATGCAGTTTTTTTCAAACTTGAATTTCACCTCTTTCTCTAATAGATTGTACATGGGCTTTGCAGTCTTGGAGAAATCTTTAATGAACCTTCTATAGAAACCTGCATGGCCCAAAAAGCTTCTAACCCCTTTAACCGATACTGGAGGTGGTAATTTCTCAATTACATCAATCTTGGCTTTGTCCACCTCCATCCCATTCTTCGAACCTTGTGAGCGAACACAATTCCTTCTCTCAATAAGAAGTGCCACTTTTCTAATTTAAGACTAGATTGATTTCTTCACATCCTGCTAAGACTCTATTCAAGTTTAATAAGCATAGATCAAAGGACTCACCGAACACTGAGAAGTCATCCATAAATACTTCTACGAAATCTTCCACCATATTATGAAAGATTGCCATCATGCATCTCTGAAAAGTAGCTGGAGCATTACATAACTTGAATGTCATGCGTTTGAAGGCATATGTACCATACGGGCAAGTGAATGTTGTCTTCTCTTGATCCTCAAGTGCAATTACAATCTGATTATACCTTGAGTATCCATCTAGAAAGCAATAGTATTCCAAACTTGTCAATCTGTCCAACATTTGGTCAATGAAGGGAACCGAATAATTATCTTTTCTGGTGGCTTCATTTAACTTCATGTAGTCCATACATATTCTCCACCCTGTTACTGTTCTTGTGGGGATCAATTCATTTCTGTCATTGGTCACTACAATCATCCCACCTTTCTTAGGCACACACTGCACTGGGCTTACCCATTTGCTATCCGATATTGGATACATTATCCCTGCATCTAAGCACTTGATTACCTCTTTTCGAACCACATCCTTCATCAAAGGATTTAATCTTCGCTGTTGTTGGGCACTTGCTTTATATCCGTCCTCCATGTAGATCTTATGCATACACAACGCAGGACTTATACCTTGGATATCTGACATCTATCATCCTATTGCAGCTTGCGCTTCTTTAGAATCAGCAATGTTGCTTCCACATGTTCATCAGATAAAGCTGCACACAAAATAACAGGTAAAGTATCATTTGCACCTAAAAATGCATAATTTAGATGTGCTGGAAGTTCTTTCAATTCTAATTTAGGGGATTCTTCAATGGAGGGCTTAGGTGGAGGCCCTAATACTCTGTTCAATAGTTCTTATCTTCTCCCCAATACTTCGATCACTGCGAAGTCTAGCACCTGCATCATTTCCCGTGCCTCGGTATATCCATAGATCTCATCACTCGTTCAAGAGGGTCTGTGGCCATGATGTGCTTACTATTTACCTCCAGATCTACCACACTGATGGTAGATAACTCCTCATACACCGGTGGCATTTTTAATGCTCTATATACATAAAAAAACTCTACCTTATCGTGAGATCTCATAGTAAGTTGACCAGTAGCTACATCAATCATTTCTTTCCCAGTGGCCAAAAATGGGCGTCCTAAAATAAATGGAACCTCAGGATCTGGCTCAAAATTCAATATCACAAAATCCACCGGAAAAATTGAAGATCCCACTTGCACTAGTACATCTTCTACAACTCCTCCAGGTCTGGCTACCGATCTATCAGCTAATTATAAAATTACAGTGGTTGGCTTAGGACTGCCCAACCCTAGTTTCTTATACAACGAAGTTGGCATTAAATTAATGCTGGCCCCCAAATCGCACAAACCTCGTGCATGGATACTCGGGCCGATGGTAATTTGTACTGTGAAGCTCCCTGGATCTTTTAGCTTCCTGGGCAACCTGTTCTGAATCCGAGAGCTACACTCTTCAGTAATTGCAAATGTCTCGTATTCAGTCAATCTCCTTTTATTTGCTACAATTTCTTTCACATACTTCGCATACTTGGGTATACCTTGCAAAACATCTACCAAAGGCAAGTTAATATGAACTTGTTTAAGCAAAGATAGAAACTTACCAAAGTACTCATCCTCATTTTGCTTCTTAAACTTCTGAGGGAATGGAGGAAGTGGTCTTACTGTTGGTTGCACCTTTTCTGCAGGTGCCACTTCTTCCTTGTTCTGGACACACCCTCTGTTGATTCACCACCTTTACTCACTACTTCGATAACGTTTTTCCTTGGAGACAATTCATCCAATTGTATCCCACTACGAGTACTCACAACATTGACCTGTTTAGGATTTGGATCTGTGTTACCAGGAAACCCTCCTTGTGGTCTAGAATTTTTGGCACTAGAAAATTGCCCAAATTTCTTTTCCAAATTCTGGGTAGCTAACTGATTATTTCTCACATCAGCTGCTAACTGAGCTTGATCTACCATGATTTTCTTTAACATCTCTTCGACACTCATATTACCAGATTGTGGTTTAGGTTGTTATCTTTGAACCTGTCCTTGATATCCTTGAATGTTACCCTGGATCTATATTGATTCTGACCTTGGACTTGACTCTGATTTCCACCCCACGAGAAGTTTGGGTGATTTTGCCAACTCGTGTTGTAAGAGTTCCCATAGTTGTGTTGGCCTCCCCCTCTTTGTGCATTACCCACAAAATTTACCAAATCTGGATTTGCACCACAAGTATCCGCATTATGATCACTTTCACCGCAAATCTCACACCACGTTGGTGTATTAACTTGAGAAATTTGTTGTACCAATGACATATTACTGAAGTGAGTGTTCATCATATTCTGCATTGTTGAAATTTGGGCGGTTAAAGCTGTTACAACATCAATCTCTAATACCCCGGTGGTTTTCTGTACCACTGCTTTAACCCACTACTGTTCCATTCCGTGTTACCTTGAGATATCCTATTCAACAGGGTGTACAGCTCTGCATAAGTCTTCTCTAATTCTTGTCCACCCGCAGCTGAATCTAGCAGAATCTTGATGTTAGGCTCTAAACCCTCAATGAATGTATGTACTAACACTTCATTTGCTTGATGATGATGAGGGCAACTCATCAACATTGATTTGAACCTGTCCCATGCTTGGTATAAGTTCTCACCACCTTTCTGCCTAAAGCTAAGAATATCACTTCTTAACTTAGCGGTCTTCCTAGAAGGGAAGAATCTAATGAGGAATTTCTGGGAAAGATCATCCCAAGTGGTGATTAAGTTAGCGGACTCAAAATTCAACCATCTCTTTGCTTTCCCCCAACGGAGAAAAGGGGAATAAGGTGAGCCTCACATAATCTTTATTTACTCAGTGGGAGTATATGTGTCACTGATCTCTAAAAAGTTATGAATATGAATTGTGGGATCCTCATGAGAGAGAGCAGTAAACTGCCCATTTGAGTGCAAGATCTGCACCATACTCTGTTTCAATTCAAATCTTCCACCAGCCTCAGGTTTTTTAATACAAGAAGTAACATTGGTGGGTCGTGGGATTGCCACATCTCTAACTCTCATTTCGTTAGCAATAATTGTTTTAGGTTTTAACTCTCTTCTTCAGTTTTGTAAACTGGAGTTGATGATTCCCCAAACTCTAGAGGAATTGAATGCTCTGCTTGTATCAGTTTCCTATGTATGAATCTTTCAGGTTCTGAGAGCGGTGACAGCATGTCACGATCGTCTTCCAGTTTTTAGAGTATATAAACACATGCAAAAAATGAAACACTAAGATCAAGTTGTCAACACTGGTGATTTGCTTGTAGAAATAGCAAAAATTAAATGACTTCTAATTACTGCAGTCACCGGCAGCGGCGCCAAAAACTAGTTGCGGTCTAATCGTACACGCAAGTGCACGTGATCGTACAAGCAATACAATGGCTCTTGTTAAGGAGCCGGGTATCATACCCACAGGGACTACAAACTAGACTTTATGAACTTTACCACTTCCTTGCTTAAACAAGTGCAATGTCTAAATTTTATAAATAACTATACTAAAATTTATGATTAACATGAACTAACTACTATGATTCAATTTCCTAAATTGGAACGATTATTGATGTAGAGATCCAGGATTGTAGCTTTTATCAGGACTTATGAAGATGCCATCGTCTAATAAAGGTTTTCTGACATTATCTCATCGATGAACCACAGGGTTAAATATATGATCATGGTCTCTGGACCTCTAATCACCTATAACTATTACAATCTTAACTACATTGTTGAGCAGGGATAAGATGAATAAAAGTTGAGCATTAAGTTATCTTCCTGTATGATAGTCCAAGTAGGGTTTCCACGCATATATCTATCCTAAGAACTAATCAACCCTAACTATTTAGAGTCAACAAAACTTCTTACTTTCCATGTTCTATCCTCTTATTCCTCTCTCGAGTTCAATTTGGACAATGGATTTATTTCTATGGTGGCCAGTCCTGAAATACAAAAAGCAGGAAAGTAAGAACAAATCATAGATAACTTTTGATGACCCTTAATAAATCAAGCAAACTTCATTCATCATGTAGACACAACCCTAGATCTAGGGTATTTAGGTACTCATGATTCTCAGAACAATATTCCAAATTCTTGAAATCATTCTTAAAAATTACCCAAGAAGAAGGAATAGAATGAAACCCTAACAACTTTCTTAGAATCGTTCTTGATGTCTCTTCTTTAAAAATTAGAAAAAGAATAATGATAAAATTACATTAAGGCCTTATTTATACTAAATTCTTAATCTCCAATTGGAGACCCAACAGCGCGCGACGCGCGCTTGACACGAATTGTTCTGTCTCGCTATTTATTTTTCAATTAGACTTTGACACTCAAGCGCGCTACGCGGAAAAGACACGAAATATTCTATTTGGAATTTTACTTCAGACTCAAGATTTTATTTCATTCTGCGCGTCGCGAAGCTATCACGATAATGCCTTTGCTGAAATTCTCCACTTCACTTTGCTTTCTATCATCCTCAAATTTCCTCGTTGCCTCTTTTTCCTTTTTTTTTATTTAGATCTCTTGCACCTCACCTTCCTGCACAGCTAATCATATTGGTTAGTTTGGAAATCCAGATTTTACTGAATAAGACTCTTAATCTATAATTATCGACTTCAAAACAAGCTCTCATGTAGGCATAAATAGTATAATGGGCATGGAAATCTGCCTACGATCAATAGCCAATTCAAAATCATCACATAAAGATCAAAAGTAAATGAAAATAACAAAAACATTAAAGAAAAATCAAGACATCAACACATTAGTGGAATTCAACCTACAATCATACTAAAGTGTGATGACTAACAACTTTTAATGATTCAAATATAACGACTATGCATGAAAGACTTATAATAGTGGTTACTCTTATTCTTCTCAACCAAAAATCTAAGCAATATTAAACAAAGAAAAACCTCACTTCAAACGATAAATGTGAATGCAATAAAATATTTTTATTTTAGGAAAGATTCTTATCAAATCAAAACAACAACAATAATATTATACACAGTACTTATTCCCAAGTGAAGTATGATACTTATGATGTTGAATAATATATATAAATTAAGTTAATTAAGAAAGCGTGGTAAACTTTGAAGTTCAGATTTTGGTATTCAGTTTCTTTATCTTCTTCCTTTAAACCACTTCTCTTTTTCTGATTTGTAATCTAAATTTTCACCGAAAGGAATTTTGTAAATCCAAATATATTTACACTCCAGTAACCTCACTTTCCTCAGGTGCAATATCCTCTATTTTCTTATCTCCTTCCAAATCAACATCTTTTTGGTAATCACCATGAATCTCTATAAAAAAAAAAACTCTCAGAAAATTCTTATTGTGTGGTTCAATACGATAACGATATGAACAGTCAAACAAATAGTATTTCCAATATAACATATCAACACCTATCATATATCTAATGTCATCCTAATAGCCACCCATTGTTATAAAATTTAATTAGCTGGAGTTTGGGATTTGACTAACTAACCTCTTAGTAAAAAAGAGATTAGTCCTTGAGACCTCCTCTATTCATCTTCGATATAATGTAGGATGATGTTTATACTAATTAGCTTGTGACTCCTTACTCAATGAAATAAAGGGCTACAGAAATTGAAATTAAGATACTTTGGTATATTAAGAAAGGGACGAATATCAATAGTACATTTTGGTAATGTTTATATATTTTTATCACAACCCATTCTAAATAATAACATAAAGTGTCATTAGAAAATGTTCATTTTCTTTATTAATCAAAAAGATAAGTTACCGTTTAGACTTAACTAATATCAGGAACATGCAGAAATTAAGTTGTCTAGAACATCACGAAAAATCAGATAATTTGAAGCAATTTCATAATTGAAGAGGATTTTTTTTTCAAGTTTTATATTACTAAAAAAACAAAAAATAATAATTTTGTTCATCAAATATCCTAAATTTCATACGCGGCATTCAACCTAACATGAATCTGCACATTTAAAAAATTCGACCAGAATAATTTTTAAAAATATAAAATGCTTACCTGTAAGTATTCAAAAGTATAAATTTTAAGTAAATAAAGGAGCAAACCAGAAAAATAGAAGGAGAAGAAAGGGGCAATGTAGTTTAGGAGAATATATATGGACTAAGAAAGAAAAATTAAATTAAGTCAAACTGGACTAAAGTAAGAAGTACCATAATCTTTACTTATATCAACCTGAAAATTATATTTACTCGTTGTTCTTCTATTATCTTAATTAAATGCAAAATAACCCTGCAACAAAAATTTCTAAAAATGCAAATACATAAAGGGAAAATACCAATTATAACTTATTTTGCGTAGGAACGATGTTAATTTCATGTCTATGATTTGTACAATGTTTGGGATGTCATGCTCAAATTGTAATTTTTTGCATATCATGATTAATAATAATAAACTTTTAAATTTAAAAAGAAAAAGAGAAATTGAAGAGAGAAATACAATGATTCCCCATTCTTTTTGAAGACACATATTGAAGAGAGAAACACATTGCTTTCAATTCTATTTGAAGATACATGCAAACTAAAAACATAAATTTAAAAAAATGTTTATCAAGAAAGTATATCCAAACCTAAAATTGAGAAAAGATATGCTAATTAGTTGGAAATTTTTATCAAATCGTGAAACTTTAAATTCAAAGCCATGCAAAATCGAAATGAAAAACATTTATCTATAAAAACACATGAAGAAACTTCAATGTGACAATTCAAATGAAGAAAATATGTGAACAATGATGATTTAAGAGGAAGATAACCAAGTAAGAGGAGAGAATGAAAGAAAAATGAGACGAAACCCCTCTATTTATAGTAAAATAAGATAGTTTAAACATGTATTTTTTGTGTCTTATCTGAAAATTCATGACATCTAAGAGAAGTCACGACCCTTTGGAAATGTCATAAATTATTGAAAAAAGTCACAAATCTTTGAAAAATTCACAACTTATCAAAAAATCACAACTCTTTGAAAAAAAGTCACAACTTATTGGAAGAGTCACAACTCATCGAAAAAGGCACAACCTAAGTTAGGGATATTATAGTAATATATATATATATATATATATATATATATGTATATATACGTATATATATATACATATATATATATATATATATATATATATATATATGTATATGAAGTGTGAGTTGAAGAAGAGTTAGAATTGTTATTAACTTGTACTTGTAAGGTTAGCAAAAAACAGAAACCGAAATAAGATGAATTAGACAGAAAACAAAATAATCCGAGTCCACAGAAACTACTGTGTCTCTTTAAGAAAGTTAATCCCCTCACTGTACCCGAGATTACGGATTAATTTCTCTCAAGATAAAACAGATTAATCTTGTTAAAGAAATAGTGGTATCTCAAACTTCTTTAACTTCAGCGAACTTAAGAACAACAACAAATCACACAGACTCAGTCAATCGATACTTTGGTTTTGAGAGAAAATATATGCAGAGAAGAAAAAAAGATTCAGTATTTAAAAAAACAAAAAATGACTTCCTTTTATAGACATTTTCAGCAAGAAACGTGTCTGTTCAGAAAAATCTATTCTGACCCGTTTTATCCAGAAAGTTGCGTCTTTTGAAAAAAATAACAAGTTTTCAGAAAATGTGTTTGTTGGGAAAGTAATAATTTTTCGGAAAGTAACAACTTTTCGGAACGTTACCGTTACACTCAAATTAATTCTGTTAATAAACTAACGTCCTGAATTAATATATAAGAGATAAGATTAACGACTAGAATAATTATACTGGAGAATGACTTCTGGCCATTAGTGACAGAAGTTATCTTTGATAAAAAATACTTTCCGCATTTTCCACAATTATATTCAAGGTAACACAAAACACTGAAATATAATTTTATCAAGGAAAACAAATTCTGGCACATCAAATACACCCAAGACTTTAACTTTTCTGAATGCAAAATATGCCACAATGTAGCAATTGTGTTTACTAACCTTCTGCATAAACAAAAACTACAAGGCATACAATTCCTCAACCTGAAAAATTGGATACACACGGTTAATGTCAAGTTATTTATTAATCCTTCAATTGTACAACCACATATAGTATGTTACACTTATGTCTTACATAAACATAAATTCATTACCATTTTTGTACAGTAAGAGGTGAATCTAGTTAATCGTAAAACATAATGAACTGTCAGCTTAATCAATGCTAGTTCCTACATTTCCTAAAACAATCACTACCAACAAATTTCAAGACACAAATTCAAAATTTTAAGAGAAACAAGTGCTGAAATAAAAGATACTTAAGAATAAAAAAAACAAAGATTAAGAAAATGAACCATCACTTGAGAGAGGGGATTGATGCCAATGAGGTTACATTGTTGCACGACGATGTTTTGGAGCTTATAAATCTGGCTATAGAGGATTTACTTTTGCAAGTCGAACAAGCTCGAGAACGACGTTGTAGTGCTGGTCAAGGCCAGTTGTAATTTATTTTCCATTTTAGACTCCTGCAATCGAAATTCCAACCAACCTCGAAGCAATAGATGGAAATGATTCATGCATTCGAATCAACAAGAAATTGAAGGAGATGAGCAAAGCTAAAATCCATCAGGATGCGTTCTAGGGTTTCCACAACTAATAGTGGAAACCCTAGAACTGATCCTAATGCATTTTAGCTTTGATCCTCTTTTTCAATTATTTGTTGAATCTGAATCATGAATTGATTCGATCTATTGTTTTGAGGTTGGTTGGAATTTCGATTGGCGAAGTCTACAATGGAAAATCAATTACAACTGGCCTTGACCAGTCCTGCGACGTCGTTCTCGAGCATGTTCGACTCGCAGAAGGAAATCCTCTATATCAAGATTTATCAGTTCCTAAACATCGTTGTACACCAATGTAACCTCGTTGGCATTAATACCCTCTCTCAAGAGAGGGTTCATTATCTTAACCTAGTTTTTTTCTGTTGTTTCTTTTATTTATGCATTTGTAATTTCTCTTAAAATTCTGAATTTGCGTCTTGTACTTTGTTGGTAGTAATTATTTTAGGAAATGTTGGAACTAGCATCGGTTAAGTGGACAATTCATTAGGTTTTATGGTTAACTAGATTAAACTTTTACAATATAGAAATGGTAATGAATTTCGTGGCTAAAAACAAAAGGTCAAAAAATAGACATCTACTCATTTATTGACAAAGCGCTTCTTTAAGTTTGTACAAAACCTAATAAATTAGTGAGTTTAAAGTGGTGCAAAAAGAAGTGTTTAAAAAAAAGGGTTTGCCAAATAAAGTTTGTAAATGCTAAAGAGAATAATAAAGATTTGTTTCAAACTAAAGGTACCGAAACACAAACATCTAGATTAAGTTAGTTCTTATGAAACAAGAAATTAACACATATCCTTAACACGTAAGAACGTTAAAACAAATAAATGCTAAATAGTGATAACTAAAAATTACCCCAAATGAATTGTCTTGCTATTTGGATAGTCTAGGATGTCGACTTCATCTGGTATGATGGTGTCGAGTCCATGAGACTCTAATTTTGCGAGTGTCCTTAAATGAGACTTTATTTTTGCTCCGAAAATGTTCATGAAAATAATGAGAGGATAAAGAGATTCGTACGAGTAAACTTTAATCAAATATTGAATAAATCAAACATGAAAGTAATGAAAAATCATACAACAAAGATACTATTTGAAATGAAAAATATGCAAGCACGGGAAACATTGAACCAAACTATACATGCCCTTTAGGCACTAAATAATTCCTAACATCAACATGTTTAAAGTACAACATAACTATTTTTCAAACCATGATCAGTTAACTTGATTTTTTAAAATGGATTATACTAAGTATCTATAATAAAAAATTAATAAAAATAAACTCATTTAACTCTACTTAAAGAATAGAATAGAGGCTTCGACAAGCAATAAAAAAAGCTTAAACTAAAGTTTATAAGTTAATATAGATATAGAGTAGATTGTGGGCAGTGAGCATAGTTATTTCTTCCCAGAAAACCAATGAGCAAACACTAACCAAACCATTCCTTAAGCATGTGACTACTAAACGTGAAAGGAATATAACTTCAGATTTGTATGAGTCTCGAGCAAATCCAATTTTTAAAATTAGTTTTATATAATAACTAAGCAGAGCTGAAACCGTTCATGATACATGACCTTCTCAAAAAAAAGACAGAAACAGAGAAACATAGAAGGAAAATTTCACCTGTTGCGGTGCAGCGAACAAGATGCTTCGATCACAAGTCTACACTCGAACAAAGAGTAGTCTAAACGGACTCAAATCTAAAATTCCGATGGAGGTATGAAAAGTGTGAAAGATGAAATCTTTTAGAGAAAATATTAATGCTTTAGAGAGTATGAGCGGCCAGAAAAATTGTTCTCCCCTCAGATAGGGTTGAATGCGAGTATTTATAGGCGATTTAGAGCTAGGGTTGTGATGGAAGTTGGGCCGAAAATTAAGTCATGTTTCGGCTTAGCTTTGGGCTGCAGCGTTTTAGAAGGCTTTGGGCAGACTTGGCAGCCCAATTGGCTAAATATTTGGTTTTGTTCCTTCTTTAAATTAATTATTTTGAGCATCTAACATAATATATAAGTAGTATGTCAAAAATAAAATACTAATATTATATTTTTGCTAATGATTTAGAAATATACTACTAACTTATAACTAATTTAATAAGTAAGAAACTTTAGATAAGATGACGACAATCGATCTTTAAGAAAATAAGGTATATAAAGTGATATTAGTAATTTTTATAATTAAACAAATAATTTAGAAGATAAATAATAATATAAGTAAAAGAGTTATGAAAAAAGATAACTTTATATATTATTAATTTAGATGCTCGAAAATAATGAATTAGAAGAAAGGAGGGTCAAAATTGGGTGTCAAAAGCTTGTCCCTCTTTGACCAGAGACGATGTAAGAGTTTTTGGGCAAAGAAGTTGACGTAGAAGCCATTTTTGTCCCGACCAACGAATATAACCTTAGGAGTGTATTAGAAAATATGAGAATTGGATAACTTAAGAGGTAGAGGATTTTGAAAACAACGTAGCCACAAGCTTACAAATGTCCTAGTGTTGAATTACATTGTCACTGGTATTGTTATGGAGGAGAGTATTTGAGAGTAGAGTCGAGCAGAGTTCGAGGCAGACCTTTGATCTTTTTGGAAAGCTAAACTTTCTCAACAAATTGCCTTAGTTCACTGCTTAGATAAAGTTTCACGTTGCATTGTGTCTCTTGTTGCTGCATGTGGATAGTGCTGCCAAATCACGATACTATTAGGAAATAATATAAAAGTTAGAAATATAAATAAATATCTTATGACAAATATAATATGGAAAATGTTTCCTTTATAAATCATAGCTCTAGATAAAATTAATCGAACATATTGTATTTCCTTTAAACTTAAACAACTACTTCAAGTTATGCGTCTGCAAGTCTCATTAGTAAAGGAGACATAGATGTGTAACTTGATTTTTTCAAGAAATTTAAAATGCTTGCACTGCATAATAAAAAAATAATTAAGCCATTACATAATATCTTAAAAGATAATACGCAATGCTCATATGTATAAAATAAATGATTAATGCATTTGGATATGTCTCATTAGAGACAAATAAGGTTTTCAAGGAATTCAAAAGATAGCATGAAGTGCATAAGTATATTTTAAAAATGAATAAATAATTAAAGTATTGCAAGATGTCACATTAGAGATAAATGAGATTAAAGTATCTTATTTGAGGAAAAATTAACCCAACATGTTTTATTTTGAGGGTGGATGAATCAGATATCTTCTATTTTAGGGTGAAGGAACCCAAAGCATCCTATTTTTGGGGTGGAAGGACCCAACGTACCCTATTAAAGGATGGAAAAACATGATGTCTCATTTAGGTGGACAAACCCATATCTTATTAGAGAGTGGAAGAACCCGATATATCCTATTTGAGGGCGGAAAAACCCAACATATCCTATTAGAGGGTGGAAGAACCCGATGTATCCTATTAGAGGGTGGAACCCTCCTATTAGAGGGTTGAAGACTCAATATATCCTATTAGAGTGTGGAAGAACCCAATATATCTTATTTGAGGGTGGAAGATCCCTATATGTATGATATTATTATAGGGTGGAAGAACCCGATATATCCTATTTGATGGTGGAAGAACCTGATATAGCCTATTAGATAGTGGAAGAACTCGATGTATCCTATTAGAGGGTGGAAGAACCCGATGTATCCTATTTGAGGATGGAAGAACACAATATATCTTATTTTACGGTGGACTAACCCAATATGATGCGAACTTACAAATATGAATTTTGGTGCAATGCAATGAGCTTGGTGCGATTTTTTTACGGTAGCGAGAAATCATAACCTAGTATGAAGAGCTTGTTGTAGTGCCTTTGTAATATTGAATATTTAAAAGGTGGCGTCTGGTGCAATAATTCGCAATAGTGCATATGGTGCCCATACCATAAGAGCTTCAACTCCAATGAAAATTTTTTGCTTGTAAATTCAGCCCTCAATGAAATATTATGAAATTAAAATTTGATTCTTGTTGATGTTGAGCCATCAGAATCTTTAAAATTTTACTAGATGTTGAGATTTGTGGGGATATCGTTCAATAATAACTAAAAATCAACCTCCACATTACTCAATGAAAATTTGTTAGTATAAAAGAAAATGGTTGCCTTGCATTCAACCACAAAGCTTTGGCTTTGAATCTACATTTCTTGTTGTTACGCCATTGAAGCAATTTGATGGAGTATATTTTTCGGGATCTCAACTTCTGCCCTTTTTCAAACCTCAATAGGTCATGTTCAAGTTGTCCCAGTCTTTGCTCTTAGGATAGGATGAAATTTTATTATATTGAGACCGAACCTAAATAAGTGCCTACATATCCTGCTTTCAACAAGTATCAGATCACATGTACTTCATTACAAAAGGTTAGAAAAGATTGCAAAAGGGTAGATATTTCTTAAAAAGGAGAAGTTATAGATATAATGTCTTTGTTACTCTTCTTGACTCTTCGCACGCTTTCTCTTCAAATGTTTTGGTTTCAATTTCAATGGATCACCCTTAACAACAATTGTGCTTTTGTTTGCGATATTGCCATTGATGGTTAGGCTCTAGTTGTATTTTTATCTTTCCACTATAATCATGCTTTGAATCTTGAATTTTAGTGCATGACAATCTTCAATGTCATGTCCTTGAATGTTTGAGTGTTAAGCACAACTCAAACATTCATAGTGTTTAGGCATATACTCATGAATGAACATATCTCTTGATTGTGGAAGCCCATTTGCTCTCAATCTCTCGAATATACCTGCATATCTCTCATCCAAAAGAGTGAAGGATAAATATTTCACCTTCTTCTCCGGTCGTGGGCTAGATTGATCTTCGTGCAACTTTTGTTTGCATGGATTCTGGAGATGCACGTTGCAATAGTTGGAAAAAGCATGATATTGCAAAAAATCATCATTTGGATGGTGGTGCGGTTGTTACATAGCCATGAAATTAGAGTCGTTTTCTCTCATTTTGCTTTGCAAATTTACTTGTACCTTCGGTTGGAAGGTTTGGGTGACAACTTGTGTTGTCGAGTTGTTTACAGTCCTTCCTCCTTGAATACCATTTTCAATCTCTTTGCCAACCTTAATCAAATCATAGAAGGTGTGTGCAGAAGTTCTAAGCAACTTTTTTATAATATAGCCCTTCTTGAACATGGATAAGGTTAAGATCAACTCCTCTTCAAACAATGAAGGATAAATTTTTGAAGCTTCTAACCACTATCATATGCCATATTCTTTAAAAGATTGATCCAACATTTTCTTCACTTTGAGCAAATAAGTTATATGCAGTTTATATCAATTTTGAACTCATATAGCTTTACAAAGTCGCGAGCCATATCTTCCAATGTATGTCATTTGCTAAAATCTTACTTAGTGTACCAAGCATGTGCTAATCCTAATAAACTTTGAATGAATAATCTGATTCGTATGTCTTCAACATGTCCAATACCAATGAATCTGCTGCAATAGTTATTTAGGTGAGCAATGGGATCTCCTTTCCCGTTGAAAGTATTGAACTTAGGTACCGTGTGCCCTGGTGGAAGTTCAACATTTTGATGCACACATAAATCTCATACTTCAAACTTTGACAAATTCTTGAGCACAACTCTTCATCAAAAGATTCTCTCATATTGTGGAGCTCTTTTCCCAAATCTTCATGATAAATTGGCTGAATATCCTTCTCACATCTAGAATATGGAAGAGCGGATAATTTGTTGTGCTTTTTTCATATAATATGGAAGAGCGGATAATTTTTTGTGCTTTTTTCATTGTAGGGAAATTTAATTGTGGGAGGATGAATATTTGGCATCACGGTGACTTGAAAATTGTTGGGATTTATACTGTATGCTGATGGCATTCGTGGAGAGATTGTATAGGTAGAAGTTGAGTGAGGAGATATGGTAAGACAAATACTCTGAGTTGAGCTGGAAGTTTTAGTAGTTGTAGGAAGAAGGCTAAAGGTTGTTTCCAGATTGACAAAATTGTTTACGAATCACAATCTTCTTAGAATCATCATTTTTTTCTTGCACGAATCCCATGCCGTTATTTATGCTTTCAATTTGTTCGCCATTAGAATTCTGTCCATAATGCAGATTCGTAGTCAAAACATTGTTCAATGCTAGGCAACTTCTAAAGAAAAAACAAAACTATAAAAAAAATATAAATTGTTAGTCCAGGGGAATACATGAAATAAATTCAAGTACAATAAAATATAAGCTAAAAAAAGATTATGCTTGATTTTGTAAAAATAAGAATTTAGGCCTGAGGCAAAGATTTAAGTCTATAACGAGGGGACGAGAGTTAGATATAATCTTGTAGGCTCTAACGCTGAAAATGAAAGAAAAGAAAATTCTGATTTGGAAAAAGGTTAACTCATGTTGAGCATCAAATCTTGACTTCAACTAGATCCTTATCCTTCGCAAATTTCGGCATGCTTCCAAAAATTATCTCGCTTGCATGCCAAAATTATGCCCCAGCTTCATTCTTTGCAAGAGGAGGTGTTAATACCTTATTAAGGTTAGTCAAAAATACAGAAACAAAAATAAGATGAAATAAACAGAAAAAACTTTTAAATCCGAGTCCACAGAAAGTATTGTGTCTCCTTAAGAAATTTAATCCCCTTACTGTACCTGAGGTTGCAGATTAATTTCTCCCAAGATAAAATGGACTAACCTATTAAAGGAGTAGCGGTACCTCAAACTTCAATAACTTCAGGGAACGTAAGAACAGTAACAAGCCACACACAAACTCAGTCAATCAACACTTTGTTTATGAGAGAAAATGTATGCAGAGAAGAAAAAAAATTCAGTATTTGAAAAACAAAAAATGAATTCCTTTTTATAGCATTTTCAGCAAGAAACGTGTCTGTTCAGACCCGTTTTTTCCATAAGGTTGTGTTTTTGGGGAAAAATAAAAAATTTTCAGAAAGATGTGTCTTTTGGGAAAAAATAATAATTTTTCGGAAATCAGATCGTCATTACTGTTGCGCGCAAATTTTAAATAAATTTCGTTGAGCCAAAATTAATTCTGTTATTTAACTAACATTTTGAATTAATATAAGATAAAAGAAATTGATTAACAGGATTTATTCTATTAACAAAATTGATTAAATAAATTTTGTCCAAAAAATTTATCAATCAATCCAAATCCAAAGCCGAAGCCGAGGCCAAGCGAGCGATGACGACGGCGCGAGGGGGCACCTGCTTCTTAACCTTTTAAAGAAGTATAGGAAGTGTTTCCTAATATAAGAACAACAATTTCCTTTCTTCTACCAATATGGGAGAAATGACTTTTCATTTTTCCTCCAAAATTGGTTCCCCCTCTTTTCCATTTTTCTCTTCTCATTTCCCGTTCACACTTTGCTAAAATCCAACAATCCCCCACGTGATTGGGGAATTACTATTGTTAAAACATATGCATGAAAACTTGTGTGTATTGTAAGTAAGGGTTAATCGCATCTGGATAAGTAGATTTTCCTTTAAACTTTCCGTAGTGAACATATATCGGATATACTTGATCAATTGGTAGATTTGATATCTTTGATCATCGAGCTTTAGTGTATACCTAGTAAACATAAGTCACACAATAAACCCGTAAAATGTTCTTAGTTTTCATTGTTTTTTTCGTTTCATCCATTAACACATCTCGATTAGTAAGTGCTTAGAGAACTGGCCTTACCTGATTCTCCTTGAAGCGTATTACACTTCACACTCACATAGGTGGTTTCTAAATGTGTTATCACATAGATACACTATTTGATATACCATGTATCAAACTAAGAAACCATTAAAAAGTCCTTATGCTTTTATCCTGGTTACTAAACATTGTCGCATCATGAGAATGAACCATAAAATAATTTTTGACAATGTTGAACTGTCATCAATGACTTTATTTTATCTCCTTGAACCTAAATCTTGGGATCTCCAGTCTTCTAGGTAGAGTTACCACCACGATGACTTGTTCTTGGCCATTGTCCCATTCCCGTTGATGATTTCTCAAATCCCTCTCTAGTTAGTCTATTTGTAAGTGGATCCGACACATTATCCTTTGACTTCACATAGTCAATTGTGATAATTCCACTAGAGAGTAGTTGTCTTACAGAGTTATTTCTTCGTGTTATGTGACGAGACTTGCCGTTATACATAACGCTTCCAGCCCTTCCTATTGCAGCTTGACTATCACAGTGTATGCATATAGGGGCCATTGGTTTGGGCCAAAACGGAATAGCTTCTAAGAAATTCCGGATCCATTCAGCATCTTCACCTGCCTTGTCTAAAGATATGAATTCAGACTCCATCGTAGAGTGAGCTATACATGTTTGTTTGGATGATTTCCAAGATATTGCTCATCCACCAATAGTGAAAATGTATCCACTTATGGATTTGTTTCAGTTGACCCGGTAATCCAATTTGCATCACTATATCCTTCAAGAACTGTTGGATATTTGTTGTAATGCAAAGCATAATTTTGAGTGTCATCTAAGTATCCCAAAACTCTCTTAATTGCCAACCAATGATTTTGATTGGGATTACTTGTGTATCGACTCAGTTTACTAATAGCGCAAGCTATATCTGATCGTGTACAATTCATGACATACATCAAACTTCCGAACACTCTCGCATAGTCCAATTGAGACTAACTTTCACCTTTATTCTTTACAAGATGAAGGTTCACATCAATTAGGGTCTTTGCCCTTTTGAAATTCAAATACTTGAACGTTTCAAGTACCTTTTGAATATAATGAGTTTGAGACAATTCTATACCATTATGAGTTTTGAGAATCTTAATTCCTAATATCACATCAGCAACTCCTAGATCTTTCATATCAAACTGACTAGCGAGCATACACTTAGTAGCTTCTATATTAGCAATGTCCTTGCTCATTATCAGCATGTCATCCACATATAGGCATACAATGACTTCCTAATTTGGAATATCTTTAATGTAAACACATTTATCTCATTCATTGATCTTAAACCCATTTGACAACATGGAATGATCAAACTTTGCATGTCATTGGTTTGGTGCTTGTTTTAGTCCATAAAGTGACTTAATTAGTTTGCACACTTTCTTTTCTTTACCAGGAACTACAAAACCCTCAGGCTGTTCTATGTGAATTTCTTCTTTTAGCTCTCCATTTAAGAAGGCGGTTTTCATATCCATTTGATGGATTTCAAGACCGTATGCTGCAGCTAGGGCAATTAACATCCGAATTGATGTAATCCTAATCACTGGCGAGTATGTGTCAAAATAATCAAGACCTTCTTTTTGTCTAAATCCTTTGACAACAAGTCTTGCTTTATATTTGTCAATAGTTTCATCATCTTTCATCTTCCTTTTAAAGATCCATTTTGAACCCAAGGGTTTGTTACCTGGAGGAAGATCAACCAACTCCCAAGTATGATTGTTTAGGATTGATTCAGTTTCACTATTGACAGCCTCCTTCCAAGAGGTTGAGTCGCTAGACAACATTGCTTTCTTGAATGTTTGAGGTTCACTTTCAAGAAGGAATGTTACAAAATCAAATCCAAATGAAGTAGTTGTCCTTTGACGTTTACTGCGTCTTGGACTCTCTTCATTGGTTTCATTCTCTTTTGGTACTTCTCTTAGTTGTTTAGACCCCCCACTATATGACTCAAGTCTAGTTTTATACGGATATATATGTTCAAAAATTCAACACTATCTGATTCCATTGCCGTATTGTCATGAATATCCGGATGTTCGGATTTATGAACCAAAAATTGACATGCCAAACTATTTGTGGCATATCCAATGAATACACAATCCGCAGTCTTAGGCCTTATTTTTATCCTCTTAGGTATAGGAACTTGGACTTTGGCTAGACACCCCAACACTTTGAAATATTTTAAGTTGGGTTTTCTACCTTTCCATTTCTCATATGGAATAACATGTGTCTTTGAGTGAGACACTCTTGAGCATTCGATTTGCTGTAAGGATAGCTTCCCCCCACAAGTTTTGTGGTAAACGTGAACTTATAAGTAATGCATTCATCATTTCTTTTAAAGTTTGGTTTTTCCTTTCTGCAATCCCATTAGATTGAGGAGTGTACGGAGCAGTAGTTTGATGGATTATTTCATTTTCTAAACATATTTCTGCAAATGGAGATTCATATTCTCCGCCTCTATCACTTCTGATCATTTTGATCTTTTTATCCAACTGATTTTCAACTTCAGTTTTATATTGCTTAAATGCATCTATTGCTTCATCCTTACCATTTAGCAAATAGACATAACAATATCTAGTGCAATCGTCAATAAAAGTTATGAAATACTTATTCCCACCACGTGATGGTGTTGACTTCATGTCATAATTATCAGTGTGAATCAGTTCTAAAGGATTTGAATTCCTTTCAACAGATTTATAAGGATGATTAGCATACTTATATTTAACGTAAATTTGACATTTTGATTTATTGCACTCAAATTTTGGCAAAACATTTAAGTTAATTAGTTTTCGCAAGGTTTTGTTATTAATGTGTCCCAAACGTTCATGCCATAAACATTTAGACTCAAGCAAGTAAGAAGAAGCAGAATCTTTATTCATATCAACTACAATTACATTGAGTTTGAAAAGGTCATCACTAAGGTAGTCTTTTCCTACATACATATTATTCTTACTTACTACTACTTTATCAGAAATAAATACACGTTTGAATCCATTCTTAGTCAGAACTGGAATTGAAACTAAATTCTTTCTCAATTCTGGAATATACGAGACCTTGTTCAAAGTCATCACCTTGTCTGATGTCATCTTTAATAGGACCTTTCCAGTTCCTTCCACCTTTGCAACAACGGAGTTTGACATAAACAACTTCTCATCTGTAGGTGCTGGAGTATATGATGAAAATAATTCTTTGTTGGCACAAACATGGCATGAGGCACCATAATCTATCCACCATTCTCTTGGATATCCAACCAAGTTACATTCTGAAAGCATTGCACAGAGATCGTCCATTTCTCTTTTGGATTCAGCCAAGTTTGTTTGATTCTTCTTTTTCTTGTCCTTCTTGGTACCCCGACATTCAGTAACCCTATGACCACGTTTACCATAATTAAAGCAGCTTCCATTGAATTTCTTCTTAGGAGGATTGCTTTTTCGACCAGATGCTTTCTTTCTTTTGTTTAATTTTGTGGGATCTTCTTCAACAATATTTACTCCAGATATTGTTGAGTTACCACATGACCTCTTTTCTGCAGCCTTACTATCCTCTTCGATTCTCAACCTTACTATGAGATCTTCAACAGTCATCTCCTTGCGTTTATGTTTCAAGTAGTTTTTGAAGTCCTTCCACAACAGAGGTAACTTCTCAATAATAGTAGTCACTTGAAAGGAATCATTCACAATCAATCCTACATTAAAGATTATGTGAGTATTAGGAGAAACTTAATATTTCTAACATAGGCATTAAATAAATTTATACCTTCAGCAAGGAGATCATGGATTATGACCTGCAGTTCTTGAACTTGGGTGACGACGATCTTACTGTCTATCATCTTATTGTCCAGAAACTTTGCCACATTGAACTTCTTCAGTTCGGCATCCACTGTTTTGTACTTCTTTTCCAAAGCATCCCAAAAATCTTTAGAGGTTTTGACATTGTTGTACACATTGTGCAGTCCACTCAGAATATAATTTTTACACAAAAAATATGAGTTTGTCCATGCTTTTGTTACCAAGAATCGTTCTTCAGGCGGAGTATCATCCGACATAACAGGAACATTCTCATTAATGAACCTCTGCAGACTCAACGTACTGAGATAGAAGAACATCTTCTGCTGCCATCTCTTGAAGTCGACTCCAGAAAACTTTGCAAGTTTCTCAGCCGGCGCTAAGGCAGTAGTTGAACAATTGTCTGCAACCGATAATGTTGCAGCACTTACTGTTGCAGCACTCACTGTTCAAGCATTCACTTGACTTGAATTAGTTATTTTTTTCTGTCACAAATGGCAAATAATTTTAGTATTTGAAATACTTAACAATAAAGAACAAACCTTTAGAAAGACTGTTTTTGATTTAACGATAAATTTTTTATGTTCTTTTAATCCTTAATCGAATGAATTTTAAAAATTCAAACAGAGTAGAAAACCATAAAGGTTTTAATCTCCAGAAACCTCAAATACAGAAACTTATTAAATTTCTTAAAATTGTTATTAACATGTACTTATAAGGTTAGCAAAAAATAGAAACAGAAATAAGATGAATTAGACAGAAAATAAAATAATCCGAGTCCACAGAAACTATTGTGTCTCTTTAAGAAATTTAATCCCCTCACTGTACCCGAGGTTACGGATTAATTTCTCCCAAGATAAAATGGATTAATCCTGTTAAGGAAATAACGGTACTTCAAACTTCTTTAACTTCAGCGAACTTAAGAACAACAACAAGTCACACAGACTTAGTCGATCGACACTTTGGTTTTGAGAGAAAATATATGCATAGAAGGAAAAAAAATTCAGTATTTGAAAAACCGAAAATGACTTCCTTTTATAGCCATTTTCAGCAAGAAACGTGTCTGTTCAGAAAAATCAGTTCAGACCTGTTTTATCCAGAAAGTTGTGTCTTTTAGAAAAAATAACAACTTTTCGGAAAATGTGTTTGTTGGGAAAGTAACGGCTTTTTGGAAAGTAACAATTTTTCGGAAAGAGTAACTACTTTTTGGAACATTACCGTTACACTCGAATTAATTCTGTTAATTAACTAATTAACTAACGTCCTGAATTAATATATAAGAGATAAGATTAACATGATTTATTTTATTAACAAAAATCGATTAAATAAATTTTGTCCAAAAAATGTAACAATCAATCACATCATTTTCCAATTCCAATTCCAATTCCAATTCCAATTCCAATTCCAATTCCAAATCCAAATCTGAGCGAGCGACGATGACGGCGCGAGGGGGCACCTTCTTCTTAGCTCTTTAAGAAGTAAAGGAAGTGTTTCCTTATATAAGGACAACAATTTCCCTTTTTTTTTGCCGATATGGGGAGAAATGACTTTTCATTTGCACTTTGCAAATGACTTTTCATTTTCCCTCCAAATTGGTTCCCTCACTTTTCCATATTCTCTCTTTTCTTTTCTCATTCACACTTTGCTAAACCCAACAAGAATTGAGTTATGTCATTTTTACGACGTGACAACTTCTGAAGCCACTTACCAACTGAGGCGGGGGACGACAATCACTACACTTCACACGGAAGACCATGTTTCTTTTGGTTTTGATTCGTAATTTCTTTCAGACTCAATTATTTTATTTAGGATTTTTTATATTTATAAATAGTTCATAATATTAATTTTTGAAAGTGGGAGGATATAATGTAGAAAATAATTTTTGATTTAGGGCTTCATTTTTTCTTCTCTTTTATTTATTTTACATTCTTTCTTTGAATAATTCGTTGTAATTGATATATGTTTATGTGGAGTTAAACTTCTTGTTCTTGAATTATATGTACTTACAAAATGATTGGTTAGTGATATTGATTTGGCATAATTATTTATCATATTGGTTGTTCTTATATTCTTATGGTTACTATTTTGATGCTTGATCATCATAAAAATAAATTTATTGTCTTCATTTAAACTCGGTAGAGGAATAGAGGGATAAAACGTTGAATATAAGGAGCACAATTTTTTTCTTGCATTATCACTTGAATTGATTTGTGTCTAGGATAGGGATATATCTAGGTGCCTTTCTTGACTCAAATACGGGAAGACAACGTAATGGTCCATAGGTGGTTCAGTCTATCCCCGCTCAATGATGTAGTTAGGCTGTCAATTGTGGTAGATGGTTAGAGGTCGAGAGATCATGAATATAATATCAACCTCGTGAATCAACAACTAGATAATCAAATAAGTTGATGAAAATGATGCTAAACATGACTGGTAGTTAAATCACAATCCTAGATCAATTCATTCATTGATTGTGTAAACATTTGTCTTTTCTTAATTGATTTTTTTTAGTTATTTTATCTTTATTTTTTGTTTAGTTAATATATATTCATCCTTTGAAATCATACCTTGAATAAAATTAGAATTAGTATAATTTAGTAAATAGTTAATCGACTAGTCCTATGGGTTCGATAATCCGACTCTCTTAGAATCACTATATTACTTGCGTGACGACGTACACTTGCGTGTGCAATGGTCAGCAACATATTCCGTAAATTGGTGTGTGTACAATGTGTGTAATTACTCTATGAAGAGTGTGATAACTAGTGCACAACTTGTGCAAGCTTATAGCTTGTCAATGTTGTTTCTTGTTTTTGCCTATAAATAGGCTTGCTATCTTCATTATGAGAGGAGACTAGAATTGAAATGATACATAACTTTTCACCTTCCCTTCTTATTATTATCTTTCATTAAATTCTTTTATTTTATAACAATTAAATTTATTTTGAAAAATATTATATATTTAGTATTTGTGCATTCACCATTTCATGATAATTCAAAAGTGGTATGTATCACTTTGGTGTCATATCCTTTTTATAATATTCTCTCATTTTCCTTTCTTCTTGCCAAATAAAATCTGAATCCTCTCCTCTCTTTATCATCAGTAATATTACATAGAAATTATAAAGTTCTTTCACTAAAAATCAATCAGCTTGACTAGTTCTTGTTGAACCTCAAGTTACTTCTCTCTTTTGTGGTAAGTTATTGTTTTGTTTGGCCATATAGTTATTTACAAAAGGTATAATATATAAATATATCATTTAATTTGACATTAATAGACATTTAGTCCCTTCAATTTCACATGTGTAAAAACAAATATTTAAACTATATACAAATGAACAAGTAGACACATGTGTCCTACGTGGCTTATTATGTGTCAATTTGTGTCTTATATGACATCCTACGCGTATTATGCCACATAGAATGCATATGTCTACTCATTCAATTTTATACAAGTTTGAGTGTGTACTTGTGCATACCCGAAGTTGAAGAACATAAATGTCACATAGAATACATATTTCTGATTTAGAGTTGCAGACAGTTGCCCCATTTGATGCTCCAATTGCTTTGATAGACGTGGAGTGTGAATCCACTAGTTGACTCATATTTGATAGATCACCCTTCAATTTTTTTACTTTAGAGTCAATATACATTCCACCCTCTGCAGTACCTTTGCTAACATATCTTCCTATTTAAAGCTACTTGTTCCATTACCAGCCCTATCTCTATTTCTAAGAGGCACATAAACTCCACTACAATCATTCTTGAAGTTGTCCTTATTGTGACAGTATTCTTGATCACGATTTCCATCCCAATCATCTAATAATTTCTACCTTGATTTCTTGGACCATAGGTCCGAAGAGCGCCTTGATTATTTAGGTACTTAGCCTTTTTATCATAGTCAAAATCAAGATCTCCTCAAGTTTACCTGTAGCCCCTACTACATTATAACTTTTTCAGCACCACCTATTAAACTAATTGGTCAAGAGGTCTATCTATATCTACATTATGCTTTTGACACTATTTTAACTTCTTGTTGAACCTTAGTCATGTTTCATGCAATACCTCAGTAGGTTGTTAATCTCATCTTTCAGCTGCAACTTCTTTGATTGTGGAAAGAACTCTTAAGGGAAGCCTCTTTCAACTCTTTCCAGATGGTGAATGATTCGTGTGACAACTCATTTTGCGTAATATTATTGCCTCTTCAAATAGAGACAATGCAATGAGAACAATATCCAATGAATAATTGTTTGACTGACTCCAGGGATCTCAAAAGACTTACAAATACTAATGAAGTTCATTATGTAAAGATTTGGATCATCCCCAACTACTCTTCTAAATAATCATTTCAAGTTCAACGGCTGAATCATGATACCTATTATGATAAATTTTACTCCTTCTACTAAGGGTGGGAGAAAAATTGCCTCAGTGGCTCCAACTTTGTACATATCAGCTTCATCCTCATCGAAATCAAAATCAATGGGGTCAACAAGTCTATGTTTCCCTTTACCTCTCAGAACAGGACGACGATTCACTGTAACCCCACCATATTCATCATCACCAAGTTCATTTCCAAAATTATTGTTGTTACCATTGTAACTTTTACCCCTAACCCGAGCCTCAACAATTTGTCTCAGTCGTTGTGCTTCACGCTCTTGATTATTCATTTTCTTTCGAATAAATTTCTTAAGCTTTGGGTCGTAAGGAATTAACCATTACCCTTATTGTGCGTATTTAACATACATTAACTTGTACCCTTTGGGGACAAAAACAACAAACAAAAAGTAAAATTAGGAAATAAGATTAAGAGTGAAGTAATATACACTTGACTTAATTGACAAAAGTTCATTTCGACAACAACGCCAAATTTAATACGTTAAAATTACATCTCCAATAAAGAAATATGTATGACTCAATTATGGTCAAACATAGAATCCATTAGGTTAGGGTCGAATCCCACATCGATAAACCATTAATTACTTATTTCTCGAAGAAAGTGAAATTTTTTGAGGACTTTGAATTATAGGTGACATTAAGATGTCAAAATAAAGGGGCGGTGACATAAGTCAAGTAATGAGTGCAGATGACAATTATGTGATTAATGATTAAGGATTGAGGAGTTGTCCTTACGTTTATAAGTTGATAGTTTGGTCCATGAATTAAATGAAAGGTAAAAGGATAAATCATTAAAACCTAATTTAACCAATTTTGGTGGGAACCAAAATTGGGGGGAAACCACAGCTATACCAAAAGGCAAAATAAAAGATTTTTCCCCACCTCCAGCCGTATTCCTCTTCTTCCTCCTCCTCCTCCTCCTCCTCTTCTTCTTCTTCTTATTCGTTCTTGCTTGCCTTACTTGCCATTCCCTTCATCTTCTTCTTCTTCTTCTTTTCATACATTGTTGGTCTTGGATGCTAGTCCTTAAGCTTTATTCTTCTTCTTCTTCTTCTTTTCTTCTTCTCGAATCAGATTTAGCTAATCTAATCAGTGGACCAGATTTATTTTGTATCAATTGGAATTACTTCATAAGTGGTTGGGGTCACACACCATTATTTTTTTTAAGTAAAATTAATAGTTATTTGAAATCATTCATCATCATCTGGGTAGCTGCAATTTGTTTCAATATATTGCATTCGTATTTCCAAAAAATGGTTATATATGTTGCAACAGATTGGTTATTTCAATCGCAACAGAATAGACATATGTTGCAACATATGATTTATACATTTTGTCACAACATATGATTTATGTTTCACAACAGAATAGTTATATATAGCAACATATTTACATTTCACAACAGAATAGTCATATGTGGCAACATATAACCTACACATGTTGTCACATGTGATTTATTTGTCACAAATGAACAATTTAGCAACATATGACTTACATCTCGCCACAGAATAGTCATATGTTGCAACATTTAACGTACACATGTTGTTACATGTGATTTAGTTGTCACAATATAACAGTTATATGTAGCAACATATGACTTACATCTCGCCACAAAATAGTCATCTGTAGCAACATATGACTTACACATTTCATCATTAGTACTAATTGTTTTTTAATTAATTTTTTCAGGTACAATAAATGGAGAAATTATTTATAGGTATTGAAAGTTGTGGTGAATAGATCGAGAAAAAAAATTGATATATTTGACATTGGAAGGATAGTAAAAAACGAAGAGGGTCGGTAGGGATGACTGTCGAAAGAAATATTTTATATGATGATTTTATTTGGAAGGGTGCCAGAACCTTATTTGTTGGAAAAAAGACCAATTTATTGCATTGTTCATCCATTCTATCACTTTCGTTGTAAATTATGTATTTGTGATTTAGAAATAGATAAAGTAGTTAAATTTCTATATTAATTAAATTTTCATGTGTGGCAACATATATACATTTCTTGCAAAATGGGGAAAAGTAACTTTTTTGTGTTTTGTACTAAAATTTAAATTTGTTCTTTATAAAATGTTTAATCTAAAAATTTTTGACATTTTTCCATTACTAAATCTCTCAATTTATCGATTAAATCATCCTTGAAGTGACATATGTGGCAACATATGCACGTTCTATTGGAAAAATTACAACAAACATGTCATACGTGGCAACATATGTATATCATAAAATGGTCTTTTGAGGATTAATTAAATTAAACTGTCACCTAATTCAATATGCAACACTAATATATAATCCTATAACATGTCTAAATACAAAATTATCGTCTAATACAACAATCTTCATAAATTCTGTCAATTATTTTGAAAAAGATTATCATACCACTAGTTCATCATACAATGGACAAGTAACTCCATAATATTTTTATATAAAACCCTTGTAAATCGTTGTTTAAAGTATTATATCATATTTTTATTGCTTAACTATGGTCCAAAGTACTAAAATTGATCCATTTTGACATTTTTCCATTCCTAAATCGCTCAATTTATTGTTTAACTCATTTTGAAGTGACATATGTGACAACATGTGCATGTTCTGTTGGAAAAATTGTAACATACATGTCATATGTGGCAACATATGTATATCTTAAAATGTGCTTTTAAGGGTTAATTCAATTAAATTGTCACCTAATTCAACATGTAACACTAATATATAGTCCTACAACATGTCTAACTAAAAAATTATGGTCTAATACAACAACCTTATCAATCCTATCAATTATTTTTACAAAGACTATCATACCACTAGTTCATCATACAATGACCAAGTAATTCCACATGATAGTTATATAACACCCTTGTAAATCATTGTTTCAAGTCTTATAACATATCTTTATTGATTAATTATGGTCCAAAGTGCTAAAATTTGGTCTAATTTGACATTTTATCATTCCTAAATCGCTCAATTTATGGATTAAGTCATCCTTGAAGTGACATATGTGGAAACATATGCACGTTCTATTGAAAAGTGCAACAGTCATGTCATATGTGACAACATATGTATATCCTAAAATGGTCTTTTGGGGGTTAATTCAATTAAATTATCACATTGTTCAATATATAACACTAATATATAGTCTTACAACATGTCTAAGTACAAAATTATGATCTAATGCAACAACCTTCATCAATTCTAGAAATTATTTTTACAAAGACTAGCATATCACTAATTCATCATACAATAATCAAGTAACTCCATATGATAGTTATATAACATTCTTGTGAATCATTGTTCCAAATGTTATAACATATTTTTATTGCTTAATTATGGTCCAAAATGCTAAAATTTTGTCCAATTTGATATTTTTCCATTCCTAAATCGCTTAATTTATTGATTAAATCATCCTTGAAGTGACATATCTGACAACATATGCATGTTCAGTTGGAAAAATTGCAACAAACATGTCATATATGACAACATATATATATCCTAAAATGATTTTTGGGGGGTTAATTCAATTAAATTTTCACCTAATTCAACACGTAACACTAATATATAGTCCTACAACATGTGAAAGTACAAAATTATGATCTAATACAACAACCTTCATCAATTCTATAATAATTTTTACAAATACTATCATACCACTAATTCATGATACAATGACCAAGTAACTCCATATGATAGTTATATAACACCCTTGCAAATCGTTATTTCAAGTATTTTATCATATTTTTATTGCTTAATTATGGTCCAAAGTACTAAAATTTGTACCAATTTGACATTTTTTTCATTCCTAAATCTCTTTATTTATGGATTAAGCCATCCTTGAAGTGACATATGTAGTAACATATGTACGTTTTGTTGGAAAAATTGCAATAGACATGTCATATTTTGTCAACACATGTATATCCTAAAGTATGTTTTTTGGGTTAATTCAATTAAATTCTCACCTAATTCAACATGTAACACTAATATATAGTCCTACAACATGTCTAAGTACAAAATTATGGTCTAATATAACAACATTCATCAATTCTATCAATTATTTTTACAAAGACTTCATACCACTAGTTCATCATACAATGACCAAGTAACTCCATATGATAGTTATATAACACCATTGTAAATCGTTGTTTCAATTGTAATAACATATTTGTATTGCTTAATTATGGTTCAATGTACTAAAATTTGGTCCAATTTGACATTTTTCCATTCCTAAATCGCTCAATCTATCGATTAACCCATCTTTGAAGCGTCATGTGTGGCAACATATGTACGTTCTTGTCACGACCCGAATCTACACCATGGACGTGTCCGGCACTCGAAGACCATTGTTGGTCCCCAAGCAAACCCTCATCTTGGCTGACTACAAGCGAAAGACTAACTTAAGCATACAAAAGCTTAAAACTGAAATAAGATTCAATAAACTCAACTTTACAAACATGATGCCAACTCTGTGTATATATCAAGGATACAACATAACTCTGAGATGTATATGAAAATACAATTAACTGATGTATATAAAAATACAATAACTTATGTATGAGTTTCTCTAACTGACAACAATCACTGTGAGCCTAAGTGATGATACAACGTGTTACCTCACGCTACCAAGGACCATCCTATACCTTGCCATCGGTATAGGATCTTACTTAACTTAGTGGATCCACTAGCTTAACTTACATGATCATCCAAAAAGTATGACCCGTTAATACCCATGATGGCTATATGGTTTACATGGAGACTTGAGTTAATATGAATTCTCATCCCCACATCGGTACTCAATACTACTCTCAAAATATACTTTAGCTCATACTTTTGAAATAACTTTCTTTCTTAGGGTTTATAATTTGCTAACACTTTAGCTTTAAAAAGCTATCTTGTAATCAATGTTCCCTTTTTTGGTTCAAAACTCTTTTGAGAAATCTTACTTTCCCCTTAACTCAAATATGAAAACATTTATAAACTCTTAGGGAATACTTAGTTCCCTTATAACTTTTGAGAAATGAACTCAACTCTTTACTCTTTACTTGACTTGAACTTTAAGTTTTTAAAACAAAGTGAAAACGTTTGTGAAAGACTTTAGAAAACTTTATAAACTTTACTTTGACTTGATCTTAACTTCTAGACTTGACTCTCAACTTTTCTTGAATTGAAGTATGGATTCAAGGTTCATGATCTCATGTTTATGGATGATTTCATGATTTTCAAATTGGAGGGTTCATGCGGAATAATGAACATGAACTACTTAACTCGAGAACTCAAACGTACTTCTCATCTCAAGATTTCTCGACTAATAGGGTTCATGCTGAATTATGGGCATGAAAAATTCAACTCAAGGACTTCATGGGTAACATGTAATAGTCCCATGATTAGAAATATAATTTCAAAAGAAATAAGGAACTCAATACTCAAGACTTAGAACTTTGAAATATTACTCATCTCAATGATACTCAATTTATTGAACTCATGCGGAAATTATGGGCATGAACGACTCGACCCGACTCGAAGGTCTATGTAACTAGATGAAACTCATGTATACAAATATTCTCATTCTCTTACTTACTTCCTCAAAACTTAGTTCAAATCAATGATGGATCTCAAAGAAATCACAATTGAACTTTAAGGCTTTCTTGAACTCTACTCTTAAATCTCTCTTGAATGTGAATTATGAATTCAAGAGTTATGGTTCATGATATGAAGGATTAAGGTGATATTGTAGACTCATGAATACATTCTACTCACTTCATTATTAGTTACTTGAGTCTTGAAATAAGTCACTAAAAGTTGCAGAAGACTCCTCAAACGGACTCGAAGGGACTCTCTCAAAAGGTTCGGAAGAACTCTCAAAACTTAATCTTGACTTTACCTTGAATTTGAATTATTTTTTCAAGGTTATGATTCATATTATGAATTATTTATAAGTGTTTATAAGTAGTTTAAAGTGTTTACAATCAAAAGGAGTGAAAATACACTTTAAATGAGCTCAAACGGGATAACCGACGGACTAGGAGTGGGTGCAGGCGCCCTTGGCGCGTTCCAGGTGCGGGGCGCCATCCCCTAGAATTAGAGGCTGTATTTGGGCGCACCGGCCCAGCCCTCTGGGCGCATCTGGGGCGCGCCGCGCCAGCATTCCCTCAGGCATGCTTTCGAATCCTAAATCGCTTTTAATCGATTTCTTTTCTCATGTTTTCTTTAGATTCAATTACCCAACCTAAGTAAACACTAATACACTCAAACAACACTCCAAACAACCACTTTCATCTCAAGAATTCATCAAAACGCCAACAAGACAAGATCTACAATGAACCTCAAGAACATCTATCAAGAACTTAAATCCTTCAACTTTATGAGAAAGAAATTACGCTGAAATAACATGTTTGGCGTATGGGTGAATAAACCCAACACTATGAAAGTTTACATACCTCTTAGGGATTAAACCCATGGCGAAAAATTCGCAACTAAACTCAAAAACGTCGACGAACACATTCATCCTTGCCTCTTTTCTCCTCTTTCTTTTCTTGCCTCTTCTTGAACTCTCAACTAAAACCCTAGGTGTATATTAGGATTATAATATTGAACCTAAAAGGATTAGACCCCTAAAATATTACTAAAAATGAATTAAATCTATTTGGGTAAGCAAAGAACCAAAATACCCCTCATATTTTTGGCTAACTTTCCTTAACTAGACAATCTAACTTTAAAAGATCATATCTCACTCATCTGAACTCGAAACTTAGCAAACTTGACGATTTTGGAAAGATAATTCAAAGAGATTTCCTATGGTATCTTGTATCACACCTAACTCATCATGTGCTAGGAGTTATGCTCGTTTGAAGTTGACCCAAAACTCATACTTAGCTTAACTTGCAAAATTTCAGATTTTGCTATTTTCAATTTAATTCTTTTTGGAACTCAAGATGCTATATCTAGTGAACTGACCTTGGTGAAATTTCACTCACTACGATTAACGGTTCAAGTCTTAGTTCATTAAAAAAAATCTGGGGTGTTTAGTTCTGTTGGAAAAAATGCAACATACATGTCATATGTTGCAACATATGTATATCCTAAAATGTGCTTTTGGGGATTAAGCTTTTTGAAATCAGATAATATTTCAAAAGGAATAATAACTCTAACAAATAAGTGATAAAACCACTAAAAGTCCTGATTTAATACCAGTAAGTATTTTAAAACTCTAATTAAATTTTACATGAGGAGATATCAACGATAAAGTAGAAATGATGAGGACAACAACGCCTTATTCTAGGATTACCACAGATAATGTAGATAATATCACAATAATTTGATCTGTGAATGAATAATGAAATGAGAGAAAGGAAAAAAGAGAAAAGAAAATGAAAATTAGTAAAAATAAATTAAATTTGGAATATGAAACAATATGACCTTTTATGGATGAAAGGAGAGTGATGAGAGAGAGAGAAAAATGAAGGGACGATTGTTTTAAACTTTTTTTTTTTTGAATTTTGACAATTCAAAGTATGGCATATGTTGCCACATATATCCTTTATGTTGGGGCACATGCAAATAATTTTTTGGTATTTCTTACAACAAAGATTATATATGTTGCCACAGACACCATATTACATTATTTTCCATCATAATTGACATTTGTTTCAATAAAATAATAATAATAATAATAATAATAATAACAATAATAATAATAATAATAATAATCATTAATATTAATATTATCAGCAAAAATGAACAATTGGTGATAATCTAATGTTGCCACATATCTCTTTTCCGTGACATATGTTATCACATATTTTCTTTTTTTGTGACATATGTTGTCACATATATCCTTTTTGTTGGGGCACATGCAGATAATTCTGTGGTATTTTTTATAACAGAGGTTATATATGTTGTCATAGACACCACATTTCTTTCTTTCCATCATACTTGACATTTGTTCCATCAAAATAAAAATAACTAGAATAATCGTTAATATTAATAATATCAGCAAAAATGAACAATTGGTGATAATATAATGTTGCCACGTATTTCCTTTCTATGACATATGTTACCACATATCTTCCTTTTTGTGACATATACTGCGACATATATCCTTTCTATTGGGGTACATGCACACAATTTTGTAGTGTTTGTTACAATAGAGGTTATATATGTTGCCACAAACCATATTTATTTCTTTTCATCATAATTGAAATTTGTTCCGACAAAATAAAACTAAGAATAATAATCATTAATATTAATATTATCAACAAAAATGAACACTTCACCAATTGTTTTATACAACTTATTAATAAAAAGGTAATTCACAATTGTATACATAACCATTAACATACTCATCAAACTTTGTTTTTTTACGTCTAGGCATTTGTGGGTCTTCATTGTTACTAACATAACCACTCTGAGCCTTTAAAATTCCATAATTCCATATGAGTGAAGCATATCTCATGCGAAGGGTTTCAAAACTAATTCCATAAAACGGTATTTGTAGTCCAACACTCAAAAACTCAACGTATGCAACAACAAAAAGTTCACAATCTCTGCATGGTATATCATCAATTAGAAAATATAATAACATCACATTTCAATAGTGGTAAGACAAAAAAATGTGATATTTATAGACTATTGCTTGCTTGTTGGCAATACTAGTAACATCTCTGACTTTGCATGAGTGATATTTGTTCTTTCCTTGGTAAGATTCAAGAACTGACCAGTTGGTTCGGTCTTTTTGAAAAAAAATTCAAGGTACTTTGGCAACAATGTATTTTGAATCTCGGAGCACAATTTTCTGTTAGTCCTTGATGAGGTGCTAAGAAAGTCCACCAGATATACTAAACTCTTTGATAGTGCCAACAATTTTTTTGTCTTTCTTTTTCACTTCCTCCTTCTCATTCTCCTTCTCCTTGTCATTCTCCTTCTCTTCCTTCTCCTCCTCCTTCTCCTTCTCCTTGCCTTTTGGATTTGAGTGTGATACTGAAGCATTAGTCATTAATTTTTTTTCTTTCATTAATTATAGATAGTGACTGGGAAATAGATTTTTTTGCCTCCTACACTTCAAAGGTTGTGAAATATTCTTGAATGTACGAACATCAATATTACAAGTCATTTCCTTAAAGATATCAGTGAGTTCTTTAACATGACTAATAGAATAATCATGTTGTTGCTCACATTCTTCGCATAGACAAAAAATATTTGATGTTAGTAGATGAAGCAACACCAATAAAAGATTGAGTTGCTGTTATGGATGAAGTTTCTTGTATCATTGCATCTACAAGGTACATAATAAATAATTTAGAGTTTACAATTGATTATAAATTAATAATGAGTAGCAATTCATACTTAACACATATGGATATTATGTTGTCACAACCTACTGTTGCAATAAATGAATTTTACGTTGCCACAGCTGAATCCTATATTGCCACAGATCACAATTTTGTTGTCCTAACGCATAGGTGAGATGTTTCAACATATGACAACTCATGCACCAACATATCACTAAAATGTGATAACATACAATACATCTTCAACAAATGAAATATATGTTGGACAACTGAACAAGACTATATTTCTAAAATCATATCAACAAAATGACCACATAAAGAATAACAAAAGCAACAAAAATGACTTTTCACTTAATGTTAATAGTACAAATATATTTTCTCAAAATTATGATTTTTCTTGGGTTTGTTGATTTTCTTTTGAAAACAATAAATAATAGGTATCATTACATTATTTATTCAATTTTCACATCTATAGAACGATTTATTGTTCATTAATCCAAGAATTTTTTTTTACTATTGTTTGAAAATTGTAAAATCTTTCAAAAAAATAACTTACCCATTTTATGTCGAACATGATTTCAGTTCAGAAAGAGGAGAGAGTCACGACCGGAGATGAGGAGGAAGATAATGGAGATAGTCGGAAAGAAAGATAATGGAGACAGTCGAATTTTCGGATTTCTAAGGAAGAAGAAGAACAAAAAAAGAGAACGTTGGGAGAAGAGAGAAAAATGAAATACTTTTTTATTTTTTTAATGGTATGGATTGAATTATAAAAGTGTTTTTCTTTTTGTATTTTATAAAATATAAAAAAATTTAAAAATATTAATTTGATCCCAAATTTACTTAATTACATTTTAAAGAAGATTTGACATTTCTTGGTCAATGATCACAAAAATAAATAAATAAATTATTTGACACATTTCTTTTAATTCTCTCAAGTTTTGGGTTTTGATTTTGTAGTAGTGTCTAGGGGTGTTAAAAATGAACCCAAACATATATAACCAGCCCAATTCGCCCAGAATTTTAAAAGTTGGGCTCAAGATAATTTTGAATTGGGTTCAATCTCAACCCATTCAAGTTTAACCATTTGAGGAGAATTCTCAATTGAGCCCAATTCAATCTCCAATTTCAACCCGTTTTAATTTTTTTAGGTATGTTTCTTTATTTAAAGGTATAAATTATTATCTATTTAACATCTTTTGGAATTTATCTATCAATTTGTTATTTTTTTAATAAAAAATTCTTGAGCGAAAATTCAAATTGTGATTATAAAAGTTAATTATCAATAGTTAAATTATTGAAATTAATCGGGTCAAATTGAGCGGGTCAAGACCCAACCCATTTTTTAGCCCATTTGAGCCCAAAGTAAACTTGGACGGGTCAAGACCCAATCCAATTTCTACTCAATCAATTATAATATTTAACAGCGTGTCCATTAATAACTTTGGGGAGTAATGGAAAATGGAAAATATGAGAAAGCAGGTAAACGGAAATGTCATCATTACTCCGTCGGAGAAAAGCTTTACTCTCCATTTACACTCGGAGTAATGGGTATGCCACCGAGTCAAAAAGGAGAGGACTCACATCGGCGCCTCCCATCCAGGTTGGGGTTACAGAGTCAGCCGGTCGAGGTGTGTTTGCCACTCGGAGAATCGGTGCTGGCGAACTCATCCACACTGACAAACCCATCCTCTCTCACCCTTCTCTTTCTTCACTTCATAGCGTCTGTTATTTCTGCCTCAAAAATGTAGCATCAAATCTTCCCTTTTGTAGTGACGAATGTAGACAACAATCCAAGGTATATGTATGAACCCTTTTTTATGATATGTAGTTCTGGATATTGGCAAGGATAAGAAATAAAGACAAATTATTGTGAATTCTCCATGATTTTGAACCAATTTAGTGAAATGCCAATAGGGTTCCTTACTGTCCTCAGATAAATTCATAATTTTGGACCTTAAAACAAGCTCGATGTATTCACTTCTAACTCATGTCATCTTACTGTTTTAGATTTTTTACGACACAGAAAAGCAAGCAGATTGGTCACGCTTTCATGAATACTGCCGGTATGAACAGTTTCTACTTTTCCATCCATCTTCCATCAAATATTACTTGTTTGATACAACGTGTTCTTGCTTATATTGTATATGGTTTTTATTACATGGTTCACTTCGATGCATACCATCTTTATTCATGAGAAATACAGTTTTGTATAGGTTAAGAACACTAGTTTCAAGTCTGAATAAGATAATAAAGGGCATGTTTCGCAATGTTAATATGTGCCAACAAAGAGAATAATTGAAGCATTTCTACATCTATCAACACTCAAAAATATTTGATTTTTTTTTTGAAACTGGTAACATTGTATTCCTCAGCATTAAGGGTATGCTGGCCACCTCCAAAAGTGTTAGTTACATAGAAAAACCAACAAAAAACAAGACTACTTACAAAGCTCCTATGAAATCCACAAGTTGAATTTCTGCTTCTATGTTCATTTCTTTACACCAAAAACCTAAAGTGGTAATTACTTTCCACTTAATCTTCTCTATAGTGCATTCTTTCCCTACAAAAATTCTCTGATTTCTCTCCTTCCAAATGCTCCACCAGATACAAGCAGGTACGGTTCTCCACCACCTCCTCTAGCTTTTACTACCTCCCCTTCTGACCCAACAACTTAGTAGGTCTGCTGTATGTTCTGGCATAATCCAATTTAGACTCATTATATTGGTAAATAGAGCCCGTACTTGTGTTGTTACTTTGCAGTGGAGAAACAGATGATTGTTGGTTTCTAGGGCCTCTTTACAAAGATAACATCTTGAGGGAATAATTTTTCCCCTCTTTTGAAGTTTATCATGTGTCAGGCAAGCTCTCCTAGTTACCAACCATGTGAAACACTTCACCTTAGTATTCGATTTCATTAAGTTAAACAAATATATTTTTAAAATTTTTATATATTTTGTCTAAGTTAAGCTTCAGGGTACTATGGTAATGGTCCCATGTACCATATGTTAGGGGATAAATGATGTGAGATAACTTACATTACATTTTTAGAATTGTTTGCTTTTTTGAATACTTACATTTTCGGAGTAACTCCAGAACTTAAGAAGAAGGGGATTTCATCTATGCTTTAGAGATCGTATGTGTGGTGCACCCAGAGAAAACAATGGCCATCTGTTTCAACACTGTCCTATAACGGGACAATTGTGCCAACTTTGTTTGAACATGGTAGGACTAGGATGGTCTATGCCAGCAACAAGTTGTGATTTATTGAAGTGCTGGAACTATAATGGTGGTGTTGATGTAATTCTCACAAGAGAAACTACAATATAATGCGGAAATCAAAAGACAAGAAATAAATATAGATAGATAGACACAAAAAGAGGAAACAAAGAGCAACCTAAGGGTATATTAAACCCAAAGACCTCAATTCGTTAATCTAACAAGAAGCACCTAGCTCTTACGACGACGTCGAGGGAATCAATATCCCAAGTAACCGGCGTTTTTAAACAAGGTTCAACAAAAGGTTATACCAAGCTCTCAAACACTCAAACTCAAACATGAGTTTCAGTTTTTCAACATCAATATTCAAACAAGTCTAACCTAAAATGAACCCTTAAATGCCTATTTATAGTTTTAGGGCATTATTACATAGATGGGCCCAAAAGTGAACCGAAATGTCCATTGGGCGAGCCAAGTCGGGCTCACCTAGTGACTCGGCGATCCGCCCAAGAGCTTTGGCGATGTATCTAGCTTGGCTCCTGGCACCTTGGTCAATGGGCGACACGCCGAATGCTCTCCAGCTCGCCGAATGAGCAGTCACTCTTTTGTAGCTCCTTGGGACCTTAGGCGATCTTGGAACCCTCGTCAAGGGAGTTTGGCGAGTCGTCGAAGTGGTTGTCAGCTCGCCGAATGGAGCAACGTCTTCACTTGCTCCTTCTTGCTTCGTTAGACCTCCCACACTCCAAACTGTCATCCACACATTGTGTTGCTCAACTGGGAGCTCCTTCAAAGCGCATTTGTTACCATGCAAGGCATGGAATCCCCTCCTTGACATCATCTCAAGCCCAAGAGCCTCCATCCTTGTGAACAATCCATCAATTTGTTGAAGTTCGTGAGTGGGTGGCTTTGAGGCAATCTGGATTGCATCATACTCCCCTTCTTGAAAAGGATTCGTCCTCGAATCCATACCTTGCAAAACCATAGGGGAAGCAAACAAGAACAAGATCCTCATGGCATGAGGGTTAGCGTTAGCAATATCAATTTCACTACCATGCCATGGATGCACAAATTTAACATATAACCAAGCATCAAAATGATCAACAAAGGGTTTGTAACCCATCAAAGCAAAAGATACTTGGCCACTTAAGAAACATTGACAGGGGTAGAGCGAAGGAACCAATACACATAAACAATCTCACATGTAAGTCCTCATTGGTTCTACATTCAAACAAGCACAAGGCCTCCCTTATGTCAAACAACAAATGACACTTGTCATCTTGACCAAGCATCACTTCACAAGTGCCACAAGTCAAGTTACTACCGGGGTCCCAGCTTGTATATGGTGGACATTATGGAATGAGAGGAGCTCCCGAATTTTTGAAGGCAAAAGCAATTCTGTGTAGAAAGTCAAGATGAATTGTATTCTTTTGTTTCATTTTTGGTGTAAAGAAAACTATGTAGAGGAGACCGAATCACTAGTTGAGATGATATGTTCCTTGTGAAGCAGTAGTCCTAAGCATGGTTGGGTTTGTAATAGATAGCACTGTTATGGTGCATATATATATATATATATATATATATATATATATATATATATATATATATATATATATATATATATATATATATATATATATATATATATATATATATATATATATATATACACACACATGTGAGCAGTTTCCAAAAAAAAAAAACAAACTTCAAGAGTAACCTTTTGAGAAAGATACTTTTTATGGTCGTTTTTGAGAAAGATATACTTATTGCTTGAATGAATAAACTTCGCCATCCTCTAGCTATAAGTGGTCCACACATGGAGCGTGTTAAATTCTCAGGTTTCCTATAGGCTATAATGTGAATTTCTTTTGACAGGTCTGATTTGGATATTCCAATCATTCTGCTTTTCTGACTAGCAGAAAAATTCGAGTATAAAGGTTGTCTGCATAAGTAGATTCTTTATTATGTTTTCTTGTTTAGTTTCTGTTACCAAATACGCTCGACCTTAATTTTTGTTGGAAACTAATAAGCAGAAACTTACTTCTATAGTTGGAAGATTGATGATATATTAAAAAATAGAGAAAGGATCTTAGAAAAAAATATGAGGGTGTCACAATTTTATTCTCCTATTTTCCCCATTTGAAGTCATTGCCCATTTTGTACTATAAAACCTAAACCAAATTGATGTCTAATACTGAATGTCTAAATCTCAATCTCATGTCTGTGGCAAAATAATAAAGATAATGTACAATTTATTTATTCACCCTTTTCAGCTTTTGCCGTGCTGAATTGTGCACCCAAAGGGCAGTGCAACATTATTTGTTTCGGAACAATTGCCTTCGTTGCCATCTTCTCAAACTCAACAGATACTCTTTCCACATGTAATGGAAGGAAATATGAACATATGATATTTAACTTCCATTCCATCTTATTCTTCTGCCGACAAACCATAGATTATGGTTTTGTATATGAGGATAGGATATATGTTGGAGGTCTAGATCGTTTGTGGGAAGGGTACATGGTCACCTTATATAGTCTCGGACAATTCTCCCCTCATGAGCTAGCTTTTAAGATTGAGTTAGGGCTAAGATCCATTTCTTTACTTGGTATCAGTGCAAAACTCATCCCAGTTCTCATTTCCGATGTTGAACCCCCATATTAAATTACCCACGCACTAGATGTCCACCTTGGGCGTTAGGGTGTGTGAAGAGTCCTACATCGTCCCTTTAAGAGATGTGTGATTTCTTTAATATGACTTGGACAACCATCACCCCTTGAGCTAGGCCCAAGATCCATTTTTTACATTATATCATAGCCAGACGCATCCCATTGTATGTTTCCGATGTTGGGCTCCTCCCCGTCTTATATTGTCCATGCTCCAGATGTCCAGTCCGGGGCATGAAGGGGTGTTGGAGTCTCACATTGGTGGGAAAAAAGTGTACATGATCTCTTTATAGGGTCTTGGGCAATCCTCCCTCGTGATCTAGCTTTTGGCATGAGTTAGGACTTAGGCCTAATATGCATATCTTTACAATATGAGTGTAGGAGAAAATCATCCTGTGTTTCATGGTACTATTAGCCATTAAGCTGTGAATAACTATTGGAGTTGTTTTAGATAATATATATCTGATCTAATGACTTATCATTTTTTTTTTAACATTACTGATCTAGTTACTTATCTTTGTGAGTTACATATTCTCATTTTGCTTGTTCTTGCTCTGAAGAACTCAAGGCCTAAAGTATCCGCTTCTGGTCAAGAGATTGGCTTGCACAATTATATCTGGAGCGGCCACTCCAAAAACTCTTGACATACTTCAGCCAGCAACATTATCTTCCGAAATGATTTTACTGGTGAGTACTTCAGGAGTTCAGGTTGAGCCTTTTTCTTAGCAGTTGGAATTCATGTTGGTGATGTTTTTATTAAAACTTCAAACTATTAACTTCCTTTGCTAGCTGTTTTCTGATCCTTGAGATTCTGTACTGTATCTCTTTTACTGTAAACCTCGTTCTGAAATCAAATAACAGGCGAGTATCAGCATGTAAACACAGATAAAGTATCTTTGGTTACTAGAGGTGACCATTTCTTTTATAGGACTCCATCGTCTGATTGTGAAGCATTTTAATAAAAAAAAAGGTTAAAAATAACTTCATTTTTTACAACTTCTTGAACTTTTTTGACAATGAACTTCTTGAACTTTATACTGTGAAGAAGCCTAGTTTCCAAACCAACTGTGTTTTCAGTATCCTATTTTCAGTTCCCTTTGATTTGGTTGCTGTAGAAGATAAAATAATGGGAGACAAACAGTTCAGACAAACAATACTTTAGAGTACAACTACTTACTTTTTGCTTCCTAGGGTGGGTTAGCTTGCAAATATTCAATAAATTATGACTGGAAAAATATTTGCAAGATTTTCTTTTCTTATTGGTTAAAGATTTTTTTGCAATCACAATTTACTAAATGCTGATGGTGATAAACCTTGGTTAAAACCAGTGTTGGGGGGAGGCATACTATAGGGTGGCTGAACCAGTCAGGTATTGTTAGGAGCAATTGTCTTCATCAATGGTATTATTATCATGTTTCAGATGCCCTGTACCTCGGTTGTTATATTCTTCGCCTTCTAAAACTAGGTGCGACATAAGTTGGTCACTTCACTTCACTAAGACAAGTAGACAACGCTTCAATGCAGGCATTAATGCAGTAGGTGCACACTTTATCGTACATGAGTTTTATCTTGAACAAAGCGGCATTAAATAATATTTCTTCCTTCCCATTTTATGTGAAAGTGTTTGACTAGACACAAACTTTAAGAAATTAAACAAGACTTTCGACGTGTAAGCCAAATGTTTGCAAAGATCAAAATTATTCTTTTGAACGATTGTTGGTGAAAGTTCTGCATGTTTTTTCATTTTCTCTCTTCCTACAAAAGATGAAATTTTATATCTAGTGGTTTCCAAATAAGTCATGCCGTGAAGGGTAAAATGAAGATACTAAGATTAGATGGTTTCTGAAAAGAGAAGGGTATTTCAGCGGAGGCAACACATAGGTGATTTCTTCCTATATGTCCAAGTCTTAGTGGACAAAATTATTCGGTACCTGTGCTGGTGGGAGATAGTAGGTAACCCCATCGAATTAGTTGAGTTGCGCAAAGATGGCCTGGACACCACAATAATAAAAAGAAAAGAATGGTGTCATTCTTTTTTGGGACAAGCTAAAAATGGAAGTATGTCAGGGACAGAGGCAGTAATATTTAAATTTGTAGTTTTTCAATTTCTTTGGCTCAGAGTAGTCCAAAGTAAATTATTACTGGCAAAGAAAAAGTGGTTGGAAAATGCTCCCAGGCACAGTTCCCAAGTTCTTTCTATCTCCTACTTTATAGGTTTGCTGAACTCCTTTCCCGGTGACCCATTCACCAGAATAGGTCACTTCAATCTTGCTTGTACACATCACGTGAACTCCCCCCCCCCCTGAAAAAATTACCAGCCTCTGTGCTACAAGGACAAAAGATGGGGGAATCAGTGCTGTTAGAGGTCTTATGGAGGGTCCTTGGGTTGTTTGTGGAGACTCTAATGCCACCAGTTCTCCACAGAGAAGAGAAGTTTCAAAGTAGATCTAGAGAAATGGTAGAATATTTTGACTTTATTGTAAAAGAAGGGTTTTTAATGATTTGGGCAGGGCTTAAACATTGTGCTCCAGATAAGGCACCTGGGCCGGATGGATACACTATGTGATTCTTTCGTTCTTGTTAGGACGTAGTAAAAGAAGATGTTATGTAAACTTTGAGGAATTTTCACACAGATATTTTGAGAAGAGCTTTAATGCATCATACACAACTATTATACCTTAGAAGACTGGGGACAGAGAGTTGAGATATTTTAGACCTATTAGCCTAAATTGGATCAGTTTAAATTTTTTATATCTGAAGTGTTGACTGAGAGATTAAAAACAGTGATCTCCAAGCCAGTTGATAGAAATCAGGTGACTTTCATAAAGGAGAGGCAAATAGTGGATCCAACTCTGGTGGCCAATGAGTGTGTTGATTCTAGATTAAAGATGAAGACAACTGGGATTCTATGTAGACTGTTAGTGTTTAACATAGGAGTATAAGAGCTGATTGAAGAAGAAAAAGGAAAAGTGAAGTTCATTGATTAATTTGAGACGCAATAAATACATCGCAGCCTAACTAAGATGATGTAAAGTAGTGCTAAAATATCTGCTAAAACTTAGTTACTGCTTGCTGAAATTGAGGAACTAATCCTTAACAGTAGCTAACAAAGTTTTAATCTGACCGGAAACAGAAAACAGTTAAAAAATAGCAATTTATTCTGGTGCGCACTTCCTCAACATTCTTCTGCCCTACGCCATCTTTTAGCTTCAATTTAGGTCAGTTCTAGAAGACAACTGCAACACTCCTCCTGGCTCAAGAACTGCATAGTCCAAGCTTCATTCTAAGGAATTCAAACCTGTTAACATGAAATGGCTTAGTGAATACATCAGTAAGTTAATCTTCTGACTTGCAATAAACCTATTTCACCTCTCCATTCCCTGAGAAAGTACAATTTGACATTAAAATGTTTTGTTTTTCCATGAAAAACTGGATTTTGAGAAATTGCAACGGCTGCCTGATTATCCATAAAAACTTCCGTGCTTTCTTGTTGCTCCAGATCCAGATCTAACGTAATCTTCCTTAGCCAAAGAGCTTGATTAACAGCTGCTGTTGCTGGCTTGCAGCTATAAATTCAGCTTCTGCAGTTGACTGTGCCACGATACCTTGCTTCTTTGAGCACCATGAAAAACATCCTGAACCAAGGCTGAAACAATAACCTGAAGTGTTTTTCATGTCATCATCTGACCCAGCCCAATCACTATCAGAATACCCTTGCAACTTGAAGTTCTGACTTTTCGAACCTAACACCATAGTCCAAAGTTCCCTTGACATACCTTATCACTCTTTTCGCTGCTTTCATGTGCATTTCACTTGCACAATTCAGAAATCTAGACAAGACACTTACTGCTTGCAGAATGTCAGGTCTCGTGGCAGTGAGATACATGAGATCCAAACCATACTTCTATAACTTGCCTCGTCAACCTTGTCACTACCATCAGCTGTAATCAGCTTTTCTTTCTGAATCATTGGAGTGTTCATAAGTTCGCAATCTTCCAATTTAAACTTCTTCATTATCTCCCTTGCATATTTCTTTTGACAAATGAACACTTCATTGTGGATTTGACAAATCTAAAGTTAGATATTTCTCCCAAGTCTGTCATTTCAAACACTTTCTTCATCTCTACCTTGAATTCATCTATCATTTCAAGATTGTTGCCTGTTACATGAAGATCATCAACATAATGTGATAAAACCACAATATCAAAATCTCTTTTTATAATTAATAGAGTTGATTCACTTTGGCTTTTCTTAAAACCTAAGCCTTGCAAGTGATCATCAATTTGACTGTACCAAGCCCTTGCAAGTGATCGTCACGTCCCTTTACGGAAAAACCTTGAGGTTGATCCACATAAATTTGCTCCTGTAGAAAACCATTTAAAAGGCGAATTGACATCTAATTGAAAGATTTTCCAACCTTTTTTAGCAGCAATAGCTAGTAACAGCCTTATAGTATCAAGCCTAGCAACTAGAGCAAAGGTTTCTGAATAATCAACTCCAAAAATTTGTGAGTAACCTTTCACAACAAGTCTTGCCTTGAGCTTGTTAACAGATCCATCAGCATTCAATTTCGCGCGATAAACCCACTTCACACCAATGATCTTCCTATGTAGTGGTTTTTCCACAAGCTGCCAGGTCTCACTCTTCTCAATCATTGCAAGCTCCTCCTCCATTGCAGCTTTCCACTTGGGATCTGAAACGGCTCCTTCAAATCCAGAAGGCTTAAAATGGCCACATTGCATCTCTGGTATATGTCAGAGAGCGACATTGTTCCTCTCACAGGTTGATCATCAATGTTCTCATCTGAATCTAGTAGATTTCTTGTGATCTACTTCTTGTTAACTTCTTCCCAGTCCCATTGCTCTTTCTCCATAAAAAAATACATCTCTGCTTACCATAATTTTTCCTGTATGAGGCTGAAAAGTTTTGTAAGCTTTGGAGATTGTACTATAACCAATAAAGACTCCAGGTTCAACTTTCTTATCTAACTTGCCCCTCTTAACCTGTGGAATATGAGACAAACAAAAACAACCAAAGATTATTAAGTTTTGTAAGGACGGCTTATACACGTGCCATGCCTCAAAAGGTGTCTTTTCCTTCACGGCTTCTGTAGGCAACCTGTTCAGCAAAAAAACAGCAGTATTAGCTGCTTCTGCCCATAACTTTTTTGGTAGGCACTTCTCATATAACAAGCATCTGGACATCTCCATTATCGATCTGGTTTTCCTCTTTCACTGACACCATTTTGCTGCAGAGTATATGGAACAGTGAGTTGATGCTCCATTCCTGCATTTTCACAAAACTTTTCAAATCGATCAGATGTGTACTTGGTACCATTAACTGATCTAAGCATTTGAATCCTGCAACCACTGTGGTTTTCTACCAAAGCTTTGAATTTCCAGAACACTTCAGGCACTTCAGATTTGAACCTGAGAAAATAAATCCAACACATTCGTGTCATATCATCAATGAATGCTATAGAATATTTACTTCCGTTAAGAGAAGCAGTCCTATGTGGTCCACACAAACCAGTATGGTCTAATTGAAGCTTCACTGATGCTCTCTAAGTTGCCTTGGCAAAAGGCGTCCTACTTTGCTTTCCCAATTGACATGTGCTGCAAGTTGCATGTTCATCCTCCATAAGTGGTAGTCCTCGAAGCATATCTTTCTTCAGCATGTACAAGTGTGCACTGTGAGGGACATGTCCGAGTCTCTTGTGCCATATAGTTGTTGTCATCTCTTGGCTCGGATAGGCAGCCAATTTTTCCTCCATTGGCAAAGGAAAAACACTTTCCTCTCATTTTAACTTGACAGATTTGTTGGCCCTTTGGATCAAAGATCACACACTTCTTGTCCTCAAACGTAAGCTTAAAACCATTGCTCTTTCCACCTTTGTTGTCGTTGCTCGAATTGCTATAAGTTGCAGCAACTTCTGTTGATGTAGCATAGCTCTTCTTGAACTTCTGTTTCCTACCTTTGCCTCCAGCATTGAACTGATGCCTTGCTTGCAAAGCTCCTTCAACAGTCGACTCGTTCCTCACCATTCTTAGTGGTTCCTGAGCTTACAAGGAGTTTAAAAGTTCCGCCAAAGTAAAGTTTTACAGATCTTTTGTATTTTCTAGTGAAGCGATTGTTGCTTCAAAGTTTTCATGTAAAGTAACAAGGATTTTTCTGCACAATCCTTGTATCAGAAAGTTCGGCACCAAGTTTATTGGTCAGACTAATAAGTTTAGCTGAGTACTCTTTAATTGTCTCAGATTCCTTCATTTTTTGCATTTCAAATTCCCTCACCAGGTTTAAGACCTTCATGCCTTGAATTCTTTCATCTCCATAATATTCCTTTTTCAGAAAGTCCCATATTTTCTTAGCCGATTTAAGAGTCATGATTCTAGAAAAAATAGTAGGAGATACTGCAGCATAGAGACATGCCTTCGCCTTCGACTTCCTTGTTTTCTTCTCTTTGTGAGTTTTAATCTGAGCCATTGTAGGATTGTCTGGTAAAGATCACATGCATCCATGTAGGCTTCCATCCTAACAGCCCAAACCTGATAGTTTTCTCCATAAAAAATTGGCAGAGCAATTGATGAAAGAATACCTCCACCTTCCATTATTCTGCAAGCTAATTTATGGAATGGTTTGATTATGTTTGGGTTTCACTCAATATAACTCACAAATTCTCACAAGTCTCTTAAGAACTAAATGGCTTTGATACCAATGTTAGTGTTTAACAGAGGAGAATAAGAGAGGAGAATAAGAGCTGATTGAAGAAGAACAAGGAAAAGTGAATTTTATTGATTAATTTGAGATGCAATAAATACGAGGCCGGTTCCAAAAGGGCAACAAAATTCTTCAAAAATTCCAAAAGGGCAACAAAATTATTTATCAAACCGAAAGGGCAACAAATTAAGATGTCGTTCAATTCTGTTTAAATTAGGGTATCCGTCGCAAGGAGCGGATACCCATGCGACTTGTGAGGCGAATCGACATTTAGCCTTGTAAGGCTTAGCCGCCATGTGTGCCTTATAAGGTGCATGGGTGTCCGTTTGCAGAAAATTGTAGAGTTGAGTAAACCACATTAACAAAAGAGTTAACTTAAAGCAAAAAGTTCTCACAACAATTTTTTTTTGGCCAAAGTTATTTGCGGCCCTTCAAAGTTGTCCTGATTATTCATTTAGACACCTCAACTAGACCTAGTACCTATTGAACACCTCTACCACCCTAGATTTGAACCGTCTAAGCATTTTTTTTTCACTTTTCATAAACCGTGTGGCGCGTGTATTTAAGCTCCCCACGTTATCCGGCGTGTATATAATGACCATTTAACAACTACCACATGTATCTGACGTGTATTTGTAAATGTCTTGATTGGGAAAACTTCTAAATCGTTAACTTTGATAGAACTCTCTCTCTCTCTCTCTCTCTCTTCGCCATTTCTTTCAAATTAAAGCTCTCCATCTTCGCGATTTCTTCCAGATTGAAGTTGGATTCGTCTTGTTTGTGTTACGATCTTGAAGATTTCCAGATTGTAAGTTAGCATTGTTAATGTTTTTTACATGATTTGTTAAATGAATTCCAAAAAGCTAGGGTCTTGTAAAAATATAGGGTTTGTGATTTTTGCGAATATTTTGTCCCTTCTTTACTATTACCCAGAAAATAGGAGTAGGAAGTGTAACACTTGTCGTCAAATGTATGCCTTGACATAAGCATGCATGCTAGCAGGCTAACATATATATATATTGCCCTAGACCTATTCTCTAGTAGTGTCAACACTGTAGTTTCATGTAATAAAAAAATCTTTTCTTCGTAATTTATTTTAGATAAAATGAACAAAAATAATAAATAAACTTTATTCAAATTTCAAACAAATAAAATTTTTAAAATATAATTAAAAAACTACATAAATAAAAATGAAAAATTAAGAAAATTTGAAATAAATAAAATTATAATTAAATCAACAAGGCTCCTGGCCCTGACCCTGTGCACTTTTATTGTGAATCTTTTAGTGTTGAATCAAATCAACATTGTAGTTTCATGTGATATATTTTTACAGTGTTGAATTAAATCAACACGGTATAAGTTTCACGCGGTATATAGTTCAACGAAAATAAAAGTAAAATAATTCAATCAATAGTCAAAAATTAATTGATGAAGTGATAAAAAATCTTTTCTTCGTATTTTTTTATACAAAGATAATGTTGTATTCATCAGCATATTAATGTTGAAGACCTCCAAAAATTGGTTTCCAACAAGAGAAAAAACAAAAAGGTTAATAGATTACAAAGTGCCTATAAAATCCAAAATTTGTGGAGCTTCTTCTGTCCCTTTCTCTTTACACCAAAAATAAAAAGTAGTCAAGCAATTTCATTTGACTTTATCTATTGAATCAGCTTTGATATCATAGCATCTGCTATTTCTTTCTTTCCAAATACACCACCAAATGTATGATGGTATTATACTCCACCACTAATTCTTAGATTTTCTCCCCTCTTTGCTGATCCAGCAACTAAGTAGATCTGTTGTATGCTGATCCAGCAACTAAGTAGATCTGTTGTATGCTCAGGCATAATCCATTATGTATGTGTTAGTCCCAAAAAAAGGTTCCACAACTGTGTTGTCACTTTGCAATGGAGGAACAAATGGTTGTTGGTTTCCTCTCTCTCATTACAGTGAGAGCACCAAGAGGCAATATAGAAACCCCTTTTTTTCAATTTCTCATGAGTGGAGCATGCTCTTCTTGCAACCAACCAAGCGAAACACTTTACCTTGGTTGGCACCTTGTTCCTCCAAATCTGCTTCTAGGGCCAAGCTTAAAAGGCTTCCATAAAGTGAATAAAAATGTTGGTGTGTCAGCATGCATGCTTATGTCAAGGCATGCATTTGACAAGTGTTACACTTGCTACTCCTATTTATACATCGGTTCGAAGTTATCATAATTTTATGGGATAATGCACAAGTACCCCCTCAACCTATGCTCGAAATCTCAGAGACACACTTATACTATACTAAGGTCCTATTACCCCCTGAACTTATTTTATTAATAATTTTCTACCCCTTTTCGGCCTACGTGGCACTATCTTGTGGGCCTAACGCTGATTGACTTTTTTTTCAAGCTAGTGTCACGTAGGCCGAAAAGGAGTAGAAAATTACTTATAAAATAAGTTCATGGGGGTAATAGGACCTTAGTATAGTATAAGTGTGTCTCTGGAATTTCGGGCATAGGTTGAGGGGGTACTTGTGCATTATCCCTAATTTTATTAATTATTTCATCTTAAGTTATAATACTGATAATGATGTAATTTTTTTTTTCATTTTGATATAGAGATGAATCAAGAAAATTTTTGCATATCAAGAGCCAATTAAGTATGATGTTTTAAGTTATAATACTGATAATGATGTAATTTTTTTTTTTCATTTTTTGATATATAGATGAATCAAGAAAATTTTTGCATATCAAGAGCCAATTAAGTATGATGTTTTAACATTAGAAGATAAACATCGGTCTAAAAAAATTGGGAATGGTGATATAAGTGTGACAGAAACACGTTTAACAGTGCGGAGACATGTTTATGAATTATGGCAACACTTACAAAATAATCCACTTCATACACATACTAAATTATTTTGATTACACAAGTTTTAGAGGTGTTCTTGAAGTAGGAAGCATTCTGTGCGATGCAAGCGTTATTATTGTTTTGGTTGAAAGGTGGCGTCCAAAGACTCCTACCTTTCATATGAGAACCGGTGAAAATAACAATAACTATGCAGGATATGGAAGATACGTTCAATATGGTTGTTGATGGTACACCTGTTCTACTAACAAACGCTAAATCCATGGATTTGTTTACTAGACAAACTTTAATTTATAATTTAACCGGGTTGTTTCCTGCGGAAGACTGCTTTCATGGTTTTAGAATTTTTTCAGCGTCATTAGTTAATTATATAGAAACTTCAAATGTAATAAACGATAATTCCACCGAACTAGAGGTACAACAAAAGTTTAGATTATACTTATTTTGGTTGCTTGGAGGAACATTATTTCCTGATTTATCAGGAAATAAATTTAATTCAGATTTTTCATTGAAATGGGTGACTTACAAGCTTGGGGAGCTGCCACGCTTTCATACTTGTACCATTCATTATGTTGCGACGTTTCCATGTTTCTAATTACAATGGAGGGTTTGAATAATATGATACAGGTAGCCAATATCTATGGGTGGATGTCTGGTTTTAAGGTAGGGAATGGATAGCAAGAGCTCCTTTCAAAGTGGTTTGCTTTACTTGGCTAGTTGTTTGGAAAGCACGTCTCACTCATGATAAATTTCAAAGAAGGGGTTTTCATCTCTGTTCAGGTGTTTTCTATGCCATCAGGAAGCTGAAACCAATGGGCATCTTTTCTTGCATTGTTCAATTACCAGACAACTATGGCAACTTTTTGCAGCTTTAGCTCAAATTGTTTGGGTGATGCCTCAGAGTACGTTTGACCTAATATGTAGTTGGAACAATATACAAGGAGAAACTGATCACAAAGAGTGGTGGAAGATCGTTCCAGCTTGCATATGGTAGACAATTTGGAAAGAGAGGAATGCAAGATGTTTTGAAGGTAGGTGCAGTTCAATCCAGAAGATCAAGAGCTCCTGCATTTCTCTTCTTTATTTTTGGTGTAAAGAAAAGTTAGTTGATGATATTGAATCATTACTAGACTTTATGGCCTCTTGTAAGTTCTGTTCGAGGTTGTATCTGTAGATATGATATACCAGGCCTTTTTTAGGGTGCTGATGAATATAACCTGTTACCAATTTCAGAAAAAAAGGTAGGGAATGGAGATAACGCAAGTGCTTTACTTCGGTGTTTTGTGATGCAAAAGTGGAACAATTAAGTCATCTCAGAATAATTTTGACACTTTTTGAGGCATTCTCTGGAATCTGGATTACATGTAAATTGGAGGAAAAGCATGCTCACTCCAGTGAATGAAGTTATAGATCCACAACGACTGGCTGACGTTTGTTTTCCCTATTCCTGCAAAAATCGAGAAAAGGATTAATGCTATTTGAAGAAACTTTATTTGGCAAGGAAATAATGAGAAGTGAAGCTATCACTTAGTTAGTGGAAAGATTTGACGCAAAGCAAGAAATCTGGGGGATTAGGCATAAGAGACTTAAAGCTACATAACAAAAGTCTACTTATGAAATGGTTTTGAAGGTTTTGTAGGGAAGATCAAACCCTATGTAAGGAGATCATCACTGAAATATGGCTCAGACAGATTCTGGATTGCAAGAGCAGTAACAACATCATATGGACTAGTGTATGGAGGTCCATCAGGCTCTTTGCCCATTTTTGGCGCATTGTGGTAGAGAACAGAAGGAAAAACATCCTTCTGGGAAGACACTTGGTTAGGACATTACCTTTGAAAGACATTTTCAATTATATGAAGGTGCTAAATTTGAATCCTGAAGTTACAGTAGGAGACAATTGGGATCAGCAGGGATGGAACTTCAACTTTAGAAGTGAACTAAATGATTGGGAACTGCCTAGACTCATAGAATTTTTTAATGTTCTTGAGCAATTCAAGGGGACTACAGTGGAGGGGGATAGGGTTAAAAATGGTAAGGCATTGTAATGGACTTTTTGTGGTGGATTCAGCATACTCACTATTCAGCCAACATGGTCAAAAGACTTTGTTGTGGAGTTGGAAAGTTGTATGGCAAGCCAAAATACCAACTATAAGTAGCCTGCTTTGTGTGGTTAGTTGTCAGGGATGCTTGTCTAACACAAGACAATCTGAAGAGAAGAGAATGTAATTGTGCTCAATATGTGCTATCTATGTGGGAGTGAAGCTTAAAGCAGTAGCCATTTTTTTGTACACCATCTGTCTGTCACTTTGCTAGAGCTCTCTGGCATATGTTATTTTAGCATGTACGGACTGACACGGCCTATGCTCAGGACTACGGGGGAACTTCATGCTTGCTGGAATTTCTCTGGAAATTTGATTAGACAAAATCAGTGAGGGAAGATCATCGCAGGATGCATATGTTGGACCATTTAGAGTGAAAAAAACAATAAATGTTTTGAAGGAAACAACAACTCCTTACAGATGATCAGATCACTTGTTTTTTGGCTGCTCAGTCACTGCTAGAATATGGACAAGACTCTTGGCATGGCAAGGAATTTGCAGAACAGTATTGGATTGGCAGGAGAAATACAATGGGCAATCAAATATATGTCAAGTAGGAGGAGTACAGCACAAGTATACAGAATGATTTGGCTGGTACTATATACCATCTATGGAGGGAACGTAACTATAGACTTTTTCAAAACATAAAGAGGAATGAAGAGGTTCTGATCAGGCTTATTGCACGAGAAATACATAGGAGAGGATCCCAGCAAAGGAAGTTGAGTAGTAGACTGATAGAGTTAAATGTATATCCATAGAACTATTAGTAAAGGATAGGAAGATTACTAGAGTTAGCAAGTAAGCTTGGGACTTTGTCCAAGACTGCTTTTTTTTTTTTTTTTTTTGTAATGTTTCACTTTGGTTAATAAAAAATTTTATTTACCAAAAAAGATGACTTATCTTTTTTTTGTTTCACATCTGGTGTAGGGAAGATGGTGTACAAGATGTAGATTCTCTGATAGATGTGATAGATTCCTTGTAGCAGGGGATATAATATAGCTATGGTTTTTTACTTCTCAAAAAAAAATATAGCTAAGGATTTTTGTTCTTTTGAAATATGTATAGATCACTAGCTAACATGTTATCATCCTCAAAAGACAATTCCTGGATTATGCGGAAGTCATCAAGAATGAAGAGATCTCACGGAGACAGAGGTTCAGATCCATCTGGTTAAATGAGGTGTGACAGAAACACTAAGTTCTTCCACAAGATGGCCAATGCTCACAAAGTACAACATATATCAACCTAAAATTCAAGCTGATATTACTGAGAATCCAGCAAGAATCAAGGATGAAATCATTGAATTTTGTCAAAAATTGTATGCTAAACCAGGGAACTGGAGAGTGGAGCCTACCTGCAATTTCATAACCTGTCCAGTCATATCTGATGAGGAAAAAGGGAGAAGCTGCAAGACAAGTTTGATGAATAGGAGATATTGAAGTATTTGAAGCTGTGTGCTACAGACAAAGCTCCAGGACCTAATGGTTTCACTATGGGATTTCTAATCAAGTGTTGGGAGATACTGAAGCAAGATACTATGGATGATTTCCCTAATTTTCATGGCCAGGAAATTTTTGAAAGAAGCTTCATTGCAACATTCATAGTTCTAATTCCAAAGAAGAAAGGTGCCAAGGAATTGAGAAATTTCAGACCTAGACAGTGTTTACAAGATTTTTGCAAAGGTACTAACAGAAAAATTAGAAGAGATGGTTGCTAAGCTTGTGGATTCTCGGCAAATGACTTTCATAAAGGATGATAAATCATGGATGTTGTCCTGGTTGCCATGAAACTGTTGGCTCTAGGAACTTAAGAAACCTGGAATCATATGCAAACTTGACATTGAAAAGACCTATGATCATGTCAATTGGAATCCAAGTTCCTGGTTGATATGATGATAAGGATGGGATTTGGACCTAAAGTAATTACATGGGTCAAACGGTGGATATCATTTATGGGCTTCTTTGTCCTTTCCTATGGCTCCTCTGCAAGTTTCTTCAAAGCTCATAGAGGTCTTAGACAAGTTGACCCCCTTCCCTTTCTATTTACTTTGGCTATGGAAGGTCTTAACGATATGATTAAGACAACAATCACCTATGGTTGGATCAAAGGCTTTGAGATGAACATGAATGACAATAGCAACCTGGAAGTTACTCACCTGCAATATGTTGGTGACACTCTAATCTTTTGTGATACTAATGGAGATCAACTGAAGTACTTGAGAGTGATTTTGGAGCCATTTGAAGAAGTATATTGGCTTCACATTAACCACATTAATGGGAGGAAGAACTTTCTATACCCTATCAATGAAGTGCTTAATATGATTCAACTGACCAGAATCCTAGGAACAGATGTTGGCTTCTTACCTACTGTTTACTTGGGATTTTCATTGGGAGCTAAGTCAAAATCCAAGGAGATCTGCAACTATGTTATAGAAAAATTTGCAATGAAGCTGACTAGATGGAAGTTTCAATACCTAAATTTGGGAGGTCGCACTTCCAACATAGATGATGCCTTTGTTCCCAATTCCAACAGGGGTTATCCATAGGCTTGATAAAATCAGAACATCATTTCTGTGGCAAGGGAACAAGGAAGGAGAGGCTTTTGCTTGGTCAAGTGGGAAGCATTAACAAAAGCAAGAAGGATTGGCTGTTAGAAATCTTAAGTTTCAGAAGAAAGCTCTCAAAATGAAGTGACTATGTAGATTCACTGAAGAAAATCAACGATTGTGGGGAAGAATCATTAAAGCAAAGAATGGGAAGGAAGATAAATGGATGACCAAAGAGGTAAACACACCTTATTGAGTTAGACTGTGGAGATCAATAAGGTCTCTTTAGCTTGAATTGAAGAACAATACATCCATCATAGTGTTTGATGGAAACAAAACTGCCTTATGGAAGGACAATTGGCTTGGGAATGGTAGTCTTCGGAGAACTTTCCTGATATTTTTGGCTTTTCTTCACCAACAGAAGACTGTTGTAGAACTTAAATCTGACCTTGGATGGGATCTTATCTTCAGAAGCTTGCTTAATGATTGGGTGATTCAGAGGGTGATAGAGACATAATGTTCTACAAGTCATTGGAACTCTTCAGTGGCCTACAAGAGGGGTCTGATAAATTATGGAGGTTGGGACACAGCAGTGACTCTTTTAAGGTATGCAATGCATATAGATTAATGAATCAGACCAACCATCAGGTTATGAACTGCCCTTAGAAGCATAGCTGGAAGACTGAAATCTCACATAAAGTATCTTGTTTTGTCTGGCCACCTGTGCTTACACAAGAGAATCTGCTAAAAAGAAAGGATCTCGTTATGCTCCAGATGCTATCTTTATGGTGAGAAAGTACAGACAGATAATCATCTATTTGTACATCGCAAATAACAAAATAACTATGGGAAGGTTATGCTCCAGATGCTATCTTTATGGTGAGAAAGTACAGACAGATAATCATCTATTTGTACATCGCAAATAACAAAATAACTATGGGAAGTTCATTAACCTTAGATGAATATCTTGGATAATGCCCGTAAGGACTATTGAAGTTCTGGATCTGCAGTCAAATGCTCTAACTAGGAAGAAGCAAGTTATGAGGCAATAGACAAGGGGATATATGGAGAACTGTCCCAACAAGCATTTGGTGTACAATTTGGAAAGAAAGAAACTCCAGATGCTTTGAGGATGTGTGCAACTTTTTGCAGAAGATCAAGTTGATGTGTCTTTTGATTTTTTGTTTTTGGTGTAAACAGACCTACTTAGAAGATTCTGTTGATATTATGATGTTCTGAGTTGCATTTAGGATCACATATTAGCTTTGAATACCTGAAGTACATCTGTAAAGATGTTTTTTATTCGTTTTATTGGGGGTAGAGGCAGGGAAAATGGCGGGAGGGATTACAAGGTGGAAATCGTACCCTCACCAATAAGGTGAAAGTTCAGACAGCCAACCAACTAATTCAGATAGACAGAACCTATTGCTGAAGGCACACACGACTTAGCACCTTGCTACCTACATAATAAAAAAACAATTTAGATAGGTGAGACCACATCCTGAACTTCACTGAGTTTCAGCGCGCTTTATGTGAGCCTTTAATAACAATGCTTTGACTATGTATTTTTGTTTGAGCTTAGAGTTAATTTTCTTGCATTATATATATATATATATATATTCAAATTTGACTCATTTGCGCCTTTCTTCATTAAAACTAGCTCTATCTTATGCTTTGCACTTAAAATCCGGATTGAACTATACTTTATTTTAATCTACTTTCTGTTAAATGTACTCCGAGAAGTTATTTCTTTACGAGTAACAACAGTTAATGACCAGAATTTGAAAATATTCTGTCAAGAATGTTATATGACTTACAAAAGGATGTCCAAGATGAAAGTTCTCCCTCAACTTGATTATTTTACCTCCCTGATGCTGGAAGGTGGAATGTAATACAACTTCTTTCAAGCTCTTCTAGTTTCTCATCTCCCCCGGTCCCCCCACCCTTATTCTCTTCCTGATTAGTATGTGAATGTGAGATAGTTTCCTGTGTCTTACATCTTCCAAGTGACATCTGTAATCAATGGAGCCTATTCTGACCCTTTTTTAAATGTATCAGATGGAGAAGGAATATCAGCTACTGAGAAGCACATTTGAAGATGCAGGGTTCACAGATGAGCAGATTGCGTGTATCCTTATAGTTTCATGTCTAGTGTCTCCATAGGATTGAGTTTATATGAAGAAAAATAGTTAGGGTCTCTTTGGTCGAGCCTAACTATTTTTAAGCATAGAGAATTTCGATCGATTACAAAATACTGGGAGAGAAACGATGCTTTTGTCTCTTTAACTTCTGCTAGTTTTGTCAAAAAAATGGTATATTGATGTATTGGCACGTATCCGTATCAATTCTTTTCGGATTGAATTGGCCTTGGGATCATATGAAGATATCCTTTTATCAGCAGCAGCATCAGTAGAAGCAGAGGCCGCAGTTGGAAATGCTATTTATATGCTAACATCATTTTATAACCACGACTGTGGTAAGAGTTTTTATTCTTCTGATGTTTAGCACTTCATTATCTATCTGTATTAGTTGGCGATTAATCACAATGCATTTTTTTAGAGACATACCAAAATGAAACCTTCCTTTGTCTGCATGCTGTTGATATATTCCTGGGCAACAGACAATAAATTTACATGGTTAATGTTAACACTATGCATATGTTTCTGATATTGTTGTCTAACTCAATGAAGTTTCCCAGATCCATAAACTTATGGCAACGATTATTCGTTGTCTGTGGAATGGGCGAATATGAATTTTATCTAATTCCCTGAAGCGCTTCCAGTAAGAATTGGCCAATGTCGATTCTCATACTCTGGTGCAATTAGGACTAGGACGATATAGAGTATAGACAAACTGTACCAAAAAGTCAAATATTCTAGTCGTAAATTGGCTTCGATCATTTTCTTCTGTAACTGGCCTTCTATGGATTGGACCAGTATAAATTCTTGCTATGATCCTCAGAGTTCTGATCTGCAACTGTTGTTAGTGGTTGCACATCCATACTTCCTGGAGGTACTGAGCCTTAAGGAGACAAAGTAACCTAAAAGAAGAACAAAGAAAGAACTTAATTTTGATCCAATGCTGAAAATGCATAGATGTGACAATGGGACGCCAGTTTAATTAACTCGAATATTTCACCTGCAGATCCCAATGCACACATTTTGTGGATAGAAAGTGTGAACGCAAAATTGAAGGCTCTTCGCGATATTGAAGCAGGTGACTCTCCTTCCATTATTTGATCAGTTCGTTTTGCACTGGTATACTGTATACATAAGTGTAAGAGAAATTTTGTTCCATAAGATTTAAGAAAGTTGTATTTACTTGTGTTGTGAAATCATCTTGGCTTTTTTTATACGGTTCAGTTTTTGGATGTTCATTGTCGTTGAATACAGAGATTCCATGTGACTATAATCTGATTAGCAGCCAATTTTGACCTCAAAACAACGCATGCTTAATGACCAAAAGGCTTTGGTAAAGTGTAAGAGTGCAACACGTGAGTGTGCGTTAGGCGCATGTCACGGGTTCCAAATCAGCTGCAAACAGCCTAGTATTTATTAAATGGAGAAGGGTATAGGGACAAACCCATTATTCACTAAGATTCGAGCCGTGCGCTATAGGCCTGAGTGATTTGTCGATTATAAAAACAATTCTTGTTTAATATTTTGCTTATGTTGTTAGATCTACAATTGTGTTGTAGAGAACATGTAATTTTCTGCTACTATAGGAATGACTAGCTCCTGATGATTTGGTTGATGTTGCTATATTTCAATATCAACAAAAGATTCAATCCTAAGCTAGTTGGGGTTGACAACATTATTCATTTGCTCCATTTCTTTCCAATGTTGTCAATTTGATTTATTTTCTTATACTGGTAATATATAGCCATGAATATATTTCCAGTTTCTCATGACGAGTTTGTTTAAACTCACTCTTTTTTATATCAGGGGAAGAGTTGAGGATATGCTACATTGACGCAAGCATGGATCATGATGCTCGGCGCGCTATCCTTTCTGAAGGGTTTGGTTTCGATTGCAGATGTGCTCGATGTATGTCTAATGACTAGACATTAGCTGATCAAGGTTATCAGCTTCCGAAAGAACAATGTCTAATAACATTGATACATCTAGGACCATGATAAACAAAATAATTATTTTATTTTTGGTAAGTGATAAATAGTACAGTTGATAATAAATTACTTTTATATATCCATGCAACATTGTTTAGTGGCAATCTTTCACATCCGACCATCAATTACTTTTGAATTTTGAAGTTGGTGACTTGTAACAATGTTGTTGTGTAATATCACCTACAAAGTCTTTACTTTTGAATTTCAATTTCTATAATTTGTATATTTGAATCTTTTTGTGTTAGAGACTACCTAGGTCGGTAAAACGTTTTACACTAAGCTTTAACAATATATGCTTGCACAAACTATTTGTAAGAGCGAAGAATTTACACAAATGAAGAGAAGTAATTATACTTTAAAACTTAGTATTGGAAAAATATTTTGTGTAGTTACAATTCGATCTTCCATCTTTTAAGAGAGCTTTTCATGCGAAACCCTTATAAGCAAATTGATAAATCTCGATGTGATTTAACAAGGAGGGGAAAATATAGTCTTACTCATCAACTTCTTAGGCCCCTTCAACAAAATAATAAAGAAAAGAGCAAGTTTTATATATAGCAAACACAAAAATTATATTTGTATGTTATAACTATAGTTTACATAATTGCGCTTCATAGCAAATTTTATGTTTGTTATGAGCCGAACTCATAAATAAATTCCTAAACTTGTTGGGTTTTTCCCTTCAGGTACCTCAACTACGTCATTTTCTTATTGAATCATTGAACCACCCATAATTTATTTCTTTTAAACATTGTTGGCTGATTTTGATCGGCTTTTCTATTGTAAATGCCTTCAATTGCGTTCGTATTTTAATGATTTTGATTGAAGGAATGAAGACAAATTGTGTCTTAGTCTCCTTTGTTTTCTAATGTGTTCAAATGACTTGAAGTAAAACACAATTATTCTCGAACATTTTCACTATCAATTGGACTAATGAGTTATAGAACACATATATATCCTCTATCAATACCCCTCACAAAATCTAGTTTCACATCAGCCAACTGAGTTTAAAAGGAACAAATTATGGTTGGTTCAATGATTCAATAGGAAAATAACATAGTTGAGGTACCTGAGAGGAAAACCCCCAACAAGTTTAGGAATCTGTTTATGTATTTGACTTAAATTAAAATGTTATTATTTTATATTTTATTAAATAATTTTGGTTAATAATTTTAAAAATAGTTATGAAATAATTATGATGTGGCATTAATATATCTTACGTGGATATGACATGTCAATTATATAAAAGAGGGTGAGCTACACACATGGTTGGAGGGGCTTAAAAATCTCATTTTAATTGAATTTAAAGGTCCAGATGACAAATGGGTAGGAGGATTCATAATACAAACTGATACAAGTATAAGGGTCCACCAAACCATTTCGCCTTGTATAATCTGTTTCAAAATACATATACAAAAGAATCAATTGTATAATCTGTGTTTGTATAAAGCGAGAAAGAGAGAAAGACAAAAGAAAAGTGGATAGAAAAAAAATTGTATTTGTATAAACATAAGTGTATAGAACGAAAAATATATGCATTTGTATATACAATTTTCTCTCGCTTTATACAAACAAACGCAATATATAATTTGTGTTTTTCAGAGGCGAACCCAGAATTTGAAGGTTTTGGGTGCACCAATATAAACATAGCTCAAATATAAGGTCTAAGCTAAACTTACAATATATAATTTGTGTTTTTCAGAGGCGAACCCAGAATTTGAAGGTTTTGTGTGCACCAATATAAACATAGCTCAAATATAAGGTCTAAGGTAAACTTAAAATAAATAGAGGCTTAAGTGAGATTTGAACCTTGGTCTAATAGGTGATATCTCTAACTTCTACCAATTGCACTAGGATAATTCTATGTTTTTTATGGGTGCACTATTAAATATATCTTAATTTCTACCAGTTTTTCAAAATAGATATACATATATATACATATGATTTTTTCGGAAGTTACCGGGTGCACGTGCACCCCCACCGTATGGTGTGGGTCCGCCCCTGGTGTTTGTATAACGTGAGAGAGGCGAGTGAGATCTGGGAGAGGGGTGAGAGGAAAACGAAAATATATATATATATATATACAATTTTCTCTCGCTTTACACAAACACAAACGCATTTTATACATTTGTGTTTGTATAAAAGTGAGAGAGGCGAGCAAGACTGCCAGCGAGAACGAGAGTGGGAGCGAGATTCCACCAAGGAGAGAGGCGAAATAACAACAATTTATTATGGAGGTACAATTAAATCAAACTATGTTTATATCATTTAATTTGAACTAATAGTTTGCTATTATATACAATATTTCCTAAAGAAAACACACGCGCTAGAATTACTTTACGGAGGAAAATTATGGAAAATAACATCTGATTAATTAGGAGAGTCAATAATTAATTAAGAATATAAATGAAATTCTATTTTACCCCTTTAATGATGGGTCAACTAATCTAAAGCTATCAATCCATAGAAGATGAAAATGTCGATTGTTAAATGTTGGGGAGGTGGTTGAGTTTTAAAAAGAAAAAAATGATTTTTGTCCCTTGGAATAATTGTCACACTCTTTATTCTTGATATGTTTTGTCGAAAGAGAAAATTTGAATAATAGTTATAAAGATTATTAATTACTCCCGCCAAGTTAGCTTAGTGGTTATAAGTGTGAAGAAAGGGGGCAGAGAGGTGGCAAAAAGAGTGCTTTTTTTTCATTCTCCTAACTTTCATCTCATCTTCCCTTAAATATTCTTCAACCAAACCTTCTTTTTCCTCAATCTTTCCCTCCTCTTACATCAAACCAAACTCACTTCTTAGTTAACTTGTTTTTCACTTTCTTTTTTTTTTCTTTTTTTTTTAAAAAATAATAATTAAAAAACAAGAAACAAGAAACAAGTGATTAGCTAAGCTAGTAGAGGTTGCAAGCCAACCTCATAGCTATAATCTTTCCTTTCATTTTCCTCTAACTTTTTTTCCCCTCTTTGCATCAATATGGAGGCTGTGAGTAATCTAAGTTCTTCATCTGTTATATCGAAAACTGTTGTGAAATTGTCAAAGAATTGGAGATGGTGTCCTCCTAACAAGGTATATTGCCAAACTAGTGGTACAAAAAATGGTAATGTTTCTTCTGTTGTAACAGAGAGATCATCGGTTAACTCAGAAAAGACTTTAGGAAGTTTGGTTTTGACTCCAAATACTGAAATTAAGGTGAAGGATTTGGTGCCTTATGGTCAGCCAAGGCATGATGATGGTATAGGCATTACCATGT